>JALXJV020000022.1:19287245-19413220 GCA_024633595.2 Lepomis macrochirus | reverse complement strand
GGTAATGTTGCTATAGACTGAATGAAAAATGGTACAGATATTTATAGTAATGTTAATGATTATAATAACAGTAATAATAGCAATAGGACTAGTAACAGCAGTTGCAACTGTAGCAGAGGGCGTTGAGCAGAAACATGGGGGCAGCAGGAGACTCCCAACCACAGATCCAGAGTCCACAGCTCCAGAGCCAGCAACACCCGCAGGAAGTGACAGGAGGAGGAAGCACACGACCACGGGAAAGGGAAGAAGTCGAGTTAGTAACATGTATTAATGGGATGACGTTGCACAGAGAGAGAGAGAGAGAGAGAAGAGGAGAGAGGAGCTTAGTGCATCATGGGTAATCCCCAGGCAGTCTAGGCCTATAGCAGCATAATTAACGGATGGTTCAGAACTCACCCGAGCCAGCCCTAACTATAAGCTTTATCAAAAAGGAAAGTCTTAAGCCTACTCTTAAATGTAGAGACGGTGTCTGCCTCCCGAACCCAAACTGGAACCTGGTTCCACAGGAGAGGAGCTTGATAGCTGAATGCTCTGGCTCCCATTCTACTTTTGGAGACTCTAGGAACCACAAGTAACCTTGCATTCTGGGAGCGCAGTGCTCTGGTGGGGTAGTAAGGTACTATGAGCTCTTTAAGATAGGATGGTGCCTGACCATTAAGAGCTTTGTATGTGAGAAGAAGGATTTTAAATTCTATTCTGGATTTTACAGGAAGCCAATGCAGGAAGCTAAGACAGGAGAGATATGATCTCTTTTACTGGTTCCTGTCAGAACACGTGCTGCAGCATTCTGGATCAGCTGAAGAGTCTTAATGGACTTTTTTGAAGAGCCTGATAATAAGGAATTGCAGTAATCCAGTCTAGAAGTAACAAATGCATGGACTAGTTTTTCTGCATCATTTTTAGACAGGATATTCCTGATTTTTGCAATATTACGTAGGTGAAAAAAGGCGGTCCTTGAAATTTGCTTAATGTGAGAGTTAAACGACATGTCCTCATCAAAGATAACTCCAAGATTTCTCACAGTGGTGCTGGAGGCCAGGGCGATGCCATCCAGGGAAACTATATCTTTAGATAATGCGTCACGGAGGTGCTTAGGCCCTAGAACAATAACTTCAGTTTTATCTGAGTTTAACATTAGAAAATTGCAGGTCATCCAGGTTTTAACATCCTGAAGACACATTTGAAGCTTAGCTAACTGATGAGTTTCATCTGGCTTGATCGATAGATATAACTGAGTATCATCTGCATAACAATGAAAGTTTATGGAGTGTTTCCTGATAATATTGCCTAAAGGAAGCATATAAAGTGAAGAGGATTGGTCCGAGCACAGATCCTTGTGGAACTCCATGACTAACTTTGGTATGCATGGAGGACTCATCGTTAACATGTACAAACTGAAATCGATCAGATATATAGGACTTAAACCAGCTTAGAGCGGTTCCTTTAATACCAATGAAATGTTCCAGTCTCTGTAATAGGATCTGATGGTCAATGGTATCAAATGCAGCACTAAGATCTATTAAAACCAATACAGAAACAAGTCCTTTGTCTGATGCAGATAGGAGGTCATTAGTAATTTTCACCAGTGCTGTCTCTGTGCTATGATGAGCTCAAAATCCTGACTGAAAATCCTCAAATAAATTATTGCTATGTAGAAAGTCACACAGCTGTTTGGCGACTGCTTTCTCTAGGACCTTAGAGAGAAATGGAAGTTTAGATATAGGTCTATAGTTGGCTAAAACGTCTGGATCCAGTTTGGGCTTTTTCAGAAGAGGTTTAATTACAGCTACTTTAAAGTACTGTGGCACATAGCCTGTTGATAAAGACAAATTGATCACATCCAGCAGAGAAGTGCCGACCAAGGGCAAAACTTCTTTAAGCAGCCTAGTCAGGATGCAGAGGTGGGTAGTAACGAGTTACATTTACTCCGTTACATTTACTTGAGTACATTTTTGAAAAAAATATACTTCTAGGAGTAGTTTTAAATCACTATACTTTTTACTTTTACTCGAGTAGATTTGTGAAGAAGAAACTGTACTCTTACTCCGCTACATTTGGCTACAATGAGCTCGTTACTTTTCTTTTCACCTCTTTGGTATTCTACACATTGTTATATGCCTCGTTTTAATGTTTTATTTTGACAGAGAGCGAGACTTCGCTAAAGGCTCCACCACGTGACTGTGTTTCACCAATCAAACGTGGTTATGCAGTCTCAGTAGTCACGTGACCATACTTGTAGCAAAACAAAAATGTCACAAACCGTCAGCAATGCAGACACAGACGATCATGAGGAACACCCTTGGCCTCATATTGAAAGCATGTTTACCTTAGTAAAAGTCGCGAAACAGCAGCTACATTATCGCGATGTCTACTGTGTCTACCAAAACAAACGGACATTTAAGCATTCAAAAGCTCAACATCTAACCTGAGGAAATATGTAGCGGTAAGTTTTATGTTTTACTTTTTTTTGTTGATGTGGATAGGCGAATGTTTGTCTTTTAGGTTACAGTTTTAAATAGGGCTGTCACTTAGGTCGAAAATCCTAACCCCTAACCCTAACTATAATTTGCCTAAAGATGATTATTTTTGCATTTTTGTCTGTCTGGTTGAACACTTGAGTTAAAAAATAAATCAGACGTTACTCAACAGTTACTCAGTACTTGAGTAGTTTTTTCACCAAGCACTTTTTTACTCTTACTCATGTAATTATTTGGATGACTACTTTTTACTTTTACTTGAGTAATTTTATTCTGAAGTAACAGTACTTTTACTTGAGTAAAATTTTTGGCTACTTTACCCACCTCTGTCAGGATGGGGTCTAAGAGGCAGGTAGATGGTTTAGATGAAGAAATTATTGAAGTTAGTTGATAAAGATTGAGGGAAGCAAAGCAGTCTAAACATATAACTGGTTTTACAGCTGTTTCTAAAGTTCCTGAGTATAAAGTTAAGTCGGTGCCAGTTGAGGGCAGGTCTTGGTGGATTTTGTTTCTAATACCTAGAATTTTATCATTAAAGAAGCTCACGAAGTCGTAACTACTGAGAGCTATGAGAATATTTTGCTCAATAGAGCTGTGACTCTCTGTCAGCCTGGCTACAGTGCTGAAAAGAAACCTGGGGTGTTTCCTATTGTCCTCTATTAATGACAAGTAGTACGCTGCTTTGGCATTACGGAGGGCCTTCCTATAAGTTTTAAGACTATCTTGCCAAATTAAACGAGAATTTTCCAGTTTGGTGGAACGCCAATTCCTCTTGAGTTTCTGTGATATTTGCTTTAATTTGCGAGTTTCAGTATTATACCATGGAGCTAACCGTCTTTGTTTTAGTATTTTCTTTTGTAGAGGGGCTACAGAGTCGAGTGTTGTTCGCAGCGAGCCTGCAGCACTATCAACAAGATGATCGACTTGGGAGGGACTGAAATTTGCGTAAGAGTCCTCTGTTAATTTGATACCTGATAGTGAATTTAGAGCCGATGGGATCAGACAGACATCTTGTATAGAATTTTTTGCCCAATGGAGGATAGTTCAGCAATACAAGCTCAAAAGTTATCAAACAGCGGTCAGATAAAGAGGGATTCTGTGGGAACACAGAATTAAATGTTTATTAAATGTTCAATTTCAATACCATATATGGTATGGTTAAAGGGTGTGGTTAAAACAGTGAGTCGGTTCATGAACACTCTGAGAGAAGCCAACTGAATCTAATAGAGAGATAAACGCAGTTCTAAAGCTGTCATTCTCAACATCCACATGAATATTAAAATCCCCTACAATTATAACTTTGTCCGTTTTAAGGACTAAAGTTGACAAAAACTCAGATAAGAATTCAGAGTATGGCCCAGGTGCTCGGTAAACTATAACAAATAGAATTGGTTGCAGTGATTTCCAGCTTGGGTGTGAAAGACTCAGAACAAGGCTTTCAAATGAGCTATAATTTAGTTTAGGTTTAGAGCTGATTACTAGGCTAGAGTCAAAGATAGCTGCAACTCCACCTCCTCGGCCTGTGCTTCGAGGAATGTGAGTATTCATATGACTGGGAGGGGTGGATTCATTTAGGCTTACATATTCTCCATCACCCAGCCAGGTTTCAGTAAGACAGAATAAATCAATTTCATAATCTGATATTAGTTCATTTACTAGTACACCTTTAGAAGAGAGAGATCTGATGTTCAAGAGTCCACATTTTACTCTCCTATTCGTTTGCACTATTGCTCTTGTGGTTTTAATTTTTACGAGGTTTTTATGCACAGCTCCTCTTCTGTTTACCTTTGATTTAAATAATTTCAATGGTCGGGGGACAGACACCGTCACTATAGGGTTTTCACTAAGTAACTCCTGGAATGGAGGAGCAGAGAAGTGTGTTAAACTGCAACTCTGCGTAGGGTTTTGGGTGGGCAACTGCTGAATTAGAAGGGCAGAGAAGTGTGTTAGACTGCGACTCTGCCTCCTGGTCTCAACTCTGGCTTGTCATGGATTTGGTCCACTAATAAAGTTGGCCAGATTTCTAGAAATGAGAGCTGCTCCTTCCCAAGTGGGATGGATGCCGTCTCTCCGAATCAGACCAGGTCTTCCCCAGAAAGTCTGCCAATGATCTACAAAGTCCACATAGTTTGGTGGACACCACCTCGATAACCAGCAGCGGAATGACAACATGTGGCTATACATGTCATCACTGGTCAGATTGGGCAGGGGTCCAGAGAAAACTACGGTGTCCGACATTGTTTTTGCGTATGTGCACACTGACTCAACATTAATCTTAGTGACCTCCTATTGGCGTAACCGGGAGTCATTACTGCCGACGTGAATAACAGTCTTACAGTATTTACGTTTATCCTTAGCCAGCAGTTTCAAATAGGACTTGATGTCGCCCGCTCTGGCCCCAGGGATACATTTGACTGTGGTCGCTGGTTTTGCTAGCTTCACGTTTCGCAAAATGGAGCTGCCAATTATCAGAGTTGGTTTCTCAGAGGGTGTGTCGCTGAGTGGGGAAAATCTGTTGGAAACGGGAAGCGAATGGTGGTGTCCTGTGAGCTTTGAATGCTTATGACTATTCCTCCTTCGGACAGTCACCCAGCCACCCTTTCCTGGCTGCTCAGGAAATGCCGGGGAACAGCTACCAGAGGCTAACTCAGGCCAGTCCGCACAGACTACCGGGGACTAGCTACAGTAGGCTGATCTACCAAGGTGCGGAGCCGGACTTCTAACTCACTGAGCCTCGCCTCCATGTCTTCAAATAAACTACACTTGTTACACATACCATTACCGCTAAAGGAGGCAGAGGAGTAACTGAACATCTGACACACCGAGCAAGAGAAAGCAGGAGAGAGAGAGGGAGAAGCCATCACTAGCTGCTAAGCTAAAGTCGCTAACGGCTAAGCTAAAGTACGGTAGCATTGGCTACCAACTTTTGAAAACAACTATGAGATTGAACAGCAGCCGTTTTTGTTAAATTAGTCTAGGCATCTGCAAAAGTTGATTGTCTTCCCTTGAACAGCGAATGTCCAATATTAGTTAAGCAACCATAACTAAGCACAGCAGGCCTGTTAAGCTTGGATTTGTTTTTCATGTTGAAGCGCTGAGCATGGGACTCTAGTCAGAGATACTCTCTAATAGATTAAACAATGTGTTTATCTGCTCTATCTGTAAGCTGCAAACATTAGCTTGTATGACTAACAAGCTTACTACCTAGCAGCAACCTAACCCAGCATTGCTTCCAAGGGCAACTAACAGATAATTACTTAAATACATTTTGTAAGGTTCCAGGTTACGTTTAAAAATATTTCCCCACTGTGTGGAAGCTGCTCCTGGATGTTATCACAGTTTAGGCTAACATTAGCAGTTCTGTCCTGGTGTTTTTGGGGACATTTATACTCCAGCAACCCCAACTTGATATCCAAGATAGCATTATGTTTGCCAAAAACATTGGTTAGTTTTCATCCTAAAAGCTTTTGTTTTGTAAAGTCAAAAGTACTGTTGTGTAACAATAAAGCATAACTAGCGCTAAAATGCATTACAAGAACAATGCTGTTTTCTTTATTTCTATGTCTGCTACATGGATCATCAGCTGACGAGGATGCTGACATCTTACCTGAGACATATCGTAGCTATAGCCTCACAGCGCAGTGCAGTATAATTTATGTAACAAATTTCCATGAGCATGTTGAGACAGCGTGTGTGGGGATCTAGCATAAACTCTAGTCAGAGAGATACTCTTATTTTAAAAAGTTTTTTTGTCTTTTTTATGGAAATAACTTAAAAACTTAAATAGCAAAAGTAACGTTCTCCCTGTCGGTGCAGTTGTGGCTGACTTCATGTTTGACAGTGTCATACACATACGAGGCTTCACTTGCCGCTATTTTGTCAATTTCCAAAGTAGCTGCATTTAACGTTACTTAACATATACTGAGGCACATTAGGGGAGGCTGTGATTGGATGATGAAAGGTGTCGATGACTATTGTCAAGGTCGCGATGACCTCTGCTGCTGTTGCTGTTCTATCAGTCAGTGGTTAGATCAGCGTAATAGTCAAAAAACGGGACAAGAAAGGTCATATGGGACAAATCAATTAGGCCTAATGCTGCGTTCCATTTACCTCGGAAGTTGGAGGTCGGAGCTGGGAATGACGTCACACCCGAGTTGACGGCGTTCCAGTTACAACCTCACTCGGCCAGCTGTTTGTTTACAACTAGCCAGGTTAGCTACTGATACGCCGGTTGATTAAAAAATGCATTATGCGGTATTTACTCACACTAAACACTGTAGCAACACGTCCACAGACAGCTGTTGGACAGCACTTTGTGTAGAACATTTATATGAGTCACAAGTACACAGAAGTGCTAATTAACAGTATAAACTACAGCTTTCAGTAACTGTTGATACCCCAGCAGCTATCTTGGATCACAAAGTCGTGGTAGTGCGGGTTGTCCCGACTTCCCCAGTCGGAAATCCGACTTTAGGGGGCGTTCCAGTTGAAATTTCCAACTGGGAACTCGGAAATTCCGACTTCCCATGCCAACTGGAATGCAGCATAATATAAGCGACATCCCGGCTAATACGGGACAGTTGACAACCAGTGGTGTAGTCTACGTGATACGCAGTTAGGCCTATACGCTGTATACCCACTAGGAACGGTCAAAGATTTCCGTATACCCACTTGAAGTAGCGAGATGATACATAACAACGTCGTTTTGTAACAGAACTTTCACACATTCATTCATAAAGCCAGATGAGGCTGATGTTATCGTAACATCACCTGGTGAGTGAAAATAGCGTATGTTATCATTAACGCAATCAGTGACGGAACTGTAACAGCATTGTTGGTCTATTGAATTGAATCTAGTTAAAGGAGAACTCCGGGAACTTAAAAATTGCCCGGAGTTCTCCTTTAACTAACGTTAATGTGGTGGATCAATGAATGCGGGATACTGTGTGTGTGTGTGTGTGTGTGGTGTGTGTGTTTGTGTGTGTACAGTAGTAGAAGTAGCATTTAAGCTGATACAGTACATGACAAGGATGTGGACCCCTTTTTGGTGTCCTCAGTGTTAATATTCTGTAATGAATGACTTTTGGTCATAGAACTGCATTAGGCCTATGTTCATATTACTGCTACCAATAAGCCTCAGCTTTCCATTATTGCTAATAATAGTTGCAACTTGCACTGTGAAATGTGCATTGAACCAGCATAAAACCAGATTCATATAACATCTAAGGTTAAATGTAGTTCTTAACTGGCTGAGTTAGATGGCGATTAACACTAAACATTAGACATTTTTGCCAAAACATTGGTGCAGTAAATGTCTTCAGAATGCAGGAAATTAAATGTTTAATGCTCAAAGTCTTCTGGGGGAGGACCCCCAGTACCCCCATTGTGTATTTATCAATAAATATTCCTTTAAATACTATTAAAATAACTTCTAGTCTTGATCTTGTGACCCCAACATTTTGGATTGTCACGTCTGATATGCCAAGTGTCACAAATCTAATCTGAGCCCTAAAATGTCCCCACCACTTTTCAACACGAAGTGACGCCGTTCCCACCTGTAACTGTCATTGACTATTAAAGTCTTTGAGTTGTTGATAACACATAGCCTAAGCAGTCCTTCAGAATGCTCTCTATTACATGTACATGCATACTGTAAGTATTAATGAGTGTACTGGTGCTTATGGGATGTCGCTCTGGGACAGGTGAGTATGAGGCTGAGATCGAAAAATCACAGTATACTCACTAGAAAAATCTAGACTACACCACTGTTGACAACCCTTCCGCACAGCCATCTGGCTTCCGTGACACTAACATTAGCTAGCATAGCATATTACTATTACATATTATATAGCTAGCATATTACTATGAGTTGGTTAAAGATGCAGCTGATAAAATCTGCTAGCGACAGTTGTCATTTCAGCTGGAAGAATCAGTGGTTGCCATCTAGAAATGAAAAGGCTGCTTTTGTCTACCTCTGTCTGAAGTTGAAGGACCCATTGTTGAAAAAACTGGTTAAAAAAAGTTTAAGCGGTAAATCTGTGCCAAATGTGCCTACTGTTATCAATCAGACAATCCATCAGTCTGTCAGCCTTGCAGGCTTTTTACTCCAGGAGAAAGCATTCACATAAGCAGCTACCTGTGGCAAATATGGAGAAAACAACCCCAATACTTCACTGTACAGTCACTGGATCAGCTTCTGATGGCAGTGGCAAGAAAGTGAGCAGCTGGTTGAGGACAGCAGGACCTTGAGGCAGATGCATTAAGAAGCATGTGAAGTCAATGAGAGTTTTTCTTTTCCCTGACTTGGTGTTTCCATGCTCGCTGATTCTCCGTCTGAGTGGAGTAAGTGCACAGGTAAGCTTCCAGCTTATTGGTCCAGACTGAGATGGAAGAAATTCTTGATCGGCTCTGACGTGCAGCCCAGTGATTTTTTTTTTTGACTGTGCAAACAGAATAGCAGACATGGTTGTTTTTTAGCGTGCGTGCAAACACACACTCAGGTGTTTGTCACCTTGTAGTGAGATCAAAAGGTATAGTCCATCCTTGGGGTGCAAAAGTTCTCCGCTTATCCTGTTATTCTAAAACGCCTGCCTGCAAAGTTTTGAATATCTTTCTGAATAATGTATTGCTAAGCAGCTTATCAGACATTAACAACATCAAAAGTCACAACTCCTACATCACATCTGACATATCACGCAGTTCTATACAGTGAATGCCTCAAAAGACTAACACACTGGAGCACTCTTGACCCCCAAGGGAATATAGGGATTAAACGTCAAAGTCAAAAGTCAACACTTTCATGTTTCCGTTTTATATTTCTTGCCATTTTCATCCTCCACTTGTCACTTTCTACTCTCCTGCATGTATGCATATTTGATATATATGAATAATTTCCAACATGTACAGAGTACAAACCCTGCTGTAAACCGTACCCAATTGTTGTCACAACTGCATTTGTGTATGTGTGTGTGTGTGTAAGAAAGTACCAGTGTGTGTCCTCACTGGTTGGCAGTAATGCAGTAGAGTTAAGGCAGAGTGAATGATCACTCTGTTTATAGGGATTTGATTGCAACCCAGAAACCAGCCCACATTCTCCGTCTGTCAGCTGCCAGCCAGCAGCCTGGCGTCAACATTTTACTCCCTGAAACGCCTTTTTCCCTTTTCCTTCTCACTGCCTCTCCCTCCTGATCCTTTTTCCCGCTTCTCTCCCTTTCTCAGCAAATGTATTTATTTGTCCCCCCTCCTCCCCTTCTCTTTCTGTATGTGCTCTGATTTCCCTGGGAAGTCAGCAGCAGCAGACATATGCCTTCTCTTCTCAAAATTAAAAAAAAAGACAAATAGGCACATACTCCCACATGAACACACATACACACACACTGCTATGCATACATATATATATATATATATATATATATATATATATATATATATATATATATATATATATATATATATATATGCACAAGATTATGTGGATTACCTGGGAATGTCGCCGTCTGGATGTAATAATTTAAATAATATGTGTTTACTCTGAGCTCCCAGTCGGCCAGTATGTGGTAACAGAAGTTTATGAAACCAAATTAATTATCTGTGCCTGTTCCCACAGGACCAGCAAAACAAACTGCTCATCACAAATTTGTACAGAAGATTGGAAAGTTAGTCTCCTCAGACCTGAAGCAATGTTTTCCTGTGTGTGTCTGTCATTATGTTTCTTTTCTTGGTTCAAATGTATGTTGCATGGAGACACTATTGGTATTTTTGCATGTGTGTCTCTTGTGTTTGTATATTTGTGGGGACCAAAATGCTGGTGTGTCAACAGCAAAGAAAGCTTTGCTGTTAAATAAAAATTGTCTCAACATCTTCTCAAAACATCTGTTAATTGTGTCAAATGAAAGTTGAACCGGTGCACTGGGCATGACCTGACCATCACTTGCAACCTTCCAGCAAGATCAGCGTTTTAGTTTCTTCAGTCAATCAATTTCATTTTTCTCTTTGGAACAAAGGTTGCCAAACCAGCACATGATAAAAAATGAAATGACAGATTCAGTGGAAGCTCTGTACAACAGTGTCATTAGAGTCTTGTCAATCTGGAATTTAACAAGTTGCCTTAAACAAAAGAGGCGTTGCTGGTCCTTTTTGCACTGCAATTTCAATCATTGTGTCCAAATATTTACAATTGCTAACTGTCTCCACTGCCCGTCCGTTGACAACATTGCTCTGAGGAGTTCTTATCTTAGCCTGTCGAAAACAGTTGCCCCCAGTCCCGGGGGCTACGGTGCTCAGGGCGATATTGCTGATTAATTTTTTTTACGCACCGATGTTGTTGCTTCGGGTCTAAGCGGGCGCCATCTTGAATATTGCATAATACCAGCAAGCTGCCGGCCTGCTGTCGTCTTTTTCTGCAGAGAGGATACATAACGCTTGAGAACATACGGTGTTTTTTGGCATTTTGTGGCCGATCCATTGGAGATATATAGACATGCAGGGTATCAAATGAAAGGTCTGCTCATGTTCCGATTTCAATCTACAGGCCTGTAAAGCGTGGGAGTGCTTTTGGTGAAACGAATGTTGATGAATACTCCTGTTTTTAATCAATATTTCAATGTTTTGTCATTTGGAACTTGGTTGTATGGACAGAAAAAGTGTTTTAAAGATATCTATCAAAAAAAGTCAACATTTTAATAATAAATGTTGCCAAAATATGGACATTCGCCTGGTATATTTGATAATGTTGTATGATAACTGTTGTATTTTAGTTTATTTTTGTCAGATTTACAGTTACAATTGCATTCTATGTGTATTAGAAGATATTCATTTGCATTGAAAGTCTCCTCAGGATGGTTTTGATGGTTTATTGCATTAAACTATAGCTTTTTTTTTACCAAGCAAGGATAAAAATATCAGGGCCCGTATATCAGGGCCCGTATTCATAAAGATTCTAAGAATCCTCTCACAAAACTCTTAACCTAGCTAAAAAACTTTTATATAGGAGTCTTAGCTTAAGAGCTATCAAGGACTGATCTGAGAGCAACTCTGAGCAAGGAAAAGACAAAAACTTTTATCTTAGGTGAGGAGGCGGGGTTGACCCAATTGCTATGTATGACACAATCTTTTGAAGACTGTGATTGGTTGGTTGTCCAAGAAGGAAAAAAAGAGTGATTTTAAGTACAGGTTCTATTCTAAGCCTTTACTTTGGAAATTACATGGTAATATTTCCTATTTGACCTCACACACACACACACAAACACACATATGTGTATATAAATCATGTTTTTTATTTACCATGCTGTTAATTTCCTATAAGGTATTTGATTGGCTTAGAATGATAAAAATTGTTCCACTCATTCCAATTAGCCTACACTGATTGCTGGCGTTTCTATTTAAGTGGTGGTTTGAATGTTGGCTTTAATGTATCAAACACGGAATCATAACCAAGAAGGGCGAGAAAGCAACTGGACAGAGGAACAGTATTTACTGTTAGCCCAGTCAGTGGATGAACACAAGGCCATTCTAAAAGGAAAATTCGGGCCGGGTGTCACAACACGGGGCGAGAAGCAGACGAGGGAGCGTATAGCACAAACTATTAACTGTTCATTCTCGTTGTGCGCAAGAGGGAAGCCTGCTATATTCATAAATGCAGTTTTTTGAGCCTGCAAGGTGGGAATATCCAGTGGAAACGAAATGAACTGCGACAGTGCTGTAATTGTTTGTGTGATCACGCTTACAGAAGGTTGTGACAGACCCAAATCATCACCGCTGCATTGTTGCCAAATATCATAATGTAGTATCGTAATGTATTACTTTCATTTCTGGCGCTATGGCTGTGTCAGAGATGTTAGCGCATCTCTAATAACATCAGTCACAAACATGATCCCTGCACGATCTAATATATAGCCTAGCATCTGATTAACTCACTGTCATCCATCGTCTGCAGCACATTTATTCTCCCTCTTCGTCTTTCTGCCATTTTCTTACTAAAGAAACTCTTAAGCCTCTTAAAAGTCCTCGTCCGTGCTCCTAACAATTCTGACCAAATGAGCTCTTTTAACGGTTAAGATGCTTTATGAATTACTTTTTTCTTTACTAGGATTTTTTCTTTAATTTTAAGAGTAAACGCCCACATTTTCTTAGAATTTCGTCACTAGGAGCTACTCTTTGCCTTAAGATTCTTTATGGATACGGGCCCAGAATACTTCATTGCATCTCCATGTAGTCAGTAAAAGTAAAATAAATATATTAATACACAATGGATTTATATTGCTTAGCTTCTGACGTTTCAAAGGAGACCAGAATTATGCATCTTGGCCAAATGGTTGAGGAGTTATTCCTGATTCATTTTGGGTATGTAATTTTAGGGTTTAGTTAGTTTTTTATGGAAAAAGGTGTCAGCTTTCAATAGGTTGATTACTATCCTTATAATGATATACATATACACATCAGTATGATTACTTGTACAAAACATGTACAATCATACTTATTGAGCTGATCTTGAAATATAAAAATATTTAGTTAAACAAAAATTTTAAAACATAGGGTGTCCTGTAGGTCTAGGGGTTTAATGACGAGCCCCAACCCCGTTGGAGTCCAGCTGTGGGCCATTCTAAGTCATACCTATCTCTCTTATTCTCCTCTCGTTTCCTTGTATCTCTCTACTATTAGCTCTAGAAGCAATCTGATACTATTTCCAGCTCATCTAATAAATAAAGATTATTCTTAATCTATACATTTGGCTTCCATTGAAAAGGCGTAGTGACTTTGGAAACAGCAAGATGGCAGTCCTCCTTAGAACCTTTGTTAGCTGAGGCTCTGAATGATTGTATGCTTCAAACAAACTACTTAATACGAAGTGCCTCTCAATTCTGACTAAAGGCAAAAGTGTTTATAGCAGCTCTGAAAGGACATTCTTTAAGACGTGTGAAAATCCTGTATTTGTAGAGAAAGTCGAAACACAGTGAACTGTATGTATGGTGATGATGGCAAAGACTTTCTCTCACACATGGTCTCTCCTTAGAGACATTCATCGTGTTGCACTCAGTTGTACTCATAAAAAGTGATGGAAGAAGTTTTTTAAAGAATGGAATCGACAGGTTGAGAGAAAAATTCTATTTCTGCATATTTTCTCACCTCCACACTGGGAAATCGCTGTGTGAAGTGGGTGTGATAGTCGTATTTTTGGTTTCGGGAGGTTACAAAAAGACATATATTAGAAAAAATGTGTGTGTGTGTGGGGGGGGGGGTTAAATGACTGAAATATTCATTAAAACCCTAAAATAAATTCACTCCACAGCCTCACTTTTTCCGTTTCCATCCTGTTTCAATCCGTGCTTGTTTCAATCCAATCTATGAGCAGCTGCAAAAAGTCTCACCTCTCTTGTTGACAAAAGTATTCTCACAAGGCCAGAATTGACCCTTCGCTAATCCACGCACCCCTTAGTTGCTGTTACTAAGTTCGACAAACTGTCGGACCTGTCAGACTTTTAGCACGACGCTGCCGCTGGAGAAATACTGTCTCATTTTTAGAAAAAGCGATCTCAGAAAGAAGCAGACTGTTTTGCAGTTGCATTTCAGGCTATTCAAACTGATGTGGAAAAAAATAAAGACAGAAGCTCAAGCCTACCGAACACAGGATAAAAGTGAACCACCATATTATTATCGACTATTGAGAAAGAGGACCAAGGATCAGCACTGCTTCTGTACAGCTGGGTAGGTCTCTATTCACTATTACAATCATTAAAAAACAGAACAGTGGGGCTTTATAACGTTGAATTCAGTAGTAAGTTAGCTAGTGCTAGCTAACTAACATACATTAGAAACAACAGACAGCCTATGTTTCCTGGATTTGTTTTAGGTTTTGGAAAGCAAATAAATCATGACTTTACTTTCCACCTCTCTGGGTGGCGACTGTAACTAGCTATTAAAAGTGCCCCAGAAACAGCTTTAACCATATCTTGGAAAAATAAAGCAAAAAAAGCTAGAAAACGACTGATTTTGCATTTGAGTCAATAGTGCACTGCCATGAAAGTGTCCACAGTTAGAGCGAGTCCTATACTGCGCTGTGATTGCCAGCTGAGTATTTGGGGCGTGGCTTAGCGAAGGGTCAATTATGAACAGAAGGCTGGAGTCCAGCTGATATGACTCAGTAGATAGCTAAATCCTTAATGTTACCGTGGGTTGCATGCAATTTTTACAACCGCTGGATTACTTTTGCTGTTTTTGCCATTTTCAGCCCAAAAATCCAAAAAACCTTATTTGTTGCTAAAAATATCACTGGGCGCCATCTTGATTGTTGCACAATACCTGTGAGCTGTGCCTGCCTTCTCTCGCCTCTTTCTGGAGAGAAAAGTGCTGCTTTGGAACACTTGTCTTTTTTGCAGTCTGGTAGCCGACTCGTAGTAGCTCCATAGACATCCAGGGTATCAAATGAAAGGTCTACTCAATCCTCAATTGATCACCCAATTGTTACACGCCTGTAAACCATGGAAGTGCTTTTGGTCACAGGAATGTTGATGAATATTTACTGTTTTTGTCAATATTTCAATGTTTTGGAAGCTTTATGTTATTTGGAACGTGGTTGTACAGACAGGAATAGTGTTTTAAAGATAACTCCCAGTAAAAGTCAACATTTAAACAGTAAATATTGCCAAAATATGGTTTCACCTGGTATATTTTTAAAATATTGTATTATAATCTTATGATTGTTTTGATGGTTTATTGCATTAAAAATATAGCTTTTTTACCAGGTCAGGATGAAAATATCATATTTTTTCTTTACTGTATCTCCATTTAGTTTTCATATATATTTACAATGGATTCTTTTCTTGAGCTTCTGACCTTTCAAAGGACACCAGAATTATGCATCTAGGCCAGGTTGAGGAGTTATTCCTGATTCATTTTAGGTATGTTATTTTAGGCTTTTCATGGGAAAAGGTGGCGGTTTCAGGTTAATATATCCATTTAAACTAAATAAAGTGCAACTCTTTAGAAAAGTTGAAAAGCCAAGGATATGACACCCAAATAATGTAAATATATTTTTGGCAGGAGACTATTACATTATCATTATTATAATTGTAGTGTTTCTCTACGTGTGCTGTCGTGTGACTTAGTGTCAGAGATCTGAATATACAGACAGCACTTCCACAGTGTTCATAAAACATACACCTCCATCGAGTTCAACAACATCTCTCACACACACACACACACACACATACAAACATAAAGCGGCCATCATCCACTCCTACTGAGCCAGAAATAGGCATGTATCCCTTCTCCACTGTCTCAACACAACATTGATATATGAGTTAGCTGTGATGTGTGAGGTTAAGTACAAAGACGGTTGATGCTGATGGCGGTTTATAGTGGGCGGGGGGGTTGCCGGGTGGGCAGGTAGGGTAGAGAGGGAGAGGTTAGGAAAGTGGGTGTCCTGAATGATTCATACAAGCTACTCCCAGAACTGCTGCTGGTGTTGAGTACAGATGGATATGATAGCGCACGTCTATTGATGTAAAGAGTTTCTCTCTGCTCCCATGTTGGAAAGTTCAAAGTTATTGATTTGGCCAGAGAGCGCACACAGAGTAGGTGTTCCAGATACCTGGCCCACCAGCTAATATTATTTTTATGCAGCATCACAAAGTGATGATGGTGGGACAGCACAAAGAAACCCAGCTCTTCACCTTCGGATCTCCTCCTTTTGTTTCCATCCATCTACATTTTTTCCCACCTGTGCTGGCCTTTCTTGGTCTTGTTCTCCCCGCTTCCTCCTTCCAAGGCCATGTAAAGTCTGAGATAAAGAATGACAGTGTCGGGTACAGAGGGTACGCTGGCAGGATCACTGTTTATGGACATTTGAGCCCAGTCTCTCAGAAAGGTAATTTCACGCTCGGTGGCTCTGACTCCAGTCCCAACGTTATCCTAGTGATTAATTAGGTTTTTTAAACGAACAAACCAGGAGCCAGGTGAAGATGTTAATTATCCCACTATTATGCAGATAGAATGTAGTCACGGCCCTGCAGCGCTGGTTAGCACATACATACCCATTCACATCATAAAAATGTGGATGTACATCTACTCACACATGGTCATGCCCTCGTACACAAATCTACATATAAAAGAGAGTTTGATGTTGAGCCAAACAAAGAGAAAACCACTCTTCAAATCCTTTTCAACATAACTAACTTATTTTACTACAGCTGTCTTGTATGAACCAGATTCACCATCTGGCTTACCACAAGCTGTTTTATATCATTAGGAAAAAGTAGCAACTCTCACACTACACACACTAAATAGTGTAACCTCTAAGCATCCAAAAGAATCAAACAGGGATCCAAGCATTATTTTATAACAGACTTGAAACCTGAATCATCCACTCTCAGTCATCCTCGTTATATAACAACCATAAGATACATCTCGCTGGGTTCATAGACTCTATATAACTGGGAAAAATATGGGTCCTGTAGGCTGACTTGTAATTCTTTCTAGGAAAAGACATTCTCTCTAAAATGTATTTTTATACTGAATCACACACACAAAACTGACAACTGAGCAAACTCCATCCACTGCTGAAGACCATGTGATAAAGCTCTGTGGGAAAAACTAGCAATGAACCCTGAGCTGCGACTGTTTCCAAGGACACAGGGGTTGTGAAAATACATTTAAAAAGTATAGATTAAGGTGAAGTGTAATCATAATACACTTTGGGGGTATAAGTGTACATAATCCGCCGCCTTGTTTTTGTAATATTTAAAAGCTGAAAAGTGAAGTGATGATAGGGTGAGGGGGGTGTGCTCTCGACTGACAGAGGGCAACGGCTGACGTGAGCTTTCAAAATCTCGTAAGAAATTTGCAGACTCGACAAAACTGGTATCCAGTCTAACCATGACTCCCAATGTTCATGCTTTGGCCGTGAAAAGGAGCAGTGACAGGAGCTGGTTCCATAGCTGTATTTCTATAGAAGTTTCTTTCTTCTATATACTGCTCCTTCATGTTCACTTTGTTGTAATGAAGCAAAGGATAAGGAGAAAGGAGAAGAGAAAGATGACAATAGAGGCTGCATGGTGGGAAATGAGAATGGGGATGATGGGGCCTTATGCAAGACCCACTTGTACAAACAGATTTATTTTTAAGTGGCATGTCAGAGTGATTTAACTGAGTTAACATGTCACATTCACCAATTTTCTCGTGTTTTGAATTTTCTCCTAGGCACAAACACAATTTATGGGTAGTCCAAACCTGTCGTAGGAGTAATGTGCAGTTAGTAGGCTACCTCAGTTTTTCACCAATGGATTGTATATGTCATTGCTTTAAAGTAATTTTGAGTTTTAAAATCCTATAAAAATAACAAGTCATGTTAATGTTAAACTGTATTGAACTGTATTGAACTCTTTAGTTCTTATGTTGAATAGCACTATGTTCTTCCAAAACTGAATTTTGTAGACAAAGCCTGTGAAATCACTTGTTATTTACTCTATAATGCACCATATTTACCCTCACTTTTTTGTTCGAATTCTGGGTGTGATATTCATGCACTATAGTCCACAGTGGAAATAGAAAAAAAGAGCTGAATTCACCGAATGAGTAAACTTGATTATCTTCAGAGATATTCTTTCATGCCAGCACTAGTTTTATCGAAGTAGGTGTCAGGGTTTTTTTTAAAGACAAGCTTCGTTGTGAGATTAAACTGTTAGAATCGAAGTAAAGTATTTATAACTTCTTTTTCTAACTCTGGGTTTGTCAAGACCATCACATGAGAGTAAAAATTTAATCAGTACAGCAAAACTTGAAGGATGAACGCACTTCTAATGAGCAGGTTCTGTGATCTCAGTCATTCTGCATCTCTAAGAAAAACATTTCCTCTACAGTAGATGATAAAAGAAACAAAAACATGTTAACGCTTTTGAACCAGCCATGTAGTGACCTTTCAAGGCGAGTCCAGCTGGCGGTGGTGTGTTGTTTGAAGTGCGACTGTGCCTCTCTGTCTCTCTCAGTGTGAACTAGAAGCAAGCAGACATCAGACAACCTATTAAAGACTCAATTAGATGGTCTGCGTATTGGATTCCTGTGGCTATCTGTCCTATTGAAATACCATTACAGAGAGACGGAGAGGAGGAAAACGAGAGATAAAGAGCAGGAGATAAAGACAAACACACATGCAAAGAGAGAAAGAGATAGAGAGTGAGACAGATAAAGACACAGAGGGGGTGGCTGAATGAAGCGCCTGTGGCATCAAAGAATGATTAGAGCTCGGCCAACATAATGTGACACACATAAGTTATGGCCTCGGTTTTTCTCATGTCGCAGTACAAAAGCAGACACTGCAGATAGCTAGCTGGTAATCCAGTAATGCAGTGTAAGTATGATACAGTCGTATAATAAAAGCCTCACTGATGTATGGTGATGACCTGACAAATGAGTTTTACAAGAAAAGGCCTGCACATGTGCAGCACACTCTGTGGAAGTGAAAATGATGTGAATTTAATATTAACAAAAATAGGTATATGTATTTTCAGAGCTCCTTTTTTGTAAAGTTGAGGTGTCTGTCTTTGTCACTCCTTCTCGCTGCTTTTCTCCCGCTCACCTTGTTTCTATTTGCACCCCCTAATTATGGGCTGTCTTTCACTCTTTCCCAACTCTGTTGTTGAAACTTAACTTTAACTCCCCCAGGGATTTCTTTCTTGTTTTATTGTTTTAAAACACATAATCACGGTACACGCAATGAAGCTTTTTTAACACTGATTTACTGAAAAAGAGTGTCAAAGTAAAAATAAATATCTCTTTGATTTAAACACAAAATAATTATTTAGGTTAATATTCATGCCAGGATATTTGTGTTTTTCAGAAATTCCTGTTTAGTTTTGACTCTTTTTTTGTTGTGGCACTGTGGTTTCGGTTGTACCTCATTTGTGTGTCATTGTGTGCCAAATGAATACATGTAAATTAATAAATGTTAATGATGTTAAGAGTCTTACATTCAGTTGATCTTCATTTAGCTTATTATACGGCCTCTGAAAACAACAGGCTCCTGCACCAGTACTGGTTAAAGTTTGTCACAGTAAAAGCAGTGAATACATACTCAGTCATTTATTTCCTGTTTCATAATTGTACTTAATTTAATGTAAATTGCAGAGATTTGTTTTCAACTTGACATTAAATAGTCTCCCCTGTTGATCAGTTTCAAAAAAGCCTAATTACATCCACTGTGATTCATTGTGGCAGAACAATCAAACATTAAAAAAAGTTCAAGGGGGACACACAAATACTGTGGTTTACAGTTCTTCACGCCTCTCAACCTTCTCGCTCTCTCTCATGCTGCTCTCCTGCCCCCTGCATTACCACATTAAGGCTTCCTTGTTCCTATAGCAACCCATCCTCATCTCTCTATCAGTGTGTATATACATAGCCAGTCTCCAGGGTATTCATTCTCCAGCTCAGCAAAGATATTAGCAATTATGTGCTTGTTAGGAGTGAGCAGGAGATAAGAAAGATGTGTCTTGTGTCTGATTACTTTTGCTCTGTGTTCCTGGGAGAAGCCTGGGAGTCCTCAGGGGGACAGTGCCAAACCCCCTCTGCTAATCTAGCCGGGGCCCTGGTGGAAATATTGCACTTTTCCTTGTATTGGATTATTCATGCGTGAAATATTGAGTAAATGGGAATGTGGGAGAGCTCTTATGTGAGGTAATAGTTGCAAACATTAGCCACCCCCAGTCCTCTTAATGTCTCTTTTTCCTCTTTGGAGAATTTGAACAGGCATTTACGGGCATGGATACCTCACATGCTCCATTGTGTGATAAATGCTTGACCAGATAAGAGGTTTTGGTGCAAATCAACGCTCAATATGGATAAGGGGTTTTGGATTTTGGTTTTTAGAAAAATTCAAGGTCAAAACCTCAGTTTGAGTGCTCACACATGTGCAGAGACTTTCACACACACATGCACATAAACCATCTCAGCCTGCGCTATGTGTTGATGAGACAGGAACATGAGGGCTGTATGCGCATCGCTAATGTAATTCCATCTCACCAGATGGCCTGTTTTGGGGTTTGTTTTTTTTGCAAAAACATTTTACTCTTCCCCTATCTCCTCTCATTCCTCCTCCTGCACCTCTTGTTCTCTGACTCTCTTCCGTTCCATCCTACACATCCTTTTTTTTTCACCATCCGACTAGATTTCCCCCATATATTACATCTATGGCTTCACCTCTTGTTTTCATTCCTCTGTTGTTCTTCTTCATCACCCATTTTTCAGTTTGTCCCCTCTCTCTTTCACTTCCTCTCTTTTCCCCATAGTCTGCTCTTAAGCAGGGCTCATTATCATCAATCAATGGCTGAAGTTCTTACACAGCAACTCTGGCACCAGTCAAGTATTCTGCAATGCTGATCCTCTCACTCACATACACACACACATACACACACACACACAGAAACACATGCTGAAGCCCCCCGCCCAGTTGTTATCTCTGTGGCTGTTTGATCAGTCAGATAGAGTGCGTGTCAGACATTAGACTGACAGGTTTCCTATGCTCAGGGCATTCCTTCAGAGGCAGGGCGATCACAAAAGCTCATTTGATTGAATTGATGCTGCAGGCTCAAAGTGCAGGGCCTGGGCTAGGTGACGGCTGGGCTGATTATAATGCACTGCAGCATGTGTCAAACATGCCAGCGACATTTCAAAACCAAGGATACTGTACACGCCTTTCTTCCGTCGCTTTTACCTGCTGGCCTTGAGCAAACACCCATGTCCAAACTCATCATCAGAGAGCCAGTCAGGAAAATTGACTGTTGGGGTGTTTTCTGTTCCCTGCCTCGTCATCAAAAAGGACCATTAGGGTTGTGGCGTCAAGGGTACAGTGAAGGAGGGTTTTTGTTTTGGATCGCAACCATGCAGCAGAGTATTCAGGGGAGCTGGGGATCTGAATAGCATTCCATTACAGAGCACAGCAAGGCAGGTGATAAACCAGGTTTGCCTCTTTTGTTGTTTCTCATTTTCTGTGCGTGAGCATTATGACTCCAAAATGTGTTTCAGTGGCATAAAACATTAAAAAAATAGAAAAAAAAGTTAGAAAAAGGAGACTCCAGTGTGTTGTTTTTTCATTCAACAAAACAGTTAATTGAACAGGAGCAAACAAAGAAAAAATAATTTTTTAAGATCAGCAGTAAAAGCTTGGCACAATACTCCTTCCAATAAATCAGATTTATTTTGCGAAATTTAAAATCCTCATAATCTAGATCTTCACCAGACCTCTCCCTCACCCCCTCTCATTCTCTTTTGTTGGTTTTGTTCGCCTCCAATCGCTTCCTTGGAGAGTTGAGCTCATTTCATACACCATGCACAACTGTTAGACACTCCTTACACATTATTGCTGGGATTTACACTCTGTAGAGCAGCCCGGTCTACTACAAAATACATTTATGTTCTAATAACTCGCTTTGCCAAATACATCAGGGAGAAAACGAAAGTCCTGCCCTGATTACAAATACTTGCAACATTTTTTTTTAGTCCAGGAAGTCTGACATCCTTATACTGCACAGAAGTCATAGGATGGGGGTTGGTGTGGTTGGTTGGTTGGTTGGTTGATTAGAAAAGGGGTTGTATCCTGTGACCCACCAAAACACCTGTTTACGGTTTGGGAAATATCATCTTTTGTTCAAATACTGAAGAAGAGAAGATGAACTAATAAGTGTTTCAGTATTAAAGGGAGAGTTTTGGGGAAGTATGCTTATTAGTTTTCTAGCCAAGAGTTAGATGAGAAGATTGATACCATTCTTGAGTGTGCCTGTTAAATATGAAGATGGAACCAGGAGATGGTTAACTTAGCTTAGCATAAAGACTGGAAATGGGAAAAGAATTAGCCTAGCTCTGTCAGAAGGCTATAAAAAAGCAGCATACCGGAACCTTTAAAGGCTATAAAATAATAAATCACATCTCATTTGTTTAATCTGTGTAAAAACCAAAGTATAAAAACAATATGATTTTACTAGGGGTTGTGAGCTAGACTATTTCTTGGTCATGAGCTGTAACTTGGTGAAGTCTTGTCATTACTGTGAAGTTGAGGCAACTAACAGAGCATAAATTTATTTAAACAAAAACACATAATTAAAAATATTGCTACATACGTATACCCTGTAGTGGAAATAGGGGGCAATGCCAGTTTCTTCCAAATTTTCTAAAGCGTGTTTATAAAATTAATATAATTTCTTATGTTTGGATGCACCACAAATCCAGCTACTTTCCATACAGCCAATGGGAAGGCTAGAGGTGTGCTGGAAGCTGCTGTGATGTGATGTCTAATGCATCAAAATCCAAATAGACACAGTAAACTGTGGTGCACCCTATTTTCCATGTAATTACTCTAACATGACATTGTGGACAAATCTGTGTATAAATCATAGGAATCCTGCTTTTTGTGAGCTCCTACACAAACACACACACACACACACACACACACACGTAGTAAATTCAGAAGTCACCAGAGAAGACCGGCCTTAGTGAAGAAGTGAATCAGGTGAAGACAACTAAGATTACTCAAGTTGAGACAACTACGGTCATTGTTGTAATTAGGTTCAATAAAACCATTGTGAGAAAAAAAGCCAATACTTTATCAATACATCTGTTCAAAAAGCATAAACATGTAAACATATAACCAATAAGAGTATTGATAAAGAACCAAACCTATAAGAGGAGTGGTAGTATTAATAAAGTCCTAATAATACTCATCCACCACTACAATTGTGTCAAAAAACACATTTTAATGGGGACCCACTTAATTTCCCTGGGACCCATTCAAATGACTGTCAAGAAACAGCTGTCAAGAAACTCCAACATCCAAATTGATGGTGGTAGTTTCCTTTATAATTTCCTCAAACACAGGTGACATATCTTTGGATTTCTGTCTCCTAAAAGCCAGAGACACAGATAAAGGCACTATACATCAGTGCCACATTTACACATCCACAACATGCATTACCTGTGAACATGTACACACCTGTGCATGCAGGCTCACACACACAAACACATACGCACACACAAAACGGTGAATAAAGCAAATCAGTGGAGTCTGTCTTGGCTGACAGTGAAGTGGGGAGCGGAGCCAGTCTCAGCTCTCCCTGAGGCCAGATGAAAATATATGAGATGTACACTCATAGTTCACTCTGAAATCCCCTTTTCTCACTGTTACTTGACATGACTCATTCAATCTCTCTATTTCAAACTTTTTTTCTCAGACACACCTTCACACACAAAACATACGCATGAATGCATATACACACACACATACACACACACACACACACACACACACCTGTTCCAGAGGTAGAATTTCTGTGTAGTCACAGAGGAATCCATTGTATTTCGTGCACATCCTTCTTACTGTACCTGGAGACGCTCCCACATGCCTGAGCCTTCTTAATATTCTCATTCTTTTTCCTGCCTTTCTCTCTTCTCTCACTGCCTCTCTTCATCTCCCTTATTTTATCTAATATAATAGGATAATCGTGTCAGTGACCCTGACTGCTCAAAGCCCTCAGGCGATTATGAAGATGAAACGAAGTGGTTTACATAATTCTGTTGACCTGTCAACTTGTGTGTGTGTGTGTGTGTGTGTGTGTGTGTGTGTGTGTGTGTGTGTGTGTGTGTGTGTGTGTGTGTGTGTGTGTGTGTGTGTGTGTGTGTGTGTGTGTGTGCGCACATATCTGAACAGACATACCTTTAATGGCATATAATGTGTGACCTTGTGTCAAGGAGTTATCAGTATATTCCAGTTAAGCCAACTTACCTGAATACAAAGGAGGTCTGTTGGACTTAGGAATACAAGCCCAGGATTTTTCCCCTCTCCCCACTCCCTCACTTTCTGTCTCCACCCATCTTCCTCCACGGATCTCTCCCTCACGGTGTGAGAATTAGCAAGGTTGTTTTGCAGTGCTGCATAGTTGCAGGCTATTATAGAAGCAATACCACCCAGGGGACAGAGGCATTATGAGTCTTGGAAAAGCTAAGAGCCAAGGAGTAGATGAGTTCTCCCCTGGCTGTGTCTCTATTCATGCTTCACGCTGGTCCTGTGGGCACCCAGCCTCCCTAAACACACATATTGTATAATGCTATTCTAAGATTTGCCCTATTCCTCCACCCTGCACCTCCAAGAATAATGCAGTTGAATAAATTCCCCAGCTTGGTCGTACATATGCGTTTTTTTAACTAGAGAATAGCCATTTGACTGCTTACTCTGAGGTTCAGTTACTTTGATCCAGTGGCTCACTGTCAGAATTCCATACAAATAGAATTTTTTTGGATTAGGCCTATTCTGTGTTTCTCAAAAAGAGACAAAAAGAGAACGTTTTCTCATATGTACCTAGTGGTAGCCATGCAGAGAGTGCATAATAGATAGTTTGATAATTTGCACAGGTTATAAATATCCCAAAACTTACCAAACTTGGGTGGCTAAGCAAACCGCTACAAACAAAAAACACAGAAGCTAAAGAAACTTCCAGTGGAAAAAAAACCAAAAGAATAAATTGTTAGTGGTTCATAGCATTACTACATGCCAGTGTTATAGGAAAATGATATTTGCTAGGCTAACACCTAGAGTTAACTTTTAACTAATTACTAGCCTCCTACTTAGGAAGATTCACAAAATACACAGAGATGGGTTTATCCAGTCAATTGATGTCATTTTTGGTTGACACAGACCCTGCTGTCTATCTTGCTAGGAGCAATTAACATTTGTCATATCAATGGCATATCGAAACATGCCAATTTTTATTTCTATGAGGGACTGTTCATTAATAAGGGAGAGGGGGCTCAAAACGGGAGAGGCACATAGGTGATTATGCGATTATTTTTAAGAAGGATTTGTATTTCGCTCAAGAAATGAGCTGTTTGTTTTGGTGATAACTCTCTCTCCCTCTGTGCTGTTGATTTGTTACAGTGGCTGGACTAAGCGCCTTATTTATCTTATTGCAGGACTATAGGAGAAGACACAGTAAGTTGTAGTGGTTTGCCTTTTTTATCAACGAGGGAAGGGGAGGGTCCGAGGGTCGAAAGTTTAAGAGTCACTATTGGCTGTGAAATGAAATGGCTGCAAAATGTCTGCCATTGTTTTTTATTTTCTCAAATACTAGCTACTTTTGGTGTGAATATAATAAAAAAACATGGTTATTTATGGTGGAGGGAGGGTCATGCATTTTCCCCCAGTCTCTCAGGGAGGCTCAAGGAAAAATAATTTTAGCATCAGGGAGGGTCAAGATAAAAACACAGCCCAGCCCCTCCCATAAATAACAAACAGTCCCTCAGGTATTATAATAAAACAGTCTGTATAGTTGCATCAATCTCATCCTTACTTGTTATTTCAGGACATTTTTTAATCTCACCTACAAAACCAGGTTAGGATTAGGGTTGGCTCAGTTTCTTTACTATTACTACTATATTCTTGGCTTATTTAGAGTTACTGCAGTTACCTGTTCCCAACTTAGTGGTCATATCAAGTCATACAGTACATACTAGTGAAGAACTCAGATTTTGTGAAAGCTCTTGATGTATCTGATTTGATGCTTTGTGATACAGAAATACCTAAAACCAAGCAACCACGCAAGGCCTCATGTCAGCCTAAGTCTGTCGTTCAAGATAATTAGCACCAATTTAACAGATATAGCTTTATATTGTCAGTGCACAGTAATTTTAACCCTTACATCTTGAATCGTCAACTCTACAATCATACAGTCACATTGAGATGTCCAATGAGAATGTAGGATTCTTTTCCATCTCTGCCAAAATGACATGAACCCAACATTAACCCAACAGCTGTCAATGAGCACAACATCAGAACTGTTTGAAATCTCTGAGAAAATCTGAGACGTGGCCGGTGATTTAGACTTTATTATTGAATTTTTTTAATGGAATTTATCAATACTGCATGAATACATAATATTTGGATGGTGACAGAAATCATAGAGACAGATAACTCCAGACCTGAGAAAATAAAACCAAAGCTATCTAGAAAGCACTAGAAGTAAGAGAGAGAGAGTATTTTTTATGTAAACATTGATCAGGATTTTCTTCACTTGAAAACTTCAAGGACAAATTTGATTATCCAGTCTACCTGCCCTGTAAATGACCCACAGTTCACCACCCACAGGTTCAAATACCATGCAGAAGAAACCACACGGCACATGAACACCTCCTCATCTTACCATATTTTGTCATGTTTCATTTGTTTTCTCACCAAATACAAATGACAGCTATAAACAACGGTCTCTCTCTGTCTCTCTCTCTCTCTCTCTCTCTCTCTCTCTGTCTCTGTCTCTCTCTCTTTCTCTCTCTGACCTCTGTAGGCTATGAACTGGAGAGGGTATAATTTATCATGAACATGACAAATTACTTTTGGTGGTATTGAGGATTGGTCGGCCCTTTGTGTGTGTGTGTGTGTGTGTGTGTGTGTGTGTGTGTGTGTGTGTGTGTGTGTGTGTGTGTGTGTGTGTGTGTGTGAAGTGGCATAGGGCCCATAAAATTATATGCAGCATCTTGGCTCTGCAAGGTGGAAGGTGGAAACAGATATGAATTACTGCTTTGTTCTTGATGTGCTGGTGTGTTAAGAACGACTCCGGCCACATGCGGTCACAGATCACAATCAGCCCTTATACTGTACAAAGTGCGTGTGTGCGTGCGTGCGTGCGTGCGTGCGTGCGTGCGTGCGTGCGTTTGTTGAGTGCACCTGCATGCATGCATAATGCATTGTTTTTGCAATACTGTGTTACTGTACTTGTTTTTACATTTTGTCACTGTCCAGGAAAAAACATGTATCTCCAAATTTGGTGACAAAATGTTTCAAGTAGGAATACATACGTATTACATAATACATATCAAAACAAAGTTACAAAGCTCTTTACAATAACAGGAAATAATAAAAGCAAATAAAATCCAAAAGAAAGATATAAAACAAGATAAAATAATTTACAGCAAATCCCATTAGTTAAGAAAGAGCCATAAGAGAGTGAGTTTTAAGAAGCAATTTGAAAGAGGATGTTGGGTTTGCCTGCCTGAGATCCCCAGGCAGGGAGTTCTATTGTAAACTAAATACTCCACCATTTTACCATTATACTCCTGTAACATTGTCATATGGATGGAAATGGATGCAACAGTACCAGGGATATTGTCTTTTTTATTCCACATTTTTCATCCCTGTCAAAACCTGGTGCCTACATGTTACGACCCTAGGGGTCATGTGTTTGAGTTGGGTGTGTCTTTGTCATTGTGGTTGTGGTTGTCATTGTCCAGAGTTGTGGGCACCTGTTCTAACTTCCCTAGTTTAGACTAGAGGTGTCCAGCTGAACTGTTTGACAGCTCCTCCTTCGGACACCATTTGTTGTTTTGCCTTTTTTATGTTCGGAGTAATCCTGGGTTGGGATTGATTCCCTGGTGGGGGTAGGCGTTTCGGGGTTTCGGCCACCGAAGTTGCTGCCTTTAAAGTCGCCTCGAGCCCGGCACGCTCCAGAAGATAGACTAGGTAAAGAAAGAGTAGATAGGCAGGATCTGGGGAAGTTGTGGTGTGGCACAAAGCGCTGGATGGTGAGTATCGTGTGTGTTATGTTTGCATTTAGCTTAGCTTAGTGGCTAGTGTGGTTAATTGCAGTGCTAGTGGGTGGCTAGCATGGCTGTCTTTAACCGGGAGGAGTTTATAGCGAATCCCACATTAAATCAGCTTGACTTGTGTAGGAACGTTGACTTATATTTTGTTGCTGATCACTTTGGTATTTCTGTCAGTAGAGCTCTTGTGAAAAAAGAGTTGAAGGAAGCTGTGGTGAGTGGCCTAGTGCAGAAGGGAGTTCTTGGCTTGGTTGCAGGTGAGACCTCAGATTTCCAGGTAGAGGTGATAGACAAATCAGAGCAGAGTGATGTTGTCACGCCCACAGTGAAGCAAGGTGAAGATGAACGGCAACAGTTCACCATACCTCGTTTTGTACCGCACTCAGTAGAGTCCTCTTCTTTGTCACGAGATGACGCCCGACTGAAAGTCCAATTAGCCCGCCTACAGCTGGACAGGGAAGAGCGGGAGCGTGAGTTCCAGCTGCGTAGAGAGTTAGAGTTGAAACGTTTGGAGGCGGAAACGGCTCTCAAGATGCGTGAGCTTGAGCTACAAGCTAGTGGTGTGCATAGCTCAGCTCCCCCTGAGACTCGGTCTTCATCCACCATTGCTTTTGATGTAAGTAAAAACATAGCACTAGTGCCTGCGTTCAGAGAGTCAGAGGTAGAAGGTTACTTTAGCGCATTCGAAAGAATCGCAGTAGCTCTTCAATGGCCAAGGGACGCTTGGGCAATTTTGCTTCAGTGCAAGCTGACTGGCAAGGCTCAGGAGGCTTGTGCTGCACTGTCAGTGGAAGACAGCTTGTGTTTTGCTAAAGTTAAGAGCGCAGTATTACGGGTCTATGAGCTAGTGCCGGAGGCGTATAGACAGCGGTTTAGGGGCCTCTGTAAAGCTGCTAGTCAGACTTATGCAGACTTCGCGAGGGAAAAGGTATCTTTGTTTGATCGTTGGTGTACGGCTTGCAAAGCTGAAGACTTTTCTTCCTTACGTGAGTTGATGTTGTTGGAAGAATTCAAGAACTGTGTGCCTGAGCGGATCGTTGTTTACTTGAATGAACAGAAAGTGGCTACTCTACAGCAAGCAGCTATGCTAGCGGATGAGTTTGCTTTAACGCATAAGGGTGTCTTCAGTAAGCCGATCTTGTCCTCTGTCTCTCCACCACATCTTAGTGCCAGCAAGAAGTCTGGTGATAGGCAGGTACCCCCGAGTTGGTTTAACTAACTCAGCTACAAGTGCAAAAGCAGACAGACTTTGTTTTTTCTGTCATAAACCTGGTCACCTCATAGCAGAATGCATAACTATGAAACAAAAGCAGCAGGGTTCAGTTACGAAGCAGCCGAAAGGAGTGGGGTTAATTAAAACTGTCACTTCTGATACTGAGTCTACCTCTTTGCCAGAACCAGATGAATGTTTTAAACCGTGACACTGGTGGTTCGCGGTCTTTTATCCTTTCTAGTGTCTTGCCTTTAGATTCTAAGTCAGCCTGTGATGTCAGTACAGTTGTCCGAGGTATTGGTATGTGTTATGTGCCAGCCCCACTTCATCGAATCCACATCCAATCTAAGCTTGTTTCTGGTTGGTTCCCTGTAGCTGTACGGTCATGTTTTCCTGTTGACGGAGTACACTTCATCATGGGTAATGACATTGCGGGAGGTAAAGTGTACCCTGACCCTGAAGTTGTGGATTTACCCATTTCTGAGAGTGAGCCAGACGAGCTGCTTAAAAAACACCCAGAACTGTACTCAGTCAGTGTGCTGACTAGAGCTCAAGCTCAGAAAAAAGATCAGGAGGTAACCTTGTCTGACTCCATGTTCCCTTCTGTTTTTTCTGAGGACAGGATGCTTGCTGGTGCAGAGTCGACGGAGGTGTGTGAAACTGTGCCTGAGACTCTTGCCACTCCTGAAGTACCACTGCCGTTGACACGTGAAGGACTCATTGATGCACAGAAAACTGACCTCTCACTGGCAAAGTGTTTTGCTGCAGTTGTTGCTGACCCGAGTGAGTGTAGAAAAGGACAGTGTTTTTTTGTGGAAAACGGAGTCCTGATGCGAAAGTGGTGTTCGCATACTGGTACAGTAACTGATACGACAGGTGAGGTGTTCGACACAGTGTATCAGATAGTAGTTCCAGTTAGTTGGCGTAAGCATGTGTTAGGATTAGCGCATGAACACCCGTGGTCTGGTCATATAGGAATCACAAAAACCTATGACCGTGTCCTTAAACACTTCTTCTGGCCAGGAATGAAATCTCATGTAACTCGGTTCTGTAACACATGCAGTACATGTCAGATGGTAGGCAAACCTAATCAAGTTGTGCATCCAGCTCCACTGCGACCAATTCCAGCAGTTGGTGAGCCGTTCGAGCATGTTCTTGTGGACTGTGTGGGTCCGTTGCCAAGAACAAAAGCTGGTAACCAATTCTTACTGACTGTTATGTGCATGTCCACTCGTTTTCCAGAGGCAATTCCTCTGAGGAAGATAACAGCACCAGCCATCACAAAAGCACTGACTAAATTCTTCACTACATTCGGCCTGCCCAAGATTGTTCAGACTGATCAAGGAACAAACTTCATGTCTAGAGCATTCAAGCAGTCCTTGCAGTCCTTGGGAGTGTCACACTCTGTATCCAGTGCTTACCATCCAGAGTCACAGGGAGCATTAGAGCGCTGGAACCAAACCCTTAAGTCGATGCTGAAAAAGTACTGTTATGACACAGGGAAAGACTGGGACGAAGGTGTGCCATTTGTTTTGTTTGCCATACGGGATGCCAAACAAGAGTCCCTGAGATTCAGTCCTTCTGAGCTTGTGTTTGGCCACAATGTGCGTGGGCCATTGAAAGTGCTGAAGGAACAGTTAGTGGCTGGCTCTTCCTCTAAGTCTAATGTGTCAGACTTTGTCTCACGGTGTAGAGAACGTTTGTATCGCGCCACTTCCTTGGCTAAGGAAGCCCTCTCCTCTTCTCAGGTTCGCATGAAACAGCAGTACGATAGAAACGCAGTTGAGCGTAAGTTTCAGCCTGGTGACAAAGTGTTGGTATTACTGCCTGTGCTCGGTTCTTCTCTTTCTGCCCGTTTTGCAGGTCCATATGTCGTGGAGAGCAAGGTCTCAGAAACCGACTATGTCATCCACACACCTGAGCGTAGGAGGAAAAAGCGATTGTGTCACATTAACATGCTGAAAGCTTATCATTCAAGGGAGAATGATCAAGTGGAGCAGAGATGCAGTGTGGACGCAGCTGTTCCCGATACCATATCTGCATCCATGGTTTGTGGGGTGCCCATGGCTGCAGACGGGGATGATGGTTTGACCATGATATCCGAGGGAGAACAGTGTGGTAGGCTATCTAACACAGAGTTTTTAGCTGACGTGGAATCACGGCTTTCATACCTTACTGAAACTCAGCGGGGAGACATACTTACCTTGTTCAACTCATTTCCCATGCTTTTTAGTGATGTACCATCTCGTACAAATGTGCTACAGCATGATATTGATGTTGGCTCTGCCATCCCAATCAAGCAGCATGCTTACAGGTGTCCTGTTGGAAAAAGAGAGTTGATGAAGAAGGAGGCTACTTACCTGCTAGAAAATGGTTTAGCAAAGCCTAGCAGCAGCTCATGGAGTTCACCCTGTTTACTGACCCCGAAGTCAGATGGTACCCCCCGGTTCTGTACAGATTTCAGAAAGGTCAATGCAGGCACTGTCCCAGATTCTTTTCCATTACCCCGTATGGAAGACTGCATAGATAGCATTGGTTCTGCTGTCTTTATCACCAAACTGGATCTTCTTAAGGGATACTGGCAGGTTCCGTTGACTGCTAGAGCCTCTGACATATCAGCTTTTGTGACTCCAGACCACTTCCTCCAGTACACAGTGATGGCTTTTGGCATGAGAAATGCCCCGGCCACATTCCAACGCCTCATGAACATAGTGTTGGGAGATGTGCCCCAGTGTAACGTGTATCTGGACGACGTAGTGGTCTATTCAGATGACTGGGAAAGTCATTTGGCTAGCCTGAAAATTGTGTTTGGACGGCTCGCTGATGCAGCATTGACCCTTAACCTAGCAAAATGTGAATTTGCCAGGGCTACTGTCACCTACCTAGGGAAGCAGGTAGGACAGGAGCAGGTCAGGCCGGTGGAGGCCAAGGTGGCTGCAGTGTTGGCTTATCCAGTTCCAACCACCAGACGAGAGCTTCGGCGTTTCTTAGGCATGACAGGATACTACAGATGCTTTTGTAGGAACTTCTCAGTGGTAGTGGCTCCCCTTACTAAGCTCTGTAGCCCAGCTGTACCGTTCGTATGGACAAGCGAATGTGATTATGCCTTTGCTGCTGCTAAGTCCCTTTTGTGCAGTGCTCCTGTACTGGCTGCGCCTAACTTTGCTTTACCATTCCAGCTAGAGGTGGATGCTAGTGCTACTGGAGCTGGAGCATTCTTATTACAGATCGGAGAGGATGGTGTAAGTCATCCAGTGTCATACTTCTCCACTAAGTTCAAGCGTCATCAACTAAACTACTCCACCATTGAAAAGGAGACGCTAGCCATGCTACTCGCGCTACAACACTTTGAGATATATGTGTGTTCCAGCTCATCTCCTGTGACGGTATACACTGACCACAATCCACTAGTTTTTCTGAATCAGATGTATAACCACAACCAGCGTCTGATGCGTTGGGCACTGATGGTCCAGGGATTTCAGCTGAACATCAAGCACAAGAAGGGGTCGGAAAATGTGGTTGCCGACGCTCTATCTCGTGGGTGAGATGTATCCTAACTTGTTTGAAGTAGTATACAAGTGATACCTCTTTACTAAATAACTGTTGGGGCAGTTATATGAGATTGTGTATGTTTTTTTTATTATGGTGTGTTCTGTGTTCTGTTAAAACCCATGTTTTTGGGGTTTTATTTTAAGGGAGGGGGTGTTACGACCCTAGGGGTCATGTGTTTGAGTTGGGTGTGTCTTTTTCTCTCTCCCTTGTAGTGGCTTTTTTTTCCCTCCAATACCTTGGCTGCATGAGTGAGTGGCAGCAGGTGTGCCTGATCTCCATTCAGTGCTGGAGGATAAGAAGGCTGTTTTTTTCACTGCATGGTCTCTGTGTTTCTTCCTTGCTACCTGTGAGCAGCCTACCGTCAGCCCAGCGAACAGAGCCAGCCAGTTTAACCAGTGGGTTAAACACCATAGAGTCTGTGAGTCCAGTACTGTGTCTGGTTATCACCTCAGTGGATGAGGACTTTTAGTGAGTTTGTTTAGTTTTGTTTAGCATTAGACATTGTTCCCTCAGTTACTCACCTTGTGTTTATTATTGTATTGCCTTGTGGGCTCGCTCTCCCTTATTTTTGAGAGAGTCGTTTTGCGTTGCTTCTCCTTTATCATTATTGAATAAATATACTTTTAGTTGACACACAATTCCTGACTTCCTGTCCTCTTTTGCCCCGGTTTTCATTCAATTATTGTTGCTCCTCCTCCCCCTGGACTTACCACCTGGAGGAACGTAACACTACACAATGCACCTCGACCTCTGACAGTTCTGTTGGCAATTTGAATGTGTTGTAATAGTTGCAGCTAATGTAACTTAGAGCTGCTAACCTTAAGCAGAGATAAGAAGCGGGTTACAGAAGTCTGGTAACCTCACTTTTCTTTTCTTTTTTTAATTTGAAGTCTGCAGTTTCAACCAAACTGCTTTATACAACATTTTTTTCACATGTGCAGTAGTACTCCCCAAGACCTGTAAACAGACTTTGATGTGCAAAATTGAGTTCCCTTTCCTTCCTGTCCTCCACCCACAGAAGCTAAAAACAAGGCCATTTTCTCAACTCATGAAAACTTTACATTTTGGAGATACAATAAAGGACAACAAAGATATCCTGCAAGTGTTGAAATGTGTTACTGCATGTGCATTATGCTGACATGTGCCTGTTTATTTTGGTTTTCACACAGATGTTTATCACCTCAGCTCACCTATCGTGCGTCTGGTGTGTTTTTGTTTTGCAGACATATCTTTCTGAGCTCCATAACAACCAGGAGTCACTTAGCAGAAACTGGCTCTCTTCAGTGCTAAAGTCAGCAGTGCTGACCAGAAAGGAACGTCACAACAGAGGCCAGGCCAAAAGGATAATAGGGGTGCTCTGATGATACACAACAGCTGGCTTTTATCGCTCAGTCAGTAATGCTTTATGAAATGGGACGTGGATAAGAAATGTTCCACTCAAGCAAATATTCCATCAATAAAGCCACCAGACAAAAAGACAAAAATAACAAGATTATGACGGAGGAACATTTCTGTTACAAAAGTACAGCCAGTGACTTAAACCACAATATTGCAGCTAGTGAAAACATGAACACGCACACACTTCTTTTGAGGACTAATAGTTGAGATAAAGTTGTATATAGGCATGTTTAAACCTTTGACCAGAGGGTGACAGTTCTAACTAGTTGTTCAGCTATATAATTTGTTTGGCACTGATTCTGTGCGACAATACGAGTGTGACAGACCCCTACACTGGCCCGAGAAAACAGAAGGGTAAGATTATTTTCATCTTAGGATAAACGGCTGCAAGTCTTTGCAGTCTTTCTATTGGGTCAACAATCAATGATGGTACCCAGGTACTGAAATACTGTTAAGTGGATAGATTTGTAGAGGAGATCACTAGCTTTTGGGCTAAAGTCAGAAGAAGTCATTTCCATTGTTGTGTTTTGAAGAAACAGTGCCAGGAGGTCTGTCAGTTTTGTAAGTTTGAATTGCAAGTCACCCCATGCACTCCAGACCTTTGTGCATACGCAAACATTACAAAAGAAACTTTCACACAAGTTCAAACATTATTAATATTATATTATCACAATTTCCCATCTGGTTCAGCCAGAGAAACAGTTTAATGTGCATGTTCAATGAGCTCAACATCAGAGAATGAATAAGGGAGCACTTTGGAGGGCAGTATCCAGTTGTCGTCATAGATTCATGGTATTAAAGGAAAATCTCGGTTTATTATAGCTAGGGTCTTGCTTTACAAGCTTTGACCATCATTCCTATCAGTTAGGATGGTATTGTACCACCAAAGTAATTGCTGAGATCTAGGAGTTAACATTTTTATACACTCCTAACTAGCTAACAATTTATCCAGATTATTTATCCAGATTTATCCAGATTATCCGAACACTTTATCTGAATGTAAAACTAAAGGAGAGAGAAACCTGAAATGTCAGTAATAATCCCTCATTGGAAAGTGCACACACAACTAAACCAGGACGCTGGTTTGTAAGCTGTGATGGATGTTTAGAGCAGACCGTTTGGGTAATAGTCTGCCTTTATTTTCTAAATCTGTTTGGCTCACCTCGGAGTTGGTTTGTGTCTGACTGACCACTTGTTTTCCCTTTTCTTAGCAATGTCGCTGTGCTCCCAGATCACAACAATTAAGCTGGTGAGTACATTGTTATTATTATGGTAGAACTGGTGTCTAATTTGAAAAGAATATCCAAGTTTTAATAAACCAGAATCATCCTTTCACTTGCAGTGGGTTGCATTTACACAATTTTGTGAACTTGTTTATTTCAGTCCTGCATTTGCTTTTATTATCTCTAGAAATAACATCTAACTCTGACTGTATTATCTGCAGATTTTATACTGTAACATGCGTCTTGACTGACTTGCACAGTCATTAGTGTACAGTGTAAACAGACACTGCAGGGAATAAACGGGAAATGAATGGTGAGAGAGCAGAATTACCTCGAACATGAACACTCCTGTACAGCCACAAACAACTCCCTGCTACAAATAAATTGCTCTCACTCACACACACACACACACACACACACACACACACACACACACACAAAGGTATAAGAAACAATGTATGGAGCCAAACCCCATCAGCACCAGTCACTTTATCACACAGGCAGGGGGAAAAACTCTCGCAGGAGGACAGAGAGAGCGGGGGAGGATCAATATTCCAATACTCCCCTGTCTGCTCCACTGGCCCACGACGTTATCCCACATCATCGTAGCGGACACAGAGAAGACAAATGACTCCCTTGTCGGGAACATGGGACTGGTAGAGGGGAGGGCGGGAGTTGTGATCAAGGGTAGTTGTGGGCTGATGGGACACAAGATGTACTGTACGTCCCTAACATCAGCACTGACAGTGACGGCAGGCTTGATGGCAGAAGTGTGCTGCAAAATCAAAGTGACAGGAAAGATCCTGGGTGTGCTAAAATAATAGGAGAAGAAGATTGCCTGCAAGATGCAACTAAAAGCATACAACCCACAAATGAGAAAACAAATAGACAGACAAAATATACTGCATGCGTTTATCAGCTGTGTACCAACATAGAGGCTGTGCAAATTGGCACCGCCTGTCACAAACCCTCAAGGGGTGCTATATGTTCACACTATATGAACATACTCATACACACACACAGAGTCAGGTCTCTTCCCTGCGGTAGGTAGATAGGTAGATAGGGCAAGTAGCTGAGGCAGGCTGGGGGTCTGCATATGATATGTGACAGCTCACACAGCGACTGACTAGTTGCAAAGAAAAGGTGCAGGAACGAGGGAAGATGGATGAAGGGGAGAAACGCTCCCTTTGTACCACAAAGAGCCCTCTGTTGTTTTTGATCTGCTCTGACTTCAAAGTGCAAAAGTCTGTTTTTATTCCCGGCAGAACTCCCTCTGTTGCCTTATCACACATCTCATTTGTGGGGCTCCAGACAAACAGACAGCAGCACAGGGTTGAGGGCCCTGAGATTGATGCAACTATACAGACTGAGATTGAGGTTTGACAAATTAGATTTCGCAGTGATTGATGCTGAATCAACAGCTGAAACAAAGTTGAGACAGACGGATGGGCTGAGAGAGAGGAGGACATGTAGAGAGGAGGTAGGGAAAAGAGGAAGGACAAAACTCAGAAAAAACAGAAAAGACTGAGCGGAAAAAAGGAGATCAAAGAAAATGTCTCACAATATTTATTTGCATCTTGCATTTCACAATAATTCAGCCGGGCAGAATGGCATCCATATTTATTGACAATGTCAGATTGCTGTTGTAATTTGTGGGCCGGGACGTTATGGGGGCGGTATGAGTGGAACTTGCAATTAGATTTATCGAAGCTTGTGTGTTTGTGTGAGTGTGTGTGTGTGTGTGCGCGTGTAATTAGAAGTTATTGAAATGTGGGGTCTCTGTAGTCCAACTATTGCAGCTAAATCAATATTAATCAAAACCACAACTGAAGGAGAGACACATAAAAAATGCAAAGAAATACAGAGAAAGAAAGTTGGAGTGAAAGAGGAGAAAGATGCAGAGAAGGAAAAGAAAAAGATGACAGAAAAGGACAAATATGAGAGCACAACTCGAAATGGTAAAGATGGAATTAAACAACAGAGCCAAAACTGTCTGAGTACTGACATTCCCCTTTTGTTTTGTTTTGTTTTTGCAGTCAATTTCAATGAAATTGCCACAATCAGAAAGAAATCTGCAAGAATCTTTTGCATCAAGGTGAATTTTGTTGGCTACAGTGCCACCACTCAACCTTGCTGACAATTTGTCCCAGTAGCCAATTGGGTACTGCAATGAAAAAAAAACCCTAAAAGCTCAAAAAGCATTTTCCCTATAGACCAGAATTATACAAGAGATATCTGTGAAATTCCAAACAAGGTCAATAATTAGCTGCTCTTTGTATTATGAATGTTTAAACCACTGCCATACCAAACCATTTAAATTTGCTACAGGAACAAATCTGAAACAAATAAGACTGGCAGTCGTAACAAAAACTTACTTAAGCACTTTGCATTCACCAGAAAAAAATGTAAATACCTTATATCGTAATTATGAGAAAAGATTTCATAATCATGAGAAAGATGTCATAATTAGGAATTAAGAATCTCGTAATTACGAGATAAATATTAGTCTGTCAACATTATGGTAAAACCATGATCTATAAACCTTCTATAAAGTCATCTAGCAACAAAGTGTCAGTTAACTTATAGCCTCTGCATTGGAAGTATCAAGCAGATAACTTACATTTCTGCAGCTATGCAGTGGATCTACTGAGCAAAGCAGTGGCCAGTAAGTGCACCTTTCCAGTTGTCTCAAAATTACTTGTAGTTATAAGAAAAGATGTCATAATTATGAGAAAATATCTCATAAATCCTGATAATGTAATTATGAGATGCTGATCTTGTAATCATGAGATCTTTTGTCATAATCAAGACATCTTTTCTCAGAATTAGGATATAAGGCGTCTCCCACAACTCAATAGAAAGAAGCATAGGGAACTATTGTGACTGGTTTTTGCATGTACCTCTGGCTACCATGTTAGCGGTTAGCTTGCCAGCTATAGTAGTTAACCTACTATCCCTGTGAGTAATAATCTTTAAATCAGCAAGTTTCTAAAACGAAATATTTTGCAAATGCTTGTTGATTCTTTTGCCCAGCTGATCCCCTTTTCTTTTCTTACTTCCTCTGCTGTTACTTTACCTGTTCTTTTGCTCCAAAGTCTTCTCCCCACTCTTTCTTGTGTGTGTGTGTGTTTGTTGTGTTGCATTTGTGAAAAGACCAGCATTACACTGTTCTTTATAGGGTGGCAGTTCTTTGCCAAGGTCAGGCTGAAGGAGTGCATTATGTGAAAGTAATTCACAGGTTTACAATAGAGTGCATCTACACAGTCAGCGCTCTGCAGGCTGAGAATGACTCAGTCATATTTAAAGAATGTTTTTACATCACAGCTATTGAGTTATTTCCACAAAGCACAAGAACACCTGCTGTGTGTGTGTGTGGGCGTGCATGTGTGCGCACAAAAGTAGATGTAGTGACATTTGCTGCAATTTGTGATTAATTATCTTTTACAGCTTGGAAAGATTGTGACAGGTGTTAGTCATTCCCTTGGGATTAGGAAGGTGGGAGGAAGACAGGAAAGAGGGCTGGGGCAGGGGGTGGCAGAGGTATATGAGAGACAGGGATGCAGATGAACATGACCTCAAGTCTCAAGAATATCATATGATCAAAAGTGTGTGTGTGTGTGTGTGTGTGTGTGTGTGTGTGTGTGTGTGTGTGTGTGTGTGTGTGTGTGTGTGTGTGTGTGTGTGTGTGTGTGTGTGTGTGTGTGTGTGTGTGTGTGTGTGTGTGTGTGAGAGAGAGACAGAGAGACTTCCCCCCCGTCTTGTTTGGAGCAATTATCTCTCTATTCCAATCAGTGTTGATGTCTGAGTATAATCGTCTGTAAACACTAAGTGCACCTAGACCTTGTTTAATGAGTCTGCCATACACACACAAACACTGCACACATGCACGCACACACACACAAGCCATTAATATTGTCTGATGGCAGTTAGCAGCATTACCACCTTCTCTTCCCTCTGCCTTAGCGCCACTCTGTGCAAAGGCAGGAGAGCAAAGGGGAAGTCAACACAGGCTGAATAACATGCTCCTAATAAGTCCTGAAAGTGTCGGTGGTGTGATGTAAACACACCTGGAGCTTTGTTTGAACGGATTTTAAATAAAAAGGTGCTTCTCTCTGCAGAATCTTTGCCAGAATTACATGACTTTGTAAATAAAAAACACCTTGGTTCAGCTTTATTATGTATTAGTGGTACGGATGAACAACACTGTATATTGGTAAACTATTGGTAGCAGGTAAGGATTGTTTTCATTATCAATCTGCCAAATATATTCATAATGAATCAATTGGTCAATTGGTTTTAATGAGAAGATTTTATTAAACCATCCTATCATCTTCCTATACAGTTAAGTGGTAGGATTTCTGGTTTTCACCAGGAACACCACCTGTCTGGGTTTGACTCCCAGTATAGAAACAGCGCTTCACTGCTTCTGGATAAACTCTTAGTACATGTAAACAATGCAATGATATGATACTGTTAAATCTAATCTTTGTGAAATCGATAGGCTTGGAGATTATTGATTGTTATTGCTGGTGGTCATGGTGGACAGGACATAACCCCTATTAATTTAGTCTATAAAATGTCACAAAATTTTGAAAAATCTATTGACAGTCCAAATCCCAAAGATGTGCAATTAAAAATTTTATAAAAGAGAAAAAAGCAGCAAGTTGTCATATTGCTAATTTCAGCCTAACGAATACCACCTTTTCATGAGGAGGTGTTACGACCCAGCTCGTTAAGGTAAGGCAGTAACAAGTGATTTCAAATTGAAAAGAAGATGGCAAAAGGTCAACAAATCTGGTTGAAGTCAAAGGTTTAATTAAAGGAGATAACTCAAGTAAACAAGAGAGTCTCTCGTCCAGGGACAGTTACTCTGCTCAAAAAAAAAACACTAACAAAAGGAGGTCAGCACCTATACGCTTTACAATAATGCAGTGTATGAACAAACAAGCAATACTCAAACAAACGAGCGTCCAACTCTTGGTGCGCTGTCACACTGTGTGATTTACAAAGGTTCTAACAGACTGAAGCCACTTAGACAGGCAACAGACAGAAAACAAATACAAGCACTCAAGACATTCACTACGTAACTGATCACTGGATCAGTCGAACTGTGGACACACAAGCTATTTGTAGTCCAGCTGGTGTTGATTGGAGAGTCCTGGTTGGCAGGGTTGGTCGAGTCACAGCCGCACAAATCACAGAGGCCAGAGGACAGCAACCAGGAAGTAGGCGGTCCCTGCTCCCAAGGAACCAATCCTCAACAGGGACTTATACAGCTGGGCATGACAGCCAGAAGCACTAAAAACAAAGTTACCTTAAGGCAGCCAGTGGCAGCCTTAACAATAGGTGCTTATGAAATTTGATTATTAGCATAATCATATAAAAAAATATTTCAAAAACTGATAAAAAATACTCAGTGGGCGATCGCCGTTCCTGGTGCCTGTCTATTTTTTTTGCTTTGGCAACCCACATCGCTTGTAGAAGCAGCAGCTGGTAGCTCCTTCAAACTTTGCTACACTTTTTTTTATGTTTTTTCTGGCTTTATTGCCAAAACATGCGTTACCTCTGACATAAATACAGTAACTGGAAGATGAAGACAGTGTTTTTGGATTCTGGACAAAATGGGACTCATATTGACCAGACAAGAATTCAGAGACTGTTGTGGCCACATCGTTACAGAGACCTGCCCTATCAACATCCTGGATCAAGCAATGGCAGGTGGTTCATGTTCCAAGCTGTCAGCGCAAGACTCCGGCAAGATCAGATGAAGTGGTTTTTGTTTTTTACATTTATGATGGTTAACAAATGACGTCAAGATGGACTCAGACTGTTTATTGTGATGAAACTCTCATTATCATCTGGTTGCTGCTGTTTACATTCACCCCAAATGCAAATTCATAGAATGCACTGTGAGAAAATAAAAAAATAAAAAATTTAAAAATTTTTAAAAATCCCCCTCTCACCCCTTGCGGTTTGGTATGTATCATCCTCAAGCTCGGGTCCTCTACCAGAGGCCTGGGAGTTTGAGGGTTCTGCACAGTATCTTAGCTGTTCCAAGGACTGCACTCTTCTGGAGTGTATATATATATATATATATATATATATATTTTTTTTTTTATTTTTTTTTATATATATATATTTTATAGTGGTGGGCATAGATTTTTTTTAAATCTAGATTAATCTAGATTAAAATGGCTCATTTGAATTCTGCGAACGGGTTTCAAGCCAGGTTTCAAGCCAGGTGGCGCATTAGACCAGGGGCTCATCTCCTGTTTCCAAAATGCATCACAAACTGCTTGAGAAAGCTGTTCTACTATGATAATTGGTGATGAAAATAAATCATATTCAATAAGATGTACTTGTGTGTAGTGTGTGATGTGCTTTGCGTTTAGGTGGTACTTGAGACTGTAAGAACTCCTACAGTAAACTAATTCCGCATTGCACAAGGTGCAAACCCGGCGGCTTCAGAAATGTTCGTACACAAAGTGCTGTCCAACAGCTGTCTGTAGACGTGTTGCTACAGTTAGTGTGAGTAAATACTGCACAATGCGGCGCATCAATAGCTAACCTGGCTAGTTGTAAAACAGTGGTATACATCTGCGCTAAAATATCAAGGTGAAAGTCATCATAGCTTGCGTAGTATAGACCCAGCTCCCAACCCAACTTTGAGAATAGATTAACAGCGATATTTTCTTTATCGCCCGATAAGATTCTCACGTTAACGCAGCACGTTAACGCCGATAACGGCCCACCACTAATATTTTATCATATGATGGACTGGCAACCCAATGTCAGCTGGGATTAGCTCCAGTCCCCCCAATGGATTTGACAATGACAATGGATTTTCATAATTTAATTTAGGCCTACACTTAATGTTGCATGTGTAGCATGATGGAACTACAAATTTCGTTTCATTATGCAGCCTTTGCTGTATAGTGACTAATAAACAAGGTACAAGATTGTTTAAAGACAAATGCAGAAGAGCACTCCTGGATGCCCCATGGTAGATAAGCCCTTCCAGTCATGGAGAAAACGTAATGCAGTGCCATGTAGGCTGCCCTACATGCCAGAAAATGACTTGGCCTCCATGTGCCTTTAAATGGTTAAACAGTAAAAAGTTCCCTGTGTGTTGTTAATAACCGTTGCATAGTAATCTTACAGTAAATCATACTTGTATTATAAAACAATTTTAATTTCAACCAGGATTTTCACATTAAATGCATTTGCTGGTGACCCACCACATGCAGCTAGTGACGTTTTATTTTCAGACAGTGAGTCTCTTAAATGACTCCCTGTTTCCTCTAGGATTTTTTTCAGCCGTGGGGGCAGGCCAACCTACCTCCCAGGGGGGGGAAAGCCTATGTGGTGCATGTATAGCAAATCAGCTGTCAGTATGACAGCAGTCGGAATATCTGGACCATTATTTCATGATATAGTTATAATTAGTTGCCAATGTATATAAATAGAGAATAACGTTAATGGTGAATGTTCTCTTAAACTATAAAATCTATCTAACTTAGCGTTAGCTTGCTAAATCTACCTTTCTGTGCTGCTTTCACTGTCTCTCCTCGGACGTCTGTGACCAGGGCTATGATATAACCGAAAGACTAACCCCTAACCCTACTTGATAGAAATATCAAAATTTCATAATGTAAAAGAGTAAATGTTTAAAGCCTGTGACCACTGCAGCAAGTTTAAAATAACAGGTTCCCATGTTGTTTGTGTCTTGTGTTCTGCCTATACATGCCCAAGGACACACATGCGTGCCACAAGCACACATTTCTGCAGAGTGTAGAGCATGATAACCATACACCATAAAAGGCAGTAATGTACCAATAATAGGTGAAGAATAAGATTAAAAGATTATGTAAACTAAGGATCCAGGATCCAAAGCATTCAAGAACGGCTTAGCAAATGTTGCGTTCAATCTGTTATTACATGTTCTGGTGAGAACCGTTAAATGTAAAAAAAATTTAAAAAAAAAAAATAAAAAAACAAAACATGACTGTTTAAAATGAAGACTCAACAGAATACCTTAAAATAGAGGCAACATACCCTCACTTCATTGAGAGAAAGCACACACTTGACAAACATTGTCAAATCAGAGCAGGAAATGAAAAAGAAACATGTTTCAGATATTCTTCATCTGATCACAGATACAGATCACAGTTACAGTTTAATAACAGGTCAACTTGACTGGTGGAAAATAGACAGATGGTTGTATTACAGAGATATTTAAAATATCAGCATTTGTATTGGTATGTGACAAAATAGAAAACAGCTAATAAGACATTTAGCTTTTAAACTATATGAAAATTTAAATGCACATGTATTACTAATGGCAAAAGAACATTAAAATAATACAGTATTAAATCTTTAATACACACCCAGTGGTGGAGAATAATGTAAGTAAATTTACTCAAGTACCATACTCAAGAACCGTTTTGTTATTACTTACGTACTTCCACTTTTTCTCCTTAATACTTCTACTTCACTACATTTCAGAGGTAAATTACTTTTAATTCCTCAAATGATAAATGTATTTATTACATATTTATTAAGCACCCCGCGCAGGTTGATGATGGATGGAAGAATTTTTCTGATAATGCTTGTAGTTTTAACATGTACTCCAACCCCCCACTGACAGTCCCACGAGGCAACTTGCCCTAACCTTAACAGAAGTCTGTGCCTAAACATAAATCAATAAATATTTGCATGTCGACCGGCTAACCCTACCCTCCAGCACATTGGCCATGAGGCTGTAGCCTAGCTGTAGTGTTAGCCTTTGTGTTGCAACGCAATAGCAAACTGCAGCGTATCGTACTCACACAGAATCTACGTTTTGTGTAGAATAGCCACAGTTTTGGGACTTGTGATGAGATTAGTTTTGTCAGCTGCTGTTTCCAAAGTCAAGAATGAGCTCACAATTTGAAAACGCTGCTGGTCCCATTTTCATTTTAAAACTCCGGTATACAACATATTAGTGTGGACGGCCGAAACTGGAGGACTTTGAAAATGATTACACCGGCACACACATGACTAGTCGTTTTAATAAAGATAAAAATCGACTGTGAAATGCAGCAAAAGGCTGGTGTGGTCGGAGATCATTTCACTTTAAAACTATTTTAAAACAAAACCGTAGGAGCAGAGGTAGGTAGTGTTACGGTTGGTGTAGGTAGAGCCAGTTGAAGGACATAAACACAGGACGCAAGGCAGAGGAAGTACGGTTTAAAAGTGATTTATTTAACAAACAAAACGCGAGAACACTTACAGACTGAGTGGCTGAGTCCGGAGAAATCAGCAACAAATGAGCAACGAAACAAAAATCCAAAACAGGTAATCCAAAACACCATGATACAGGCAGGAACAGTGCTGCAGGCTCGCTGCAAACAACACTCGACTCTGTAGCCCCTCTACAAAAGAAAATACTAAAACAAAGATGGTTAGCTCCATGGTATAATACTGAAACTCGCAAACTAAAGCAAATATCGCAGAAACTCGAGAGGAATTGGCGTTCCACCAAACTGGAAAATTCTCGTTTAATTTGGCAAGATAGTCTTAAAACTTATAGGAAGGCCCTCCGTAATGCCAAAGCAGCGTACTACTCGTCATTAATAGAGGAAAATAAGAACAACCCCAGGTTTTTTTTCAGCACTGTAGCCAGGCTGACAGAGAGTCACAGCTCTATTGAGCAAAGTATTCCCATAGCTCTCAGTAGTTACGACCTCAACGCCCTCTGCTACAGTTGCAACTGCTGTTACTAGTCCTATTGCTATTATTACTGTTATTATTATCATTACTATCAATATCTGTACCATTTTTCATTCAGTCTATAGCAACATTACCTTTACTGTCTGTACCTCTATGTGTATACTATGTAGGTTCTCTCTCTCCCTCTCTCTCTCCCCCAACCGGTCGAGGCAGATGGCCGCCCACCCTGAGCCATGGTTCTTCTCGAGGTTTCTGCCTCTTAAAAGGAAGTTTTTCCTTGCCTGTGTCACCTAGTGCTTGCTCTTGGTGGGAATTGTTGGGCTTCTGTAAATAACTTCAGAGTATGGTCTAGACCTGCTCTTTATGAAAAGCACTGTGAGATAACTGTTGTTGTGATTTGGCGCTATATAAATAAAATTGAATTGAATTGAAACATGAGCTGAGAAATAGCAAGACCAAATACTGAACGAAACAGGGTAACTGAAGCAACGACAGACAGAGGGTAACACGAACAATGCCCAGACAAGGAATCAACAGAAACACCAAACATTTATACCCAGAGGTAACGAGCAGGACGGGAGCAACACAGGTGACTGGGATCAAAGTAACGAGGGAGAGAGACATCAGGGGAAACAGAGGCAGGCAGGCAGAGGGATAACTGGGGGAACAGACGGAACACTTGATAGGCAGACATGGGGCAAAATAAATAACCAACACAGACAGAACACAGTTACAAAATACCAGACAAGAATCTAATCTTCAAACAATAACAGAAGCCCATATAAACAGACAAACACCGACCAACTATAAAACAGGGATCATAACTCACAGAACCTAAATGAGAACACAGAAGTAGAACACAGAATACAGAGCAGACTAAACCTAAAATAATGCAGACAAGGAACTAGAAGTAAATACTAATACATGAACTAAGGCACAGGACTGGGAACAAAGACATACAACCAAAACACAGGACTAAGAGCTAAGTTAAAAGACAAGACATAAACTACTAAGGACAAGGAGCGAGAGAAACAGAGGCAAAACCCATGAAGTATGGCAAAAACAGATACACGCGGGAAAAATACAACTCAAACATAACCCAAAACCTTATAACAGGTAGAGTAGGCCAAAACTATAAAGTAAAAGTACTGTTACTTTCAAAATAACTACTTACATAATAGTTTAAAAGTATTTACTAAAAAAATACGTCAGTAGTGAGTTACGTAGTGAGCAGGCCTAACTTAAGATTTTTTTTTAAATAAATCAATTTCCCCAAGTAATTTATTTAATGTGGATGTGACTAGAATTATTTCAGATGGTCTTTCTCAGACAAAGGTAAAGTGAACATACACCATCTCCTAATTAGATAAACTGTCACATTTACACCAGGACAATATTCCCCCTGTATATCCATAGAGTGTGATTACAAAATATTGCATTAATATTATAGGCTCTTAGGGTGCTTTCACACCTGGGTCAATTTGTTTTGTTCCGGAACAGATACTTTGTTCCGAATCAATTAAATACGTCACTTGTGTTCACACCACACTGTTGTAAAGCGGTCCAAATCACGTATACTTCCAGGGCTTTCCTTACGCCATTACGTCACTACCTCATGCGTGCAGGTCGCACATTCCATTGGGGGACATCTCCATGACAACAGTACCACAAAATGAATCGCGGGGGGACTTCGCATTGCAAAGAGGTGAAATAGATGTTTGGTCGGAACAACACATCTACTGGATGTTGCACACCACACACAAGAACACTGAAGTCTACAAGCAGGTCAGTGATAAAATGAAAGAGAGGAGTTGTGAACGCTCCGTCGAGCAGCGCCGCACGAAGTAAAAAAAAAACTCAGACAGCAGCAGACCTACATAATACAACCACAACAACATACCACAACAAATTAGCGAAATACGCAGCCGAAGCTGTTGAAAAGCGATCTTTTAGCGTGGGGTGCCAGGCAACACATTGATTTATTCCAGTTCATGGGTCGGTTGTGTTCTCACTGCAAAGAAACCGTTCCAGGGTTCATTTGGAATCGAGCCGAGACCACGTCTTCTAGGCGATCTCGGCTCGGTTGTTTTGTTCCGGTTCAGAGTGTGATTGTTGTGTTCACATATTACCTAACGAACCAAAGCCAACGAGCCAAAAGAGAAACGCCCCTTTGTTTCGGAACAATGTCTCCAATCAATCCAGGTGTGAAAGCACCCTTAGTCCTCCAATAAGTAAAGATTTTTAAAAAATATAGATTATTTTCTTGTTGTCCCGGATATTAAATTATGATTTAGCAAACACCTCTACGGGAACCATCACCTTATCGTGGTGGAGAGGTTTGCGTGCCCTGGTGAACCTGGAGGCTGTGTTGCCTGGAGCCTAGTGCTCCTGGTAGGGTCTCCCAAGGCAAAGTGGTTCCAGGTGAGGGGCCAGAGTGAGAATGGTTCACAAAGACCTCAATGTTAGAACGAGGAAGAGGAAGAGAGACCCTGCCCGGAAGAAGCCCGGTGCCCTCGTCTGGAGCCAGGCCCGGGGGAGGGCTTGACGGTGAGCACCTGGTGGCCGAGTTTGCCACGCAGCCTGGCCAGGTACAGCCCGAAGAAGCTACGTGGCACCCCCCTCTCCATCCTTTGGACCCACCATCCATCGGAAGATCCACAGGGGTCGGGTGCGCTGCCACATGGGTGGCGGTAAAGGTCAGGGGCCTCGACGAACCTGACCCGGGCGGCAGAGGCTGGCTCTGGGGACGTGGAACGTCACCTCTCTGTGGGGGAAGGAGCCGGAACTTGTGCGGGAGATTGAGCGCTGGGGCTGACCTCCACGCACAGTCTCTGGAACCGTACTCCTTGATAGGGGTTGGACACTATTCTTCTCCGGAGTTGCTCAAGGTGTGAGGTGCCAGGCAGGTGTCGGGATACTCACAAGTCCCCGGCTGAGCGCCGCTACGTTGGAGTTTACCCCGGTGAACAAGAGGGTCACCTCCCTACGCCTTCAGGTAGCTGGGGGAAAACTCTGACTGTTGTTTGTGCATATGCACCAAACAGCAGTTCAGAGTACTCGGCCTTCTTGCAGACCTTGAATGGAGTTCTGTATGGAGCTCCAGTAGGGGACTCCATAGTTCTACTGGGAGCCATGTTCGAACATAAGGATGCTCATAAGTGTACATGGTACCAGAGCACCCTAGGCCGAAGATCGATGATCGATTTTGTAATCGTTTCATCTGACTTGAGGCCGTATGTTTCAGACACTCGGGTGAAGAGAGGGGCAAAGCTGTCAACTGATCACCATCTGGTGGTGAGTTGGGTCAGGGGGTTGGGGAAGACTCTGGACAGACCTGGTAAGCCCAAAAGGGAAGTGCGGGTGAACTGGGAACGTCTGGAGGAGGCCCCTGTCCGTGAGATCTTCAACTCAAACCTCCGGCGGAGCTTTTCTGGCATCCCTGTGGAAGTTGGGGACATTGAACATGAGTGGGCAATGTTCAAAGCCTCTATTGCTGAAGCTGCAGCGGAAAGCTGTGGTCTCAAGGTCTTAGGTGCCTCAGGGGGCGGTAACCCTCGAACACCGTGGTCTCGTCAATTTCCCTGGAGGAAGTCACTGAGGTAGTCGAACAACTCCACAGTGGCAAAGACCCAGGGATTGATGAGATCCGCCCACAGTCCCAAGGAGTGGCGGACTGGGGTGGTGGTTCCCCTGTTCAAAAAGGGGGACCACAGAATGTGTGCCAGTTACGGAGGGTTCAGCCGATTGTCGAACCTCAGATCGAAGAGGAACAACGCAGTTTTCGTCCCAGTCGTGGAACAACTGACCAGCTCTTTACTCTCACAAGGATCCTGGAGTGGGATCTCGTCACTGCTTTTTGCGGATGATGTGGTCCTGATGGCATCATCGGTCCATAGCCTTCAGCTCTCACTGGATCGGTTCGCAGCAGAGTGCGAAGCGGCTGGGATGAGGATTAGCACCTCTAAATCTGTGGCCATGGTTCTCAGCAGGAAACCGGTGGAGTGCCAACTCCAGGTAGGGGATGAGTCCTTACCTCAAGTGAAGGAGTTCAAGTACCTCGGGGTCTTGTTTACAAGTGAGGGAAGACTGGAGCAGGAGATTGGCCAGAGAATCGGAGCAGCGGGGGCGATATTGCACTCACTTTACCATACCGTTGTGATGAAAAGAGAGCTGAGCCGTAAGGCAAAGTTCTCAATCTACCGGTCAATTTTCGTTCCTACCCTCACCTATGGTCATGAAGGCTGGGTCATGACCAAAAGAACGAGATTGCGGGTACAAGCGGCCGAAATGGGTTTCCTCAGGCGGGTGGCTGGTGTCTCCCTTAGAGATAAGGTGAGAAGCTCAGCCATCCGCGAGGAGCTCAAAGTAGAGCCGCTGCTCCTTTGCGTTGAAAGGAGCCAGTTGAGGTGGTTTGGGCATCTGGTAAGGATGCCTCCTGGACGCCTCCCTGGGGATTCTTCCAGGCACGTCCATCTGGGAGGAGGCCTCGGGGAAGACCCAGCACTAGGTGGAGAGATTATATCTCCACACTGGCCTGGGAACGCCTCAGGATCCCCCAGTCAGAGCTGGTTAATGTATCTCAGGAAAGGGAAGTTTGGGGTCCCCTGCTGGATAAGCGGATGAAGATGGATGGATGGATGGATGGATTTAGCAAACAAAACCAAATTTTGTGCTGTTTCATAATGTATTACTATTACACAGGTGTGTTCACTTCTTCATGTTTACCTGAGGAAGATCATCTGTGGTTGAAACATTACATCAGTTACATCCACATGAAATTAGAGTTGTTGGTCTTTTTTGTGCACATAATTTGGTCTGTCTTCATCAGTCTACACCAATGAGCATGACAACTTAAATGCAGACTGCTTGTACTCTGTTAGCTTGAATATTTACATTAAGGCAGAAAGCAGGAGGAGTTTTCAAGCATGATATTCTGTGTGTAGCTATTTGTTATTAAACATATTAGCGTTAAGACAACAGACACTGCTCTCTGTCAGCTCAGTGTCAGCATGATTTGACCTGCTGACTTCACAACCGAAACCAGTTGCACCAACACAGTCTCATTCCATGGCGTCAGATACAGACACTTTGAGAAAGCCTGACAAAGTGTCGGTATTGGATGCCCTGGGATGGGCTGGCTGCAGAGTACACTAAATTTTTATGTGTAAAGTATCAAAGTAGTGCGAGGAATGTATCCGATTGTAGCAGAGCAAAAGTAATGATTTTTCTCTTAAACATGGGAGGGAGAGAGAATGAGAGTATGATGCATTAAAACTACTCTGACAAGTAAAATTTACTCCAACTTTACTTGAGTACTAGTAACAGAGTGAATGTAACTCGTTACTACCCACCTCTGCATAGCAGTGTGGATGTGGCCAAGCTCGTCATGGGAAGAAAAGGACATATTTTTTAATCTTGAAGGAGTCTGCTCTAAACAACATAACAATCTCATACTTGCAGAAGAAAGATAAGGCTTTTAGCATTTCTTTTTAGAAAGAAGGATAACCTCTGGCGCACAAGTCTTTCTCCATCCAAAGTGGACTGCGATTGCTCAGCTACTGCTAGGATTGTTGAACGTTCAACCTAATACTTTGCACCTTTTTTTCTTTCTGTCTACCTGTACTAACACTCACACTTACAGCGTGCACCTATACACGTCTGGGACCCACAACATGTAGCCTAGGTTCCAGATGTGCTCCATGCCATCTTGGTGAAGACAGGTACAGTGGTTCCTCACCCCTTGCTTAAGCTCCGCGGGCCTGCCATTTTGGATCATTACGTCCATGTGGTCACGTCTTCTCTTTTCTGATTTTGACAGTCACTGTCCACCCTATTGATTTAAAATAAAATCCATCAAAGTGTTTTAATATTGGCATTAATAGGTGGGCAAAACCCTTTTTGAGACTGTTCTCAGGTTTGGTTATTGATCCCTGATTCCAGCGTGGTGCCCCATATTTATTAATTGTTATTTTAATAACTGTTGTAATATTAAAAACTTTATTAATATTTCTAAACTATCTTGGATATTTTGCTAATAACCAAACCTATCCAGACCAGATTTATGGGGAGTTTTGGAGTATTATTTGAAAAAACTGCTCTGGTTTATATCAGTTTGTGGTGTCTTATAAGCCCCATGCCACAAGAATAAAAAAATAAGACTCAGACAGACACAAATAGAAACACACTACTTTATTAAGCCATCATCATGAATGTCAGCAGAAGCCTCCAGGTGAGGTGTCGAGCCTTACAATAACATCTACTGATGATGAGAAGTCATCATCAGCTTGGACGAGGATCAGATCTGTGACGCATTTTTCACCTGTTTAGAATGCAGTGTTATCGGCTGGTTAACCACCCACTGCCAACCTTCTCGTCCCGTTCCTCTCAGCTCTTCTCTCTATCTTTAGACATGCCTAGCAAACTGTTTCACGCGCTGTCTCTTCAACAACACCTGAAAAACCCTCTCGCTCTCCTGTAGACAGACATGCCTGGCTCTACCCATTACCTTTCCCTAATAGAAACCTGTTTTTTCACTACCCCGAAAAGAAATCTCCTTTTCAGCAAATCTGTGTCTTCCTAACCATCATCTCTCGACTCCGACACCTCTAAAAGCCTAACCACTTTATCTTTGTGTGTTCAGCACATTTGTACGTTGAATTCAGGTGGAACTGTGTTTCGATGAAAGCTAATTTAGTGCTGTTTGTGGCATCGCCGGCATGTATTTGGACCAATTAGACAGGAACGAAGAACGATGGATAGAGAGAGGAAAGTGATGTGAGGGGAGCCAAAAGAAATGGATAAGAATACTTTAAAGTCCAATGGAAGTAATTTCCTCATTTTGGATTCATTGAAGCTGTGAGTACGTGTGTGTGTGTGTGTGTGTGTGTGTGTGTGTGTGTGTGTGTGTGTGTGTGTGTGTGTGTGTGTGTGTGTGTGTGTGTGCGCGTGTGCGATTGGCTTTGCATTATGATGAGTGTACGGGGGTGGGGGAGTGTTGACATGCAGAGCACAATGCCTCCATAAGCAACAGGATAATGAATGCATTTGGGCTCCCACGTTCAAACACAACTAGCGAGGCTGTTTACTCTTTTAACAGACAATGTTCCTCTCTGATTTTCTAATTTCCCTCTGTAAGTGGTTGACCAGGTGTATGCATGGATGAAAGCAAGTGCAGATTAGTGTGTGTGTTTGTGTGTGTGTATGTGTGTGTGTGTGTGTGTGTGTGTGTGTGTGCAGGGCAACAGCATGTAACAGTGTTGAGTTCTACTGAGCTGCCAGGCACAAAAACTCATTTAGGCTGCAGCTTCAGTTCACAAGAGGCCCGAGGCAGCCGTTCCTCCAGGCTGACGCCGTGGATGGCTCACATTTTTAACCCGTTATCAGAGCTCCTCTCTGGGCTGAGCCCAGAGAGGAGCCATTCCTCGCCATTCCTCCAGGCAAGACAGATAGCAACCAATCACTGGCACCAAAGAGACTACCCCACGGCTTATACTGCAGACTGACATTAGCATATCCAGGTGCATGTGCGTGTGTTTGTGTGGGCTAATCAAAATGCAGAAGGGCTGCTTCTGTGCAGTGTGTGTGGGCTTTGCCTGAGCTTAATTCCCGGTCAAACCGTGGTGTTTGATCATGTTATGTTTACTTTTGTCACCTTTATCATCTGAAAACCACACACACAGGTACCTGCACACACACACGCACACACACACAAATAGACAAAGCTTAATCACAGCAGCACATGTGTACAGTGCGTTTCTGGTCCTTTTCGTCTATCTCATAGACATGATTTATGTGAAAATTATTTGCCACTACAGACGCCAGGATGCACACACACCAAGCCATACAGTCTGTCATCGTATTTATGACAGCAGGACCACTGTGCCAAGGGGATATTGGACTTTCTCTTCAGTTATCAATGTTTCGGTTTTGATTGATGACCTTTATTGTAATTATTTATTGAAAGGCAGGAACAGGATAATTAGAAAAGGTCTGAAGGGGAGGAAAGTGCTGATCCAGTGGGAATTCTGAGGAGGAAACCGGAACGCTGAAGGTGATAAAGTTCACGGATCTCCTCAGAATTCCGTGTCAGCGAACAGGGAGGGGGGGGGGGATCTGCAGGGGGAATCAATGATCAGAGCTAATGGCATACTAATGATGTAACTACTCATCCATACAGCATGGACACAGGGAGGGAGCGAGGGAAGGAAGAAGTGAGAGAGCAAGAGAGTAGAAAGAAAGAGAGAACGCAAGAAAGAAAGAAAGAAAGAAAAGGGAGAAGAACATCTAGGCACTGAGATTATAAATTGACCACTTACCAAAACAAGTCACAGACACGCTGAACTAGAGATCATGCTGAGAAAAGAACAACACTGAACAATTTATAAATCGACAAATTCAATGTAAGTGGCAGCTGAAACCGAAAACATTTGTTTGAATTTACTGTTAGAAACTGTAAAGTTGAACAACTGAATGAGTCATTTTCCACAGCTGAACAGCGGGCTTTATGAAACTCAAACACCCTTGCACAATAATGAAAAACTCTCCCACTGCAGAGTCTGTCCTCTCATCCTCTCACTGCACCATCAGTTCGAATGCTTAGACAAGAAAATCTCTTAAAGCAGCAGTAACAGCTTCATCACACATAGCGGATATCCTTATTCCTAACACTTACAATGTGCCAATACTGGTTCAAAAAGTGTAAAAATGTATATATCTGGCTCAATGACTGACCAGACCTGCTTGTTCTTTGTCTGGTCGATCCGTGTTTAACTGTCATTTGATTGCTACCGTGGTTCGTATTGACTAAGGGACATCCATCAATGCTAATTAACTCTCTGACTGAACTTAATGGAAGGATGAGCCTCAACTTAAGAAAGGCATGACCCCTTTTTTGCCATGAAGCATGGTTACGCTATAATGGTTATGGTTGTCTTTTCTCATTAATATTTTCCTTTTTTCTCTTTTCTTAAATGTGTCAGTAAAAACAAAGGAGAAAAAAATAAGAACTCCCTTTTATATGATTCAAGAAATGTGAGATCATGGTCATAGCTTTAAGTGCGTGCTGTGGATTGATGGACCCAGGACGTCACTGGTGCAGTTATTGTATCAAAAACCGCACATGTGTGAAAAAGATAAAGGAATCGGTTTCATTAAAAAACATCTGTCGGCTGCCAGGTGTAGAATTCTGCCCACACTAGGGGGACAGGCAGTTTCCAAACAACTGAAATGGATGAGTGGAATGGGTCTGGTGTGTTGTAGTGATCTGATCTGATTTCTGTGGTTTGTTGTGAAGTAGTGTAGTGGACAAAAATTGTAACTTAAACCGTGCACCTTCAAAATACCAAGAAAATCCTCTACAGTGAACTCTTACTTTTCCGTAATTAAACGTTAGCAAAAATATTGAAATTAGCTCCAGTGAAATATATTATTGCATATTTACAAATGGCAATAGGGGAACAGAAAGAGGTTCATTTTTTATCTACAGGGAAACCACAGTTTTGATGATGTCGTTATTGCTTTCATAATGAAAAAGTGTAGCTACAAGCTGTTTTGTGCACTAGGACATCTTATGTGATTGCATACATATAAAATAGTTGCAAAACCATTAAATTAGCACACAAGTTGGGCACCTGCTGTTGCCACCTTATTCTAAAAACATAAAAAACAAAAATAAAAAAAGGACGGACACAGCAAAAATCATTAATTTCCTTTGAAACACACTTATCTCCCGTGGAGTGGGAAGGGAGATAAGGTGAAGACTGCGGCAAAAGAAAACCACAAAGAGGTACACCAGTGACAGATACTCAGACACAGAGCCACAGACACAACCATACACCAGAATTTCCACTGTTTTTTCTGTATGAATACTTACCCCCCATATCTACCCTCCCTTTCTCCAAAACAACTTTTTTTTCTCATCTTTTTTCCCCCAGCTTTTATCTGACTGGCTGTTGAGGAGAGGCACATGTGGCTGCCTCAGTAATGTGACATTTAGACAAATTCACTAGGCGTACCAGCGGGATGCTGTACACCAATGTGTGCAAATGTCTGCAAATACGCCACTGTGAGAGTGTGTGTGGGTTTTTTTCATATGCATATGTGTGTGCTTAAAATTGGGTTGACAATCTGCCTAACTGCGAGAGGTACAGGCTCTGCTTTAGGTGTGCACACACACACACACATTGGTGTCTGGCTGACAAGCTGCAGCCCTTTTGATGTTTGTGTTCTCAGTGATCTGCCATAGTCATAAGGCAGCACGGGAGGCCTCAGATGCTGTTAAAACAGAGCCTTTCTCTTTGAAAACATACAGGACCTAACTGCATTAGTGGACCAGCAGCCATTATCTCTTTGCAGTACTATCACAACAATTTTTTCCACTCTTTTTTCTTACGTATTACTTTAACTCCATGTTTCACTCTCTGTCTTCATGTCTTTCCCCTCAGCTCCATCATCACATCTGTCTGGCTGTGAGCCTTGAACAGCCTGAGACAGACCGTCGTGGTGAATTGGTAACATGAGTCACAGCTGAGTATTGAAAACACGACAGCCTTCCGGTTTTTCAAAAATGTGATAATGCACGCAGAGATATAGAGCAGAGATACAGAAACTCACACACAGATACACATTAATTCAACCACAATGCACTGTTTACATTTCCAGGCTGAGAGGACGGAAAGTGGGTAGAGTCTGAGCAGATGGAAATGAATTCAGATGTATCGACAGAGGAAAGAAGCAATGCAAGGAAATTAGGATCGAGAGACAACTAAAGAGGGAACCTTAACCCCAGCGAGAGGAGAGAGAAACTCAACAAGGGAAAATTGAGAGGAAAAGGTACGTGTGTGTGTGTGAGGGGCAACCAAGCGTGCTAAATCAAAGTGTCCGCACCTCAATCACTGAGAGTTCAGATGGAGGGTGACAGAGAGTGTAGCAAAGGCGAGGATGAGGAAAGAGCAGTTTAAAGAGGAGGAAGGAAATTAGATGAATCAATGGGGTGTCTCTCAGGTTATTTTTCATCTTTTGGGGTCAGTTCTATTCCATTACTGTTTGTCCTCAATCACACAGTTTTTGCATCGTACCAAAGCACAGCGTCCTGAAAAAAAATCATGGGGGTGAATTTCATTTCTCAATCTCCAAATTCATTTAGTGGAACCTACTGGAGGCTAAAAACCGACCTCTGAATTTAGCTTATTGTGCTTCTGCTGTGCGCTGTCAAACAGACGGGATTTTAGATCAGTGCAGAGTTATGACCTGACCATGCTAAGATGATAAGATGATTAAATATCTAATTCACTTTAGATCATTAACTTTAATCTGCTTATACTTAGGAGGCAGAAGAGGCAGCAGGGGAGGAGAGGGAGGGGTATAGAGGGGAGGAGCTTGGCGCTCTGGCTTCAATCTTTCAATATCCATCATGGAATCAGTTTTATCTTCTCTGTCCATCTGGACAAAGAACAGAAAATAAAATGTTTCAGGGGAAAATGTATGCTATCCATCTGCTGCTGCATTTCCTGTGTGATCCAGATGACGTCACCTCACCTAATTAAAAAACAGTTTTGTCTTAAAGTTTTGTCTTAAAGTTTTGTTCATGTTCTAGCACACAAATCATCATTTCCTCAAGCATATTAGAGATTTTTAGATTAATGAATGTATGTTCCACAGCTGCAATTGTACTTCCAAGCTGCAGTTGGTTTCCATTCATTTAATGAAAATCGGCATACAGATGCTTGGAAATTAATGATTTAAAAAAACATTCAGTCAAAATTACCCTGTTATAATTCAATTGAAAAGATATAAATATTTTTTAAATCAAGTTTGGTGTGCTCATCCAAGACTTAAAGAACCCGTTTGACATTTTGAAATACCACAATTACACAGTCTGTCTGTTAAATGCTCCAACCATTAGGCAGTGAGATTATTTAGCTACTTGTAAAACCACAATCTGTAGCTTTTACAATTCTGTTTTTATACAGATTAAACAAATTACATATAATGTATTAATTAGTGAGCTTTAGAGGTCCTGGTAGGTAAATTTTGTTACCAGGCTAGCTGTTTGCAGTCTTTGTGCTAAGCTAAGCTAAGAGTCGCCTAGCTGTAGCTTTAGATTTAATGGACAGAGATTATTATCAATCTCCTCATCTTATTCTCGGCAATAAACTGAACATGTGCGTTCTTTAAAATGTAAATAATAGGATAATTCACGTGATCCTCTTATCATTTTCGTTATGTCATCAGATGTCCTTTTGGGTTTGCAGCTTGAGATTTATAAGTTGTTTAGCAAGCAACTCTTAAATGTAACATATCAGAGCTTCCCTCCAGCCCCTGAAACAAGCTTGGACCAACTGACACACTATAATTTTTTAGCAACGTTCATGTCTGTGGACAGCAAGAAAGCAAGCAAATTTCCTAATTTCCTAAGCAAGTATGAAATCCTCTAAAAATTGTAATAAACTCTACCTACATGGCTTAGGCAAAATTAAGGTACTGTATCCTGGCAGTGATCACAGCTGATCCTAATCAACTGGTACCACACTGATATGGCAGAGAGGTAGACATTTGTTTTCACATCCGGAGAAGATACCTTGGCAGGTCCACTGTGCAATTGAAAAAGCGCTTTGGTTACAATCAGCAATCTGCTCACGGCACAGAGACAATACTGAAGCCAGACTCTGCAGCTATCTTTGGAACAACATTGTATTTGCCAGTCAGTCACGCCAATAACGTGTAATTGACATGAGGTGGAAGTTGAGTTAGACGGCTGAGGCTCAGATGAAACAGCTGAACCAGATGAGATGAGGAAACGTGGGACTTTGAGGTGAAAACCACCAACAGCCCAGTAATTAATGTCCATTTATTTCAAAGGAGATAAGCTGTGTGACACAGGACAGTGTGGATTTCTCTCTGTGAGAACCTCATGCCATGTGGCTTACAATGAAAGGAAGGATGGGTGGGGTGAGGGCAGAGCGAAGGTGACATAGAGAGAAAAGGAAAGTGGTGGAAAGGGAAGGAGAGAGAAAGAAGGGGGGAGTAAAGAGGAGGGAGAGTGAGACAGTGTGAGGTTACGTCGGTTCCATTAGCCGTTCGTTATCTTCCAAGAACTGGAGCAGCAGCTAGATCAGATTGCACCTCACTCAAACAAAGAGCTTTGGTTATTTGAGTCCTCTGCCATTGTACCAGCTAAATTTCCCATGGCAAATGTTGACAGAGAAAATTGATATTGAGTGCAATATTATTCGCAAACGATCACAAGGCATTTCCTTCACCAAAGTTGGGATCTATGATGTCTGTGCTGAGTCTCTGTCTAGTGGAAGAGAGTATTAAGATTAACTATACTTTGAAGATTAGACACCCACTTGCACAAAATTAAACCTGCTTATACAATAAAACTTACCTTGCTATGTAAAGCCCTTTTACCTGCACTATAGTAATGTTTTTATTTTTGAATTCAGTCTTCTTTGTGAGCCATCAACTATTAAGCTCAGGTAATCTCCGCAAATCAATACTCTCTCAGTGGCCAGTGAAAAGTAGACAGTGGTTATGCGCAGCATTTTAAGTAAACCCTTAATCATTAACAACTGCCTTGAAACTTGAGCTATTCCAATTCCCTAAAGACACATGCCTATGGGCTTTAATCCCGCATGTCTGAGAGAGAATTAAGTGTTAAACCTGACACACCCACAGAAAACATATGTCCTCTGTCAAAAAGTTCAAGGGTCAACTTGTCACTAGAAAATAACAACCCTGCAGAGAAAAGTGCAGTACACACATGCACTAGCACTCAAAAATGTGCACACACCCGCACACAGGAATGTTACACAGATGACATGTAGAAGGTTAGAAATGGAGTATGCCTAACACAAACTAGAGTCGTCAGACAATGTCTAAAGTGTTTGTACCTGTTCCGAATGGCCACACATAAAGATTGATGGATGGAAAAATAGAGGGCAGCATATTACATATCAAGTCATAACTGCTGTGAACTGCCATCAGCTCTGCAACTAACTTAGCAGTCCTCTTAGGTGACTGAGTCCAGAATCGGCACCAGAACCAAAGCCAGGCGAGCAGGCAACGGAACCGGGGCTTTGGCTTTGAGCAAGTCGTCATGGCCGGACCGGGACCAAACAAGCCCTCTGACCAGTGGGGTGGGGTGGCAGTTTGGCGAAAGGGAATGCAATACTGAGGTTATTTATAGTGGGGTTACAATCTAAAGCACAGTTTGTAGAGCCAGTATATTTTCACATCTAACTCTGTGAATTAAAGTCTTCTTTCAACCAAACCAGAATTAGTGATTAATGGAACAGCAGAAAAACTAACCAAGACGGCTTTGGAGAGTTTTGTTTCTGTCAAGAGAGAAACTTGAAACCTCCGCTTTGTTTTGGGTATAAAAACAGACCCGGAGTTGGCTTTCATCCTATTGGATAGCTAAGCTAACATTACTACAAAGCATGTAAAATATGTTTTGATTTTGTGCTTCGGTTGGCTCAAGTTAGATAGCATTAGCTCGCCGGCAGTTGCTAATGTTGTCCGGTGTTTCGCATTACTTCACCAACCAATCACCCATGTTACTTTCCTCTGTACCACAATGTCAAAGTGTCAAAGCCTGCAAGAAATGATGTAATGGTAAAAAGCTAATATGGTGCGATTTGTCTACTATCCCATAGTGATGCAGCCACGAGCAGCTAGTTAACACTACAGTAGCTCGGACCCGCCGCTGTTTGCTTCGTAACGTTCAATTTAGATTTATTGCCTTTTACTGATGGGTACACAGCTTCTCCACCTTTCAGTCGCTGTAACTAACATGACCCACGTAATATACAACCCAGAGGAAGAGCCATCCACCAACACTAGTTACAGTAAAGTTACTTACTGCGGTCTAACTGTTATAAAAATATAAAGTGTGACACAATCTTCTAATATTCAGTCCAGCTCACTGCCCATTTCATTATCGTCCAGTACATGTAGCTGTGCTGACATTGCTGAGCCTCTGGTGACAGATTCACAGATAGTAAAGATAGTTACTGAAAGCAGCAGGCGAGCTAACAATGTAGCAGCGGTTGTGTTTCGGATTCTGCTCGCTCATGAGTTCAAGTGAGCACGCGTACGAGCACACGCCTGGTTGCAATCTTAAACCGCACCGCTAGTGGCCGCTGGAAACTACATAATGCCCCTTTAAACATGTCAACTTCAAAGCCATTCATTGTGTTGCACTTGACTGTACATAAAAAGAGAGAGCCTAAGAGAGAGGTTAAAAGCATGGCTACTTCCTTCCCCTCCGCACACCTATACAATCACTGCATGAAGTGGCTATACTTGTCTGTTATTTAAAAGTTACATAAATTACCAGACGCATTTCCACCAATCCTAATGTCAAAGAGGTGTATGGGGACAGCATTTCAGACGCTGTTCAATAATCTGACAAGCACTTGAGCTTGAAGCATACTGATGCTTTTTATGAGGTGGGAAAGGTCTGCTGTTGGTCTACCTGCATTACTATCAACCTTATGGAGGCCTAAATGAAAAAAGCTAATGCATCAGGTGGATGCTAGCAAACTAACACATTGCAATCTGCATTTTAAGTCTCCTAGAAATGACATGCATAAACTGTACTGCTAATTCACAAAGCAAATATGATTTGTAAGAAATGTAATGGCACATTTGAGTAAGTTAGATATCAACATAGTAGGAAGCAAATCTAATTATTCTTATCTAATATTTCAGACAAAACAAAACAAAGTGGAGAAACAGGAGAGGAGAGTGGTGTGCTATTGATCGAGAGGAACTCCTCTGTTGTGGCCTTGATGGACAATGAATGATTACCCCCTGAAGTATTTTGGTTTTGTTTCTGCTTGTATTTGTTAACTTAAATAAACTGAAACCAATGCCAAGTTTAGTGCATGGTTGGCGACAGTAAGAGGACCCAGCAACGCAGTGAGTGTGAGGAGGAGGGAAACGGCGGCGGAAAGCAAATCAAGCTCATCGGGGTTAAAGTTAAGTCTGCCTCCTTTCTTGCTGTTGGAAGGCATTCAGTTTATGTTGGCTGGTACAGCCATAAGGCTTAGTGGTAATTCAATGGCAATGTATTTTATTTATTTTCTTACAATCAGTTCTTGCAATACAATGTCCACAGGGTTATGTTTTTTATAGTAACGTGTATGAACTCACAGTACTTGATAAAGGTTAGAGAAAGATCATTGTGTGAGTTAAATATTGAAAAAGTCAGAAGATACTTGAAGCAAGAGACACGACCTGTTTTCTTCACCTTAAAAGTGCTTTTGTTGCCTAAAGCTACACATGGGACTGGATCCGAACCCGGTCTTCCACTTAGCACTGCCTGCATTGCAAAAAAAAAGTTGAATATGTGAATATGATCCTGACAGCAATTACATTTCCTTCTTAACAGATTTAGCAGAACAAATTAGTAATAAAGATAAAAGTCTTTGACACAAATGCAAACATACAAATACGCACCTGTATGCTGTCTTCAACATCTGTATGCCGTACATTCCTACATATGGATACATAAAATAAACTTCAAATCTAACATGTAGGAATACACAGTCTCAAACTTCCTCAGTCTTTCTCAAACACACACCACCAACAGCCAAGTAACACCCCACACCCCACACCCCCACCCACCCACACACACACACACACACACACACACAGTCAAACATTTACAAACTCTGGAATGTAGGAAATAGATGGCCCCCAGTTTTGTTTTCTTTCTACAGTGTGCACTTCCCCTTAGGCACATCCAAAGAAAATATTTGTGTCTGAAACACTCCAAAGGTTCAGGGGAATAATTCATTTCAGTGCTCCATGATGAAAACAGATTGGTAATTATTTTTGACTTAATTTTGCCTGTTTATTTATGAAGAACAAACAAACGCGCTGCTGCATTCACAAAAAAAATGCAAGTTCACCACAGAAAAATATTTTTTTTTATGTGTTAGTTTTAATACCCTGTTGCCTTTGTTTTTGTGTTTCTCCCTCAGTGGAATTTAGTCCTGGCCGCTGGCTGTATGAAAAATAAAGCACAAACAGACGGAGCATGTCTGAGCATGATGTGTGTGTTTGTGTGGATGTGTGTGTGTGTGCAGGGCGGACATTAGGACCAGATTCCTAAAAGTCAAGACAATGTCAGGGCAAAGATGTGAGCACCACGAATGAACCCTGTTTAGCTCAAACCAGCTCTAATCCACTGAGCACCTGTTTTTAATAATACACAGAAAATGTTAATTGAGGGCATTTCATGGGCATCATATGTAAATATTTGTGTGTGTGTGTGTGTGTGTGTGTGTGTGTGTGTGTGTGTGTGTGTGTGTGTGTGTGTGTGTGTATGTGGGGTCCATGCACTTGTTTCTTCTTATAAACATAAGCAAGCATCATTTTACACAAAACAAGCCTCATTATTAAAATGTGCCTAAAATACATTATAAAAATAAAAGAAACAAAAAGACACAATGTGTACATGTGAGACACGGAGGCGGGACATAATACACAGCTCAAACCCTCTGGAAACAGTATGAAAATATCCATCTAAACAGGATCATTATGCAAAAGCAACAATAAACTGGTTCTGATGATAAACAGACTGTCATATCTCTATACCCGAGCCAGAGGGCAACACACTCTGTGACATCCATCTTCTTTAAGTAACGCCGCTCATAACGACTCTGCGCATGGTGAGAGCAAAACACACACACACACCAACGTGCAATCATAAACACATACAAGTTAACACTCACAAACACACAGTATTAATATTCTCAGCCGCTTTCTCTCTGTCTTGCAAACACAGCGAGATACACTCACACACACACACACACACACACACACACATTCTCACAAAAATCTCCCAGTATTTAATACAACTGGGTAATGCTAGGGGCGAGGCAGAAGTCATAATCACAAATGTGTATAACACAGCAGTGTGACAGGCGGATGCTGCTTCAGTGTAAGTAAAGAACATGTAAATAAGCAGGCTGAATTATTCAAGGCTGAGACCGGCTCACACATGCCGGTCGCCCTCACCCACTCAGCCCCAGTCCTGCTGGGATAATCTCAGGAAGGAAAGGGACGGAGGGAAAAAATATTGTCTTCTGTCAAGGTGCAAACAGTCCAAACCCAGACTGAGCCAAGCAGGAGTTTTATTATCGGACAAATGTAGTTTTCACATGACATGATTGTGAATTCAGGATTTGGTGATGCAAGTGTTGTGGCTACAGGGCTGTGGGGTAAGCTCAGAGGAGGTGTGGGTGGGAGGACAGGGGAGAGAACATAAGAGTTTGGTGTTGGATGTGACCAGACGTGAGGGAAAGGAAAGGAGAGGTGATACAAAAAGTTGATTAACTGAATTGACTACAATGAGCCAGTACACATTGTTATAATGGAGTGATTATGTGACAACTAATATTCACCCTTTATAAAGTGTTTTTAGATTGAAACTAATTACTTTATTTATATTTATAAGTCATTTACTACTGACAACAAATTTATCTACAAATCCTCTTCAAGCTACAAGTTATTAATATTAACAACTTTTGGGTTGCCAGGTTTTGAGAAATTCATCTAATGGAGCGCTTCCCCTTTAGGAAAACACTAATATATAACTGCAGACTTTTTATTTATATATTAGAGAGTGTGAAACTCACAAGAGTTTATTAATGGATTACCAACCTTTAAATTATTACTAAATAGAAATTATGAGCACAGATCTATTAGTAAATGTATGAACACAATTAAGGACCATTACTTACAACTTATAAGCCCTTTATAGACTTGTTTTTTTATTTAATTTTCTGTAATTCATGATAAAAGACTCCTTCTTTTAGCTTTAAAGGGACAAGAAGGGAAAGGAGAGGCAGTTGTAAATACTGAAACTGTTTTTAAAGTGTGTATCTGAAAATCTCAAACACCTGGCCACCCTAAAAACTACCTGAGAAAAATTATAAATTGTGATAGATTTGAAGAAGCATAGGCCTTTAGAGATCTATGTCCAGCTGGGAAATCATGGAAGCTCAAACTTTGGATAAGCATACAGGCAATTACAGCCTGACTAAACACACATCACATCATCAACCCAAACCACTCAAAGTGAAAATACACCCTCATCCCTTACCAACCTCATTTGCCATCAGCCACAACCAACTGCTGGTTTCACACCCCCGGGCCTGCTGATTGGGCTGATTTTACTGATTGAGCTTCATTTAAGAAACATGTGGGAATCGGGCCTGGTAGCTTACCAAGATTACACGCAGCCAGTCATTTCGCTCTGCCCTATTACCACAATAAACATCTGCAATAACAAATGGCTGAGAAATTGCAGCTAAACCTCAGGGGCACCGGTGGGGAAAAAAAGAAAGCACACCGTCCGCTTTGGTTGAGCCGGTCTTATCTGAACAACATCCAGCGGTTGAGAGATGTCTCGCTCTCTCTGTCTCTCTCTCTGTCTCTCTCTCTCTCTCTTTCACACACACACACACACACACACACACACACACACACACACACACACACATACACAAACTCTCTCTCTCTTCCACTCGTAGATGTGATTAGTCAAAACATGTTCGACAGTAATCGCCTCTGGGAATCACATAAACATGCCTGACAAGTTGTCTGCAACACTGAAGAAGAAAAAGAGGAGCAGCAGCAGGACTCAGTGCTGACCACCAGCGGCAGCAACGCGAGAAGCAACGTGAGCCCCGAGGAATGGTTGATCTCATGGCTGCAGGACATTTGAGCTTTCATATAAACGGAACTTTCTACCATTCAAACTCTTGTCAACGTTTGCGTCGCTGCTTATTTTGCTATGTTTGATTGCTTGTAATAAGATTAGGGAAGTTGCATTCAAAACGAACACGAGACAGAGGTTCAGGTTCACTGTAGCACAATTTAACAATAGCTATGTGTAAGCTTTCATTACTTCCTCTTTTGGTTTCTATATAAATCCAACAAGTTTCATGTAGCATTTGACAGCATTTAGTTCCACATTTCATTCAGGAATAGAACAATTTTGTAGGCATTAAAATGACAATATTCTTTCTCGATTGATTTCTAAAATGTTTGTAAAGTTATTTATACAGTTTTATATGTATATCGAGAAGAAAGGGCAAGATTGTATAGGGAAAATGAAAATGTTGAATATAGCCCTGCACAAAATGCATATGATGCTCAATAAAATAATATATACAGCATTGTATGGTATCTTTATTTTCCACCAAGTCACTATTTCACAATTTCAAAACACCTTTAAAGATTCAGTGTGTAAGTTTTAGTGGTATCTAGTGGTGAGGGTGGAAAATTGCAACCAGTGGCTCATGTTGCATTCATATGCTCTTCGGACAGTCCCATTTCCATAGTTGTTAATACGTTCTTCGGACTTCAGTGTGAGTTCATGCGCTCTTAAGTCGAATGTGGAGTCTACATGGACGCTACTACAAAGATGTGTTGGATTAGCATTTTCAAGGCATATAAACAACACGCAGACATCTAGTTCACTCTACATGGACAGCAAACTAACCGTTATAACCATATTACAAATTACATGTTTGCAAAATATGTGATTTTGCATGAATCGAAGTTCTGTATTCTTCTTTATGCCCCATGTAGACTTTATTTCTCTTTTTGCAATAAAGATTCAGAAGATTCTGATAATTTTGACACCACATGAATGCACCGCTCACCCTTCCCTTTCCAATCCTGCAAGAGAAGCTATGATGGCCACAGACTTTGTCGCCTCACACTTCTGTGAGGCAGCTTGAACAATCAAGTAATAAATAACATAAATTCTTCACTTTTGGACTTTAGTGCAACAGTAAATATAAAAAAGTCTAAGATAAAAACAAATAGCACCTCAACTTAATATACCTGGCAGGCATTTTGTATTTGTAAACAAATACAAAAATAAAAGTGCCACAGTGTTTGCAAAGCACATCTATATATACACATATATATACATTTATATCCAAGTCCTGATCGGGAGGTAACTTCCGATTCTGATCGAGTCTGAAACAAGGTGATCGGCCGATTTCCGATCTCGTGATCGGATCTGGACATCCCTAGTAATTTTCCTCCTTGCATGTTTTTGGAAGGGATATTACATTATACATTACACATTATAAATAATCAAATTTCCACTGAGTAAATGCCACAAAAACCACTTGGGCTGCAGGGTAATCCAGATCTGTATTTTATGAGTTTATCATTGTTTTTTTTTTATAGCCTCTAACTTCCTCTGCAAAGTAACTAATAACTACAGCTAAAAATATATGTAATGGAGGAAAAAACATGTTTTCCATCTGAGATACGTAGTGGAGTAGAAGTAGCATAAAATGATCATTTTCAAGTAAAGTACAAGTAGTGCTACCTGTTGTGCCAAACTGTGGCCACAAGATTTTTCTCTACTTAAACGTAGTGTTAAAGTAGAGAAGAATCATCTATTTATATATTTTTTCTTCCTTTATTGAGAACAACAAATGTCAAATATCTATCTATCTATCTATCTATCTATCTATCTATCTATCTATCTATCTATCTATCTATCTATCTATCTATCTATCTATCTATCTATCTATCTATCTATCTATAACTAAGGTATTGGCTCTTGGCGATGACGCGGCCGTTACGTGTCAACCAATAAATTAAAGCAGCTCTTCCTTTCACTGATCTCGGAGAGAGAGAGACGGAGCGAGCGAGGTTGAAAAGGTAGGATTCGCGCTGCATCCTGGGTACACAACTCCATGGTGATGCAGTGAGCCTGTTGTGTAGACGGGAAGCCAAAGTAAAGTAAACGGGGGAGGGTCGGCTTCGGGGGGCTTTCAGCGAGTTACAATGCGTCTTTAACGGTGTTGAACAGTCTCGGTGAACGATGAACCAACTTCGCCGGTCGTCTCGAAGCGGAATGAGCCACTCCTGAGCCCCGAAAACGAGTCCTTCTTGGCGGGGGGAGAGCGAGAATGCAGAAGCCGAGCGTCCTGCTCCCTGTTGTCGGCTTGACTGGGAAATGGTAGCGTACTGCAGGCGCCGCACTTGGAAGGAACATGGTCGAGAGGAGCAGCAAATTCTTGTTGATCGTCGTCGGATCCGTGTGTTTCATGCTGATTCTCTATCAGTACGTGGCCCCCGGGGTGATCAATTTCGGCTCCCCGCACGGTTATTTCACGGAGGAAGACGAGGGGGACATCTTCCCGACTCCGGACCCCCACTACGTTAAGAAATACTACTTCCCCGTCAGGGACCTGGAGAGGACGATTGATTTCCAGATCAAAGGAGAGGACGTGATCGTGTTTTTGCACATCCAGAAGACCGGGGGGACTACCTTCGGCAGGCACCTGGTCCAGAATGTCCGTCTGGAGGTCCCGTGCGACTGCAGACCGGGCCAGAAGAAGTGTACCTGCTACCGGCCGAACCGCAAGGAGACCTGGCTCTTCTCCCGGTTCTCCACCGGCTGGAGCTGCGGCTTGCACGCCGACTGGACCGAGCTCATCAACTGTGTGCCGGGTGTCCTCAACAAGAAGGAGAACAAACAGAAAAATCTAAGGTAAAAGGGGAAAATGTTTGGTTTACTGACTGTAACGTTAGATCTAAAGAAAATCGAAGTGTGAGGTTTAGGTCATTACCTGTAATAAATCTTACACATATTTTTGAGGATTGTTTCCTAACTTTTAAACTAGATAACTGTGTTATTATAGGTTTGAGTAATGCAGTGGTGCCACAGTAGAGTATATGCACCTGAAGGTACAATAAGGTCACTGTGAACTCACAAAGCCTGTAAACTGTGCTTCTGTAGGATGGGATTCAAATAATCTAATCACACGAAACTAAAATGTTAATCAACTTAATAGAAAATGATTACTTATTAACATTTTCTATCTACTCTTGACTGTCCTAGATCTTACACGGCTTTGTGTGGTTTACAAACAGCATTTAATTCAGGCTTATTCCTCTTGAGAGGTAATTATAACAGGCCTGATCCAATAGCAAATTTTAAAGCTTTTTTTTCCACACGAAATATCAAAACTTTACAGGAGTACTTGACTATTTTTTGGTCCAAAATACTACAAAAACGTAGTAATGATATCAGAGAAGATGTAAGACAGCAAATGGTAATGCAGTGTTGGAAACCCGTAACACAGACACATTAAAGTTCCCACAGGATGGTAATGGATGTAATTTATCATCATGTTATCTTAAATCAGAGGTCTTTCTCCTCCCTGGGTCTCAGGCAGTGTCGTGGTATGGTTTAAAATAAAGTAAGAACAGCATGGATTGTATGCATCATCCTGAAACAGTAGGGCTGATAATAGATGCCACAGGAGTTGATAGACATTTCAACAGTGCGCTGTCACAGATGCCACAGGAGTTGCAACACTGCCTCTGACAATTGTTGATATGTGCCAATATCAGGGCGCCCTCCCACTGAATCACACACTGACATTCGGCTGAATTTATTTCAGGCAGGGGGAGTGTAATACATCCAGGCAACATTTCCACTCAGTAATAATCCTTCACGCTGACTGCGTGGTATCCAGACACGACGCGCATCCTTATTAAGTTATAACCCATTACTTCTCCGTGCCTCCCCATTGTTGTTGCATATTGCATCTCTCACCCAGACATATTGACGGTTATATCAACTTCCATTTCACTGCACCCTTGTGGAAAAAGGGTATGCTGGTTGAATGGGTTATGTGTCTTTGTATTGCCTGAGCTTGTTCAATATTTTATTTTGTCTATGGATGATCAATAGGACAAAGGGGGTTTAGAAATACGTGGGAATTTAAAGAGAGAATTAAGCGGGAGCGAGGGGGGGGGTTGCCTCCTGTCTGGCAGCCAGTCGTGGTGGAGATGTCAGGCCGGCTGCTCTGCTTCCCATGGCTGCTCAAACTGGGGATCAGAGCTGCAGGCAGGGCTGTGGCTGGGCTGGGCCGGTAGGGTGGGGGAGTAGGGGGACCCTGCGGGGGTTTGGCTCCGCTCTAATCCGGGTGATTATTACCGCTGGGACACACACACATACACACACACTAGCGCTGGTATTTGCTGCTGGCGTCAGTCCTGGCTCCCGTGGTTTGCCCTGGTCAGAGGTGATAACGTGTCCGGCCATTTTGCATGGCGAGCTGAGATATCACAGTGGATGCAGGATAAACAGCCTTTCATCACTCTGTGAGCACTCTGTCAAAGCCCAAATTTCAATCGGTGTGTATTTATGTGTGTTTGTGTGCACCTGAAGAGGCCACGGTCGAGCAGAACAGAAAGAGACAGGAAGGCAAGAGTAGATGAGAGGTCTAGGTACGCATGTATGGGTGTGAGCGCAGCAGAGAGAGATCTCTTGCCTCTGGTATAATCGACTATGCTATCACTCCTGACAGGGGAAACAAGGGACTATAAGCTTAATAGCACCCTGAAGAAAAACAAAGCTGCTCCATATTACACGCAGCTCCACTTTCACAGGGAATAGAAGTGAATCGCTGCAATGAGGCCCTCTGAGTAGAAACTGGAAGCACAAGCTCTCTGTTTCTCTTCTGATTTTTGTTCCTTTCTCCGTCTCGTTGCCATTTTCTTTGAATGTGCTTCTCTCTGTGTATGTATAAGTCCTTGTCTCCTTCATTGCTTGCTCTCTTGTAACACTGTGGTAATGCTTGTTTAGGGACATTTGTCTTGAGGGCAGTAGCAGTGTGGCGAAGAGGCCAGAGAAACTGTGAAAAAGATCATCTGTGTTTACAGGACGGTGGTGAGGGATTTCTTGGCACAGTGTTGTACGCAGAGCTTTCAAATCAGCTGTGCGTATTGTCAGTGTGGAAGAGATTTACAGTCTGTAGCCCTAGCCAGTGGTTGTGTGACAGTTTTATAGTTGTACATGTCTGTCACGCCACATACCTGCCCACCTCGTGGAGGAAGTGGTATGGAAGTGTGTCGTTCACTGTGAGAAACAGTGAAAACTACCTATCTAGAAATCTTTAACCTCGCCGCAGTAGCAGTTCTAGTGTTTAGATCCAGCATCTCTCTGCAGCTGTGTTCTCATCCAGCTGTCAAGTGGATTTTACAGAAATGTTTCAAATGCTGCAAAAATAAAATGTTAAATAGGACCATTTCCATCAGCTGGATTCAAGCACATAAATACGCCTTCTGGATGTAAAAAAAAACAAACCAAAACACAGACTCAAGGAAAAAAATTTAAAGTTGAGAACAGGCTAGATTCAAGAATTGAAAGTAATCAGGCAAGTTGTAGTTGACATTTACTGTCATACTACTTTCTGCTTTCATTCGTGGAGGAAAGCAAATGTGCTTATGTTTCGGGCTGCAAAAATGATTTTCATGTGCCAGACGGTTGATAGATTTAAATTGATTGTTTCATCTGACTAACAGTCCAAAAAACATTCAGCTGTTCAAAAGCTATGTCTCCATTTAGATACCTCTGTTAGTACATTAACATGCAGTACACTGTGTACACTAAGTACTTGTATTGTGCGTAGATTTTGACAGGCTAGTGTTGTCTCAAATCAAGGATGTGGTGCACTTTTCAGAAATGATGATTGGAACATTCTTCTTCTTCTTCTTCTTCTTCTTCTTCTTCTTCTTCTTCTTCTTCTTCTTCTTCTTCTTCTTCTTCTTCTTCTTCTTCTTCTTATTTATTATTGCTCTTCTTCTTTTGTTAATGGCAAATTGTAACCGGGCGGATCTTTATCGCCGTCATTTGACTGTGATTGTCACCTGCCAAAATACCAGGCTTGTTTGCTTACTTGACTTAAAGTAAGTTTTATTAAAAATAACTAAAAAGATACATACTTTTTTGACTGCTTTCTCTGCTCCCATTTTGGCAAAATGGCAAATTGTAAAGCTTTTTTTTTTCACTGTGATATATCAAAACTTTGGCTGCCATTTTGCCATGTCTCTCCCTTTCTGCTATGTAGCCAAGATGGCGACCATTGAGACAGAGAAGTGTCCAGCGTTCCACCGTCAACTTTATGACCGTTGTGAGTGTACTATCCGGGTACTCGTAGTGCACTGCATTTTGCCATACTTGTCAGCATGAACGCACGTATGCACTCAACATAGTAAGTGTATTTTGGAAGGCCCTTAAATGAGACACAGCAAGAGATACATTTTATCAAAATAGATGATTTAAACAATGACATAAACAACAATTAATTGACTTACTGTCTCAGCTCTTCGTAATGACTGTTTGCACTCTCCGGTTGCCATTTAAATGAAAGAGAGAAAGAGAGACAGCCCGTCTGACATTTATGTGATTTGTTTTTAAAAAACATTTCTGAATGTCCAAAGCTGCTATTGAACTGTTTTGTATCGATACTTTAACATTTCCCAGGCCCTATTGTCATGCTTGTGTTGTTCATTGATTCTACAGATGGGTCTGTATCACTGTGTATTGCACAGTTTCTTCAAAATGTTTCTACTTCAAAAGAGCATAAAAACTTTATTTGGAGACATTGAGAAAGTCGGATGGAATGTGGTGCTTTTTCAAATTCAGTATGTTATAAATTGTGGGAGAAAAAAATGCTACGATGGATTAGGCTTAGTTTGGTCTGGTGACAAATGTGTCAGCTTTAGAGGAAGGCGCATTAAGTAGGAGTGAGCGGCAGTGAGATGAATGGTAGGAGAGGCAGGTCCGTCTTTGATCGGTGATGAGATCGAAATGAACAGTGGCATTGTGGGGGAATAGAACTCACTTACTCAGCAGAGAGCCACTGAGGGTGGATTTGGCATTTCCCAACTCTTATATGAGTTTCAGTGTACTTCACTGATACCATAAGACACACTTATACACACGCACAGTTGTACACATACCCTAAGTGTCTGAAACAAACAGACACAGACCCTGTAATTGGTTAAGGAGGTTCCTTTCACTTTACACAAATTAGAGCCATACTTTCAGATGGGGGATACCATCTGTCGTGTGTGTGTGTGTGTGTGTGTGTGTGTGTGTGTGTGTGTGTGTGTGTGTGTGTGTGTGTGTGTGTGTGTGTGTGTGTGTGTGTGTGTGTGTGTGTGTGTGTGTGTGTGTGTGTGTGTGTGTGTGTGTGTGTGTGTGTGTGTGTGTGTGTGTGTGTGTGTGTGTGTGTGCGCACATCTCATGACTGCATGTGTGTCTGTTTTTAATCCTACTGTGTCATAGAGCATCTTAGTAGGCAAAGCGACGGGGCTAATTTTATTGCCTCTATCTCGGCCCTCTCAAATCACTCTCTGTTTTTTCTCTCCATCTCTTCTCTCCCGCCTCCTCTTCAACCCCTCTGCTTGCCTCTGAAACACTTTTCCCTCCCTCGCCTTCCATCCTTTCCCTCCGTCCTTCGCTCCATGATGGTGTCACTCTCTAATCAAACAGCAGGCTTGCTTTCCGCTTGGTGGCTTTATGGCCGGGGGCTCACTCTCCATCTCTCTCCTTCACTTTTTTCTTTTCTCTTCTCTCCATCTCTGCCCCCTTGTCTTTCTTTCTCTCCCTCTCCCTCTCCCTCTCCCTCTCCCTCCGAGCGTGACTACCGCATTAGAGGAAATGTCTTTTCATGGAAGATTTGCTGCAATTTCCAAAATGGCTGCTTTGCCTAATGGACAACTGCCTTGGTTCTAATGAATGATTACGTGTATGAGTATGAGAGAAAGAGTGGAGGGGGGAGTCGAGGAGAGAGGGACAGAGAAGGAGATGGAGGCGACGAAGAGTAATATGAGGAAGAGGATGGGATGAGTGTGGGACGAGAGGAGGGCTGTCAGGGAATGATTGAAAAGATAAAGGATGGAAGGGTGAAAACGTTTAGTTTCATTGCTGGGGAGGGGGCTAGTCAATTAGCACGGTTGTCAAGCACTGGGCTTTACACTTCTTTCAATAGGTCTGTTTCAGATTCACAGCACAAATCGCTGCACTCTAAGATGGCTCTGTGTGTAAGTGCGTGTGTGGCGTGAGAGCGGATGCGTGTGCATGTGGTAGCCCAGCATGGTGCCATCAGCCTGCCAGCCAGCACAACACAGAATCCAGATGAACTCCTGGAAGCTTCAGAGGCAGCCCTTGCTGATTGGCATATAGTGTGTGTGTGTGTGTGTCTCCGTCTCAATGTGTAGCTAGGCACGTTGGTGTTAATCCAATCAGATTAGCCCGGTTTAAGCGCTGGCGGCCAGGCACTCCAAAGCCGGTTACGTCCGCTCATCCTGCGACTGTGAATGCACTGTGCATCCAGCATTCCCAGCAAACATTCCCACATTCTACCAGAAGGTTGTCCCTGACTGTTTTCTTGGCTCAAATCACCTTCGCTTATGGGTCAAGCGTGCTTTTCTTATTGGGAACCAGACTCTAATTGGGTTTACCAGCGGTGACTTAATACCAGCACCTGCCTGACTGCACCTGATTTGTGTTAAGTATGTGAGGAATGGGTATACAGAGGCATTAAAGCACATTTAGTGGTGATAAATTAGCAAACATGATGCTTTTCTAAATGGATTAGTGTTCACATTTAGTGCTAGAAACATTAGCAGATTAATGGGCTTTTCAGTAGTAACAAAATTAATCAATGACAGTTTTTATAATTGCTACATTTTTTCTTATCTCAAGTAAAAATACCAAACATATGTTGGTAACAGGCTCTATAATATCATTATAACATAAATCATGTTTTCTCTATTTGACTAGTGAGTCTGATATTCAGTTAAAATAAGCAATCTGAGGAGGTCTTTTGAACTCTGGGAACTAACAAAACTATGTATACTTCCACCCCTTGTAAAAGGTTGTATGTGGTTACAAGTAGTCATCAGTTCAACCAATATGTAATTCTTTATTTTTTATACTGTTATTTGAACACTTTTTGAGGCCTGAAGTGGTAAAATTTTACCGCATTTCACATGATTAAAAGCAACTTTCTCTTCTTTGCAATCTTTTTGTAATTGAATGTATATTTATCTCATGACTCTACTCACACTAGGATGTTGTTACACCTAAACAATTGACTTTATCATTTTTGTTGTGTATATATCTATGTTGTTTCAAGAAAAACTATAAATGCAGTTGTTATAAAGAACAAAAGATATTCTAACTCAAATTAGCCTTTAATTCAACACCAGGTCAGGCTCTTCAAGTTCTCCGCTCTGCCCTTCACACTATATAGCAAAAGGATGGATGACTCTCATGCAGTCTCGCACTTTAAAGAGTGAGATATGGCCCCTATATGCGTTTACTTCTTCAGTAGCTTGAGGCGAGTGTTGACAGGCCTCTCTCTCAGTTACTCTACTCCTTCCCCTCAACTACAAGAGTTCAGCTCAGGTTCAGCCCCAGGTCACCGTAACGTATAACGCAGACTCACAATTCAGAGTTGAGATACTTCAGCTCAGTAGGATCTGTGGATACCTCTGTTGGGCCCCTCGCTACACACACACACACACACACACACACACAGGGCTTTAGTTCATCTCCCTGCCACACCCAACGTCTGCAGCCATTTTGCAGCTGATAACTGACTGTCTGAGTGCGCATTCTTTAGGAGGATCGCAGAATTTATTCATTTACATTTATTCATTTAGCTGATGCTTTTAGCCAAAGCGACTTACAGTTGCTACTTATATCAGAGGTCGCACGCCTCAGGAGTGTCTCACAGTGGATTCGAACCCGGGACTTTCACACAAAAGGCATGTGTCATATCCACTGTGACATCACCACCTATAATCAACATAAAACTACAACTCCATCATGCAAACCATGCGTGGTCAAGTTGGGTTAAGGCTGTTGCCTCTATTGATTTGTCCCAGCTGTTTCACCTCAGTGCACTGTAAAGACAGGACAGGGAGAGGGATCCACTTGACCGCTGGCCTCTGTTGGTGGTGGTCTGTGATGCCTGGAAGCCTTCATTATTGATTAGTCGTTATGGATTCGCTGAGGGTTTTTCACTAATTGATAAAACTTGAATGACGTAGAGCAGAGTCCTTCCAGACTGATCTTGGCTGAATTCTCAACAAAGAGAGTCAGATGGAGAGAGTGAGAGCAGGAAAGAAAAGCAAGAGTGATGCGTTTGTTAATCATTACACAGCCTCTGCGACTCTGTGTCAGCCTGTCCTTTCCACTCACTGCTATCAACTGTCAAATGTCAACCTCCCCCTACCATTGCTAAAGTGATTCTGCGGCCCTGTGGACAAATAACCGTGTGGCGAATGATTAGAAGACATTTCTATGGCTGGTAATGAGGGGCGCTACGCTGCTGTAGCTCTTCCAACAGGATTACTGCCTATTGATTAGACTAGCATTAGCCTTGCTAGCTAAAAGGGACTGACTGATTAGTGGGTATTTCTACAGTGGTTAATGAGTGGTACTGCGGAATGCTATGGCATGCTGTCCATGAGAATGGGATTACAGGCTATTAATCAGACAAGAGGCTAGCTGAAGTCATTAGCTTGCCCCACGGCAGAGTCAGTGCATCTGTGGCTGATCCGAGTTCCTGGTTTCTAAATCCGGTTTGGCCTTGTCTCTATCGTCTGGTCTCTTGCTACATATCGACCCTGAGTGTCTGTCTTTCTTTCTTAACCCCCCCCCCCACACGGTGCCCTATTTTTTTATGGCACTGCCTGTCTTTTCCCTCCATCCCCTTTTTTTTGAGATGGAGAAGGATGGTGAAAGAAAAGGAGAGAAAGTCGTCTCCAGGGATTGCTCTCTGCATCCATTAACAACACTGTCTTTTCATGTCCCTGAATGTGACAAGTCCAGACAGGATGTGGCCCGGAAGCTTCTCATCGCTGTCTGAGGGCCTCACATTTATTTGTGAAACAAACAAATAAATGCATCAATTTTCTGCATGCATGTGTTTATGAATAAATGGATCTATTCATTGTGTGTGTGTGAGTGTGAGTGTGTGTGTGTGTGTGTGTGTGTGTGTGTGTGTGTGTGTGTGTGTGTGTGTGTGTGTGTGTGTGTGTGTGTGTGTGTGTGTGTGTGTGTGTGTGTGTGTGTGTGTGTGTGTGTGTGTGTGTGTGTGTGTGTGTGTGTGTGTAGGCATGTGAACGGAGAGGAGAGGCTGACAAGCGTGTTAATTGAATTGTGGGAAAAATGCAAATCCCATACTGCCTCTTTCAATCAGGGGGAGGAGTTTTAACTGATTGGGACTGTCTCCTCTTTGGACACACACACACACAGTAGGCTAACTTTTCCCCAAATCTCAAAAAGAGAATGAATGATAGTGTTGTGTCTTACCCTTTTTCCCATCATACCTCTCCATTTTTATGCCCATCATGCCATCCTTTCTTTTGTCTGTGTGCATGTCTGTGTGCCTCTCTATGCGGGAATCCCACCAGAAGAGCTAAAAAGCTGATGCTATTCATGGGAAGACAGAAAAGGCCAAGATTCCTTGTTCTGCTACACTTGGTTTGTCTGCTTTGCTCTAGAGTAGAGCTGTAGATCACCAGAGTTGCTCATTTTGAAGCTACACATGTTCTGTCCGTGTGTGTGTGTGTGTGTGTCCGTGTGTGTGTCCGTGTGCGTGTGCCTCCATTTGTGCATTCAAGCAGTAAGCATGTGTCCGGTTGTTTGACGTGTGATCTGTGTTCACAAGTCTGTATGTTGACTTGATGTGGTATGTGTTTGAACCACAGATATAAACCAGATGAAATGTGTCACTGCAAATGATAATAATTTTCTGTATTTTGGTGATCTACATAGTATGAAACAAGATGAGTTTCTACTAAGCATAATCACATGTATTTCTTAGTCAAAAAGATTTTCAGTATAATAGAAGTAGTTTTCTTGTGTGTTCATGTCTGACCTTGGAATTTTTTTTGTCTTTCTCTGGAGCTCTCACTGCCACTTATGAAGACCACCAGGCTCAGATGAGGTTAACAAGACTGTCTGAGTCGAAACAAGTTGGTTTATCCATGATTAAATTTAAAGGTTTTTTATTTACGGAGTGCCTCAGATTTCTTGCAGAGCCATAGGCTTCCATTAATAGTAAGCTATTTTTTGCTGTTTTTCTTGAATAGCACCAGTCCTGCATACCCCTTTAGTGTCGTTTTTTGAAGTTTAGGGCTCTGCGGTCTAGTTAGCCAAAAATTATTATGCAACATCCAACTAGACTTTAATAATAAAACGTTAAGCTTGTGATACATCATCATTTTAAAATGGCAAATTTTGTTAGGTTTAGGAAAAAAACATGGTTTGGGTTAAAATAACCATATTACATACATAATTTACGTTCCCTACATAACTTAAATAAAAACATTTATTGTTGAAACGAACACCAGCCCCCGGTTGAAAGTCTGGTTTCTGGCCCTCCATCCACCCCAACCACCTCCTTACTCAGAATTTTCTGTTAAATATCATATACCTACCTTTACTGTTCAAAACTGACGCTGCAGGGCTTCCCCAACTGCCTTGAATTATGACACTGTGGGGCTTCTGAGTGCTTTACAAACTGATGCCAAAGGGTCTTGCCCATGCGTCCATATGTGACGGAGAGTGAGACGGGTTGGTCAAAGGGATTTTGAATGAGGTTTTCTTCTGTAACAGAAAACTGAAGTTCCAGTTTCACCCAGGCTCTCTATGATACAGAGTGGTGCTCATTTCTTGGGGGGAAACACATCTTTAGCTGAGCACAAACAGTATAGAACTTGAGCATGCAGAACGCATATTAGGCAGACAGCTGCCATGAGTTTTCATTTTGTAGCTTGGTTAATTTATACAATAAAAGACAATTAACTTAAGATGAGCAAATTTGCAGCCGACATTTGTCTTTATAGCTTGGTAAATTTATTGCCAACTAATGCATTGCATTGTTGCAATTGCTGTTTTGATTTAAAATTGTGATTTTTAATATAAAAACAGTTAATTGTATTGTTCTTCCATACACATCACCCCTACACATATACACACACACAATCTCTTGTATAAGCAACAGATCTGGTCAAACAAGGGTTAAATAAATATGTCCCTTCATCTGGAAATCTCAACATGGTCCATTGTAGAGCTAAACTTAACAGTTTAAAAGTAGGACAGGCCTCTCCTGTAATGGCAGTACAGAGCAATTGAGAGAGCGAGGGATTGTCACCCTTCCGAATAAAGGTCGGTGTTAAAGCTAATCCAGTTATACTATTCTTAGTGTCTCTTCACCTCTTTGTCTCTCGACGCTCTACCTCCTCCTCCTCTTCACCCCCACGCTGCACTGTGGATCTGGGCCACAAGTATGTAGGTTTCACCTTTTTCCTCTCTACACTTTCATCCCCCCCAATCTCTATTTTGCCCTTCGCTCCCTTCCTCTCCCCTTGCTTCTTTCTTTCGCTCTGTCAAAAAGTTTCACTTCATCCACCCCACCGCCACCCTGTCGTTTTGAGTTCCCAGCGCGTGTCAGCTTCCTCCAGAGAGAGGAAGTGATGTGTCAGGAAGTACTTTTATCCGCCAGTGATCTGATCTGATGTGAGATTGAGATAAACACGGGAGGAGTGTAGTGTTCTCTCTCTCTCACCCTAGGGGACTGTACAATGGAGAAGCCCTCATTTTTTGCCTATGACTTCTTTTTCTCTGTGTGCATAGACAGAAATATAGTCTTGGGGTCATTGCCAAATTACAAAGGGAAGCCTCTCGACTCTTTAAAAAAATCTGTTGTGAAAACTGATCAGAGAAGTTTAGGAAGTAGTCTTGTAACAGAACAAGATCAAGATCTGAAATCACCAGTTGGATGCCTCACAATATGTAATATGTCTGCCGACAGCATTGTGTTGTGTGTTAAAGTGTCTTTGTGAGAGAAACTAAACCTCTACCTACTCCCATTTTTTATACTTTATGTTAGACTGTCAAATAAATGCAGAAAAATCTATTGGATCACTTTCAGGAGCTCCTACGCATACAAAGTACACTGTTGTGACATTCACAAGACTAGTACATGAAAAAGATACAAAACATATAAATATTTCATATTTCAGCTTGGGTTGTCCTAACAAGCACATAGATAGGCTGTTAAGTGTTTAATAGGAAGGGAAAACTCAATCCCACTGAGGCTAGACATTTTCATTTATTTATTTTTTCAGGACTGGGTGTAGTCTCTTCAATTCAAAAAGCATCTGTGTGTTTCGAGCGGAGAGGCAAGGCTAATACGCATTCATCAACCAGTCATACAGGGTTAACCAAGCCAGATATTTTTACATAATCTGTCAACTTTTATCTGAACCATCTATTTTGCGGTTTATTTTTGTATATTGTCGTTTCCGAGGGAAGGTAATCAGCAAGTAGTTCTGTCCTTTCAACCAGTGAATGCACATTTGGGCTGAAACGATTCACTGATTAATTAGATTACTAAAATGTATCGACACAAATTCTTTGCATCAAGGCTTCATTTAATACATATAACTATATAACACACTGTTTTGCACGGACATTTATTATTGTCGTACATCACGCTTACGCTGTGTGAACACGACGTGATGCCGCTGTTTGCAAAGTGGAGAAAGAGAGAAAACAGCGAGGGAGCAAGTACTTCTTAAACAAAGCATCAAACAATGGATGAAATAATCTATAGAGGCTTCAAGTACTAAAATCATCACTAGCTGCATCCCTAATGCACATTCTTTCTTTTTTTTTTGGTCATCCACAGCAGAATACATTCTTCAGAACTGTCAAAAATAACACAAGAAAGATTTTAAAAAAGTATTTCCATCGTGGTCCTCGTAGTATCATGCCGAAGTGCGCTTGAGCGATCACTACCGGCATACTACCTGTTTGCGCACACAGACTTAAACACTGGAGACGAGGCAGGATGTGGTTCATTGTGAGCTGAAGCTTGAAAAACACACTGTCACTGCCCACCACTACTACTTAGACTCAAAGGTCACCCAGTGCTGCAGCGTGGGGATTCTGAGAAAGGTTCAGTTCCATGGAAATATCCTCTGATGTGCAGGAATGACAAGCTGGAGTCAACCAATTGTGATCATTTTTAATTCCCTTTGGAAACTGAAGCGCACTTGTTTTCTACTTCACACAGCTATGTGAAACTATAAGAATCGTCTTGTTCAACGGCGTCCGTATTCTCTATGATGTAATATCAACAAGCTAACAGGACTTGACTTAGAAAAACGGTGTAGAAACACATCCACCTGGGATATTTGCTATTTTGCTGTGCGCTAGTATTGTGGCAATAGAAGAAAGTTGCTGCCCAGTCTGAGTTTGCAAACTACGGCCTTACCGAAGCTTCAAGCTCTTGAGAGGCAAGAGAGAGCCGGGCACGTTGAGTCTGTATGTGTGAATTGGGGGTTAGTAGACATTCAGACTGGAATCAGCTCTGGGTGTTGTTTCAAGAACCAATGAGACATAAAATATTCAGTTTGAGTAATAGATCCATGAGTTTGAAGGCTTGTCACCAGCCAAAATCCTGCACAGCATTTTATTGTACTCAGAGGCATAACTTCCAACTCTGGGAAGGTATCACGGCAGCAATCATTTTCTCTTTTGTAGCAAAGATTGCGGTGTAAACTGTAGAAATATGGAGTTCACATTACAAAGAAAGTTAACAGGAATATGCGCTTGCATGTACTTGATAGGCAACTGCCATTGTGGTCCAGCAGAAGTTAAGCCAGATTCCACTTGCCAGACGACCGTGCATTTTTCTCACACACAGCTAAATGTGGCATGCATTTTTCTCTGTGATGGAAGGCAGACCCGTTCCAAAATTCCCATCTCAAGTGCTGGGTCTTTGGTGGATAAATCAGTAAGTATCAGCTATCACACTGGGTATTTAACAGGCTGAGATATTTAGATAATTTAGTTTTTATGTTTTGCTTGTTGTCAAAATCTGACTTGGCTGAGTGTCTCCCTTTCTAATTGCTGGACAAATCAAACCAAAACAGTGAAAAGCAAGCAGTCTTCTGCACTGCTGCTGTCTAAATTTCATATTCTCTGCAGCATATTACCACAGAGTCTGGCACCATTCATAGAAAGCCAAGTAATTGTTGATGGTAGCTTAAAAGATTCAAACAAATGTTACCCCACCACTAAAGAAGCCTTCAGGCAGTGAGCACTGAGAAGCTGTCAGACGTGAATGTGGGGCTGTGAAGCAAGGTGTGCCCAGACAATGTTCCCTTGGGTAAATCGTAGTTGATTGTTCCATTTAATTTAAGCTTTCTTTAACAAGAGAAGTCAGTTAAAACAAACCCTTATGTACACTGACATCCTGTTGAAAGCAAAAATCCCTGTTCCTTATTAAAGGGGAGTGAGGGAGTGGGATTGAAGTAAATAAATATATAAATTAGATTGTAAACACACATATATAAGGAAAATACCAGGGCAATAAGACTAAATGGCTAATCATTTACAAAGGCAACCAAAAACCAAAGCAATGACTGTAATTCTACAAAAATAAGAATCCCACCAAAAGTAATCAAAGGGGGAGCACTGTTCGAGTGTCTGTCCCATCAATCCGATGTTTTTTGTGTCCATAGCAATAAAAGAAGGCGAGCAGAGGCATTTGATGCCCATAAAACCCCAAAGACCTCAAGGCTGACCCTGTAGTCTAGAAGGCCAGAAAGATGTCACTCCATCATGACTTGGGTTATTTCCTGCTTGCCTGATGCTGGCCTTTTCCATGTTGAGCGTCACAATGCAAATACTCGGAGGCAGCCATGCAAAAATGCAGACCACGCTCTCTCTCACACTCTTTCTGCCACACACATTCAGCCTCCGTCCCTTGCTGACTTTATGGATGTTCACTGTTTGACGTTTTCCCTCGTTGAATATATGCCCCCCCATCCTCCCACGTCCATTTTTTTCTCTTCCTCCCTCCCTTCCTTTCTCCCCTCTCCCTCTCTCTCTGTGTGCCGTCTTTTGTCCGGCATCTCTTCACGCTTGACCAGCCTTGCCGTGACTCTTGACTTCAAAGAGCTACTTCATTCATCAGTCACTCATCAGGGAGAGAGGGCCATTCAGCACTGCGCTAAAAGAGAGGGAGGGGACGAGGAGTGAGTGTATAAAAAAAGAGGGGGAATGAGTGTATGAAAGGAGGGCACGAGAGAGAAAGAGGATCCGCTCTTGACCGCGGGGAACCTTGCAAGTCACAAAAGCAAAAAAGGGACGCACTCCCACACAGCTACACACTCATACATAGTGACTCTCAACACTAACGCACACTCTTTTTTTTGTCTTGTTGGGTGTGTGCTGCATACATGATCCCTTCCTCCTTTTTTCTGTCTATCCATCTTCTTTCTATCTCGTCTTTCCCTCATTCTTTTCACTTGAGCCGACAGTACAAAGGGATGTCGAGGCCCGTTCCTTCTCGTAATCCCTCACCGCACCTGGGTGTTGTGTATATGAGTGTGCGGCCACTCTCCAGTATTTCTAAATCTTGCCTTCTGTATTGTCACTGCCTTTTGTGTTCACTGACATTCTCCCTCTTTTTTCCATCCCTCTATATTTTGAGGTGGCTGGCAAACTAGTTTTCAGGTCAGTGGGAATTGCTATTGCTTCCCCTCTCAGCTGGAGTCTGGCTCACACTCAACTGCACACAAACACACACTCACAGATATGCACGTTTTTTTTGTTCACCGCTCTCTCTTTGTGCGAGTGGTTTATACGGACATGTCGTGGCTGTGTGGTCTTGTATACACGGTTGCCTAACTTGTAAAGAGGCACTGCTAGTAGGTGCGTCGCGTTCATCCAGCTTTTGTCTCGTTGTTATTCCGTCGTTTATTTGTTTTTCTCCCCTCAAGTAATAAGTCATAACTGAAAGTCTGTCACGCTGTGTGGACCTCGCCTCAGTCTGTTTTTGTGGTTGTTCACTTTCAGTATTAAAGAAGGGATATTTGTTTTATGACTCACCTTGCTTGGATGTGTGTGTGGACATGTATGCATGTAAACCTGGGTTAACCTTTCGTGGTCAACAAGCAGGTTTTGATGTTTATCAAAACGGAAATACAATAACAGGTATTTCAGATGCAATCTTACGCAATCCAATACAAAGCCCTTTAATCAATTATACCTTTAACTTAAGATTTTCAGTTTGTGTTGACACTGGCATTAAATCTAGTAATGTTTGAGCTGATCATGTGCTATTGGACTGCATTATATTTTAAGGCATTACTTATATTCTCTTACCATTATATAAAATCACAGCAGGCCAAACAGATTTCTTCATAAAGAAATATAGAACTCTGTTAAACTAAACCTGAATGCATCTAAAAAGCCTCAAAAAAACATTGTTTATGTCGCTGATTTTTTAAAGTTGGGCAATAAATGTAAAGAACCACAATGTTTGGATTTCGAGAGTCAAGCACCGTGAGGTCTTCATTGGGCAACGCTTCACCATCGCGGACACACATGCTGCCACAAGCCAGTGCACACCAACAGCCACAGAAAGCTCTGAGAGAGCAGGTGTGGAGACACAAACGAGTCACAGGTCTTAATAAAGCAGAGGAGGTGTGGAATAGTTAATGAAACACCCAGTCATTTTTTTGTTTTTGTTATTGATTGCCTTAGAGTGCCTATCTGCTTATTTTTGTCTATGTGTAGCTGCACACACATAGAAATAAATTAGTATTTATTAGTTTAAATCAGTTTGTGGTCCAATTGTGTTGAGCTGCGTAACGGGGGACTGCAATGACATGCCTCAACAACATACACACATATACATGCACAGACGCATTAACTTTACCACGGGAGAGCAAAGGGAGATGGAGGTAAAGAGATGTAGAAGGAGCTTAATAAAAGCGCCATGGAGGAGGAAATTAGAAGGGAGGGATAAGTGCGTTCAAGTAGGCAAAGAAAGAAAGGCTGGATGACATGGACCGAGCAGTTGGAGGCAAAGTGAGTAACAAAGCAGAGATGGAGTTTTTTTTTGGTTTTGTTTTTTAAAGGGAAGAAAACAGGGCAAAAAGGTGAGGGAAAGTATCTCTTCGTCTCTGCCTCCTCCCCCAATGGAATGTTAATCAGCGTAAAGAGGTCAGCCCTTTTGGCGTTTCAGAGACTGTGTGTGTATGTGTGTTAGGGTGAAAAGGTCAGACATGGTGTTCTGGCCTTTTGGAGCCTTGTCTGAAGTGCTTCAAGTGAACAACTGCACACAGGGGTCCATTACAATGCCCTTTACAACTTTCTTTACAACACACTCCCGTCCACAAAATTCTGATAAACAGTCTTTTGATTCATCCGTTTTGACAGCATTATCATGATAATGAAACACTACGTGAGGAGCTTAATTCCAAGATATTAAATGTCCAATTTTTGAGATTAAAAAGAATATGCATTGCTCATGTTTTTCACGTAATGTATTGGTTGAGAAGAAAGCAGAGTGGGAAGAAACAAGACTCCAAATGAACGCCTATGTGGCTTTATGTCACATGTGGATGTGTAAATTAGCAACTATTTGCTAGCATGTTTGCCATATCTATGGAAAAGGTTGTAATATATTGGTGTTGTGTTTACAGCTTATTTCCATAGAACCTAGATTTGCCAAAAATGCTCAGCCATGTTCAGTTGGATGATTTTTCCGACTATTATTCCACATCGTGATTGGTGTGGCTTTTAGGACATGACCAACACTGTGTATGAAGGTATTACTGAACATACACTACAGATGTTTTTAGAGGTTCATGCTCTATACATATATACGTATGCTCTATATTACAAGAAACGGGTTGTCCCCTATTTATATACTCGCTCTTACGTTCCTATTGCGATGCAGAGTTGATATCAGTAGTGGTTTTTACACATGAAAAAGAGGTACTTTGTCCTGTGTTGTGTTTCTGGAGGCTCGATTTACTTGGTCAATCTTCTCTCACCAACATATTTTACACATTTCACACTGATTGCCATATTTCTTGGGTCACTAGTCCGACGGGAACAGTGCCTGTTTGTGTCAGTCTCCGTAGCTGAGGTCATTTTTACAGCTCAATCACTTGAAGCTGCTTTTTTTTCAAACTTGAAGTGTGTTCCCTTATTTCAGCTTATTGGGCCGTATAAGAAATTGGGCCGTGTAATTTCACTTGGGACCAAAACAATCAGACCAGGGCCTTGTTGAGGGGGCGGGCTTGGTGCGTCTCACTGCATCTCTGAAGTGAGAAGCGTTTGTAGCGTGGATGAGATCCGACTGCCATCCGTCTCAGCTGCACAACCACTAAACACTATGAATGAAGCAGAAGCGTTTTCGGAAAATACTCTCGGTGGTTCAATTAATCTTTTCAAGTTACCGTATTGTAAACCCCAGAAATTAAATAAAAGGGGATGTTAATTATCCAGAATCTCATTTCATAAATAGTGGGATAATCCTTTTGTTATACATTAAGACAACAGGCACAGTTTCTAAGGAGAGTGTGGTAATCAGTGATCCATATCCGCAGCAGATGCTGATGCTTCATGTTTGTTTAGCTGTTAAGGAAGTCCTCTCCAGCTACAAATATCTGACTAACAAAGAAAATGAGGATCAAAGGGCTCAAATCTGTTTCTTTTTCAGTCATTGAAAAAAGTCTTAATTTCAGTTTTAAATGGCTGAAAGTACTTTGTTAAATTCTTAAAACAGAAATAGCCTGGAAAAATCTGACTAATATATTGTGCACTCGTATGTGTCTGCATCTCTATTTGTCTTTGTGTCTAGCTTTTGTTTACGTTTATGCACATTGTGGAAAAAATACCAGAGCTATATTTAGTCACACTGTTCAGACACTGTTCTGTTTCGAATCACAGCAGTGAACACTGTGGCGGCTCTCCAACGTCATTCTGGAGCAGTGCTGATATGTTTATTAGAATTTGCAAGTTCAAATAGGCACTAAGATGCATAAAGGATATTATTTTGTTGAATACTGAAATCTGAAAGCGGGGTGAAATTGCTCAAAAGAAGTCAGACATGACAAGAAACTAAGGGGGTGAGAGGACCATACAGGTTTTAAGCAAACTCCAGGGTGTTAACAGAAGGCCCAGAACAGAAGAAGTATTCAGATCCTTTTTTACTAATGTAAAAAAAGCAATTCCAAACTATAAAAATACAAAATTGTAAACAGAATTTGTTGTGTAGAATTAGTAAAATCACACATTTAAAGTAAAAGTAATTTTTAATGTAGCATGATCTCTTTCAGAATGTCCATTGTAAATAATTTTCACTTTCTGGTTTAACATTTGCAATGAGGGGAATATCACAAACATTTCGGGTGCTCTCACTTTCAGTTTTGCCAAATGAAGTGCTGTAGATAATCTGTAGATAAGCTGTTGGCTTGGTTACAACCTGTGTGATCATTTGACTGATCGTTTCTTGCCCCGTTGAACATTGTTATCGTAACCAACTTCGGATAATGTGGACAAAAAAAGGACCCAAGTTGTAATAAACGAGAATTATCCTTAAAAAAAAGTAGAGAGAAACCAGCTTAACGAGGAGTTTACCTCACTTTTACACCATCTTCTCATTGACTCCCTGTGCCTGCCAGTGTCACTGAAGTGACGTTGGGGTGTGCCGTTCGTTCCCCACCCATCTGTGTGCTTGAGTTTGATTATAACGGTGCATTTTAATGCCTTTAATACATATTTATGACCGTACACGCGTTAGCTGTCTGCTTTTCCATGTCTCCTTTTGATTAATTTAACTTTGAGGTGAAGCTAATGTGACTCCACCACACACACACTTGTACACACACACGCGCACGCGCATATGGTTTCCTGACAGTGTTTACTGCTGGTGGATATTTAGAATAGGACGTGGTCCCTGTGGAATAAGAGATGCTATCTCTTATGTCACTCTCTGTCCCTCTCTGTTTTTTTCTGTCCCTTTCCCTGTCTCTCAGTTTCCTACCTGTGCTCACTCTGTCATCTCTTCATCTCTCGCCGTCCCTCTCCTCGTCTCTCTCTCCTGCTCTTCTTCTCCCTGCCATCAGATAGAAGCTGACAGCTGCCATCAGGCTTATTTCAGGCACAGCAAACACGCCAACCTTCTCTGCCTCTCTTCTCTTTTTGCGCTTTCTCTCTTGTTTGTCACCTTCGCTCATAATTTCCCCCTCCCTCTGTTCGACTCCCGGCTTAAACATACCTGCATGTGAGTGTCCAACTTGGATCAGTTTCTGAAGCTTGGCCCTTACCGGCAGAAGATCTGGAGGAAGGCAGAAGCAAAAAACGGGGATTCACTCCTACCACTCCCTCATTTCTCCCTCTGTTTCTACCTGTCCATCTGGTCGCCCACCCCAGGGAGGGGATTTCTCACCGTGTGTTTGCATGCATTTCTCCCCTGAGCATCAGCCTCTTTGAGCACACATTCTTCATTCATTTATAATTAGGTGTCAAACATCCCTGTCCCCGTGGTTGCTTCTTTTTTTTTTTGGCATTCTGTCTTTGTCAGTCCCAACATTTCCAAGTGTCTTACTTGTCCATCTCTCTCCCTCTCTTCCAAATTCATACATCTGTCTACCTGTCTGTTTCCTGGCCTGCCTGTCACTCCTTTTGCCAAATAAATAGGTCATCCACCTATCAATTTGTCCTTCTGACTGGCCTTCATTCCTGCCTGTCTCTGTGCCTGCCGACTCATCTCAATGTCCGTCCCCCCCACACACACACACACACACACACACTTGTCAGTCAAATTAATTCTTTTGCATACCTTAAATGAGCCAGAGAGTGGCATTCTGAGCTATTGATCTCCAACAGCGTAATTGCTTAAGGATTTTATATTGTTGTCTAATGTTTACACTGTGTCACTCTGTTGTTAGGACAAGTTGTACCGCCTCCATGCCAATCTGAATTATTACTTATATTCCTTGTCTTTTTCTCTCTTTTATTTTTGTCTTTTTCATCATGGCCATCTGATCATCCTCCTCAATGTGGACTCTTCTGCAACAGGTAAGACCTTTTTCAATCTGACCTGCTTGTTTTTCTAAATCAGTCAGTTGGCACAAGACTCCAGTTGTGTCAGGCAGGTTTTGTTGATGAAACAATTTGCACTGTCCTTGTGGCTTTCCACACACAAGCCACAGTCCTTGAGCGCCACATACACATACACACACTTTGTTTGTGTGTGTTTGTGTCTCACACACACAAGTGTGTTGATTTACTGTGCTGGCGGTGATTTGCTGAACTGGTTAAATGTTAACTCGACTTTGAAGGTCTGAAGGTCTTTGTGTCTCTGTTTGTCCTCCTTCGAAGTGTGTGTGTGTGTGTGTGTGTGTGTGTGTGTGTGTGTGTGTGGGTGTGGGTGTGGGTGTGTGTGATACCCCTGTTGGGACATTTCTGCTATCCCAGATGGGATTGGCTTCTTCCTTCCTTTGACTTTGCCTGTGGGACTAGCTCATATGTGTATGATTTTGTGTGTGTGTGTGTGTGTGTGTGTGTGTGATCACCTGCAGGATGTTGTTTTCCCTGAGCTGTCTCTTGTGATCTCCTCGACTCTGAAGCACCTCTTCTCTAATTTTCCGTGATTCTGTATTCTCTCCATTCCTCCTCCTTTTGTTTTTTCTGCCACTCTCTCCCTCCAGTCCCTTATCTCTTCTATGCAGCGGAGCCAAGCCCAGAAACAGCACCTGTATGGACCGGTGTGTGTATGTGTGTGTTGGCTCTGTGGTGCGCTCTGGTGTAGTCACGAAAGGTGTTTCTCCACGTTCCACCACCCACTCATCTGTCTTCTCCCATTCATTTTTTTTTCTCTCCATTTACCTTCTTCTTGTCCTTGTCCTTCTCTCTCAGCCCCTCCCTCCTTCCCTCCCTCCATCCCTCCCTCCCTCTCCCCTGAGTGGTCTTTAGTTTTACAATCTGTTGAAAATCAATGTTTTCAGCTCAGCAGCCTGCTTCCTCCTGCACATCTAAGTGTGTGTATATATTCATCTGCATGAATACAGCTTGTGTGTGTGTGTGTGTGTGTGTGTGAGAGAGAGAGAGAGAGAATCTGGTCTCTGGTGCATCGGTCCACTGATGTTGACATGAAAGCAGTAAGCCCACTTCTTCTTCTTCTCCTTTGTCATTGGCTTTGTCTATTTCTACATTTTTTGCTTTAACTAACCAGAAGCCCAACACAACAACAATAACAGCAGCAGCCAAAACAATCTAGCTTCCGTCACCACTACACCAGCCAGAGTCTGCTGCTCTCCTCCTCAGGCTGGCAACCAGAACACAGACACACAGATATATAATTGTCTCAGCATGTGGAGTTGGTAAAAGAACTGTCGATGCTGGGAGCCGTGGAGACTTGGGGTAGCTGGACTCTCTTCCACGGATATTTTGTCAGAAGCTCCCTTTTGTCCCTCTTTTTTATGCTTAATTTTTCTCTCTCTCCTTGTTCTGTACCTGCTGTACACCGGTAGGGAAACAGAAGAAAGGATGACCCAGATAGGAAGAACGAATGAGGAGGAACAGAGGGCGCTGAGGTAAAAAGCGCAGAAAAAGTGGGTTTGGGGGGTGGCAGTTGAGAAATTTACTAGCGACACCTGCTTCATGTCAGCACTCCGTCGGAACAGACACATTCTTTCCTTTTCCACATATCTCTCCTCAAACTGTCTTCTCTTCTGTGTTTTCCTCATTTCATTTTTCCCCCCATCGCTCGAAACGAAAAGACGAGGGAATAGGAGGGGACAGATACGAACATGTCATGCAGGGAGGGGAGCAAGGCAGCGTCCCATGTGTGCCTGTTTGTGTGTGTGTGTGTGTGTGTGTGTGTGAGCGAGAGGACGCACATGTCTCTCTGAGAATGCGCGTGTGTTTGAAGAGGGATTCTCAAACAGCATTATTAACTCATCTGGGTTTTGCATGAGTCGCCTCCCATTCTCAGACAATACTCACACACACACACACGCACAAACGCAGACACACACTTAAACACAGAAAGCGGTGCAGTGTGTGTTGACAGCTCCCCAGGCTCCTATCCTGGAAAGGCGAGACAGGAGAGCAGCGGAGCATGCTGGGATAGTAGAGGACCCGGACATTCATCTCCGAGCCCCCCAGCTCAGTTAATACTTAATGTCCCAGCACACACAGACACACTCACACACAGTCACCATACAGCAGTTGCAGTATGCAGACTTGTGCAGTCATAAACAGACATGTGCACACCCATACACAAAGACACACACATCTACACACTCACAGTATATAAAATATTCAGGAGTCTATGAAATAATGATGAACATTGATGGAATGAAACTTGCTAATTTAACTTGGTTGCTCTCTTTCCTTTGTTAGAGAAAGACAACAGACAGTGGAGACTTGGATGCACAAACACACACCCTCACGCATTCACTTACTCACGCACACTGTCACATAATTAATTGCAGCAGGAGAACAGAAGTGACAGCTTATGGGCGCCACTGGGACAGTTTCTGAAGTAAAGTTTTATTTTTTTCACAGCATCTGTCCTATCTTACTTGAAGAATGCTGAAGTATTGTGTGTGTGTGTGCGTGCGAGTGTGTGTATGCACATGTTCACTTGGTACATATGATAGTAGTGCATTTGAATTTTACAGTGGTTTGATTGTAAGTGTATATAAATGTGGCGTGTAAGTAGGGCAGCTGTCGTGTTTCCTTCAGTGCAACAGCTTCAGCAGTGAGTGGGATGTGCAGCAGTATTGCTGTGAAGATTAATAATGCTGGCTGCTGTTGGTAGCATTGAGATAGAAGTTTAGTAATCAGTTAATTAAATCAGCTAATTAAATCAGTGTTTGGAGGCGAGCATGTTTTTCACATTTTGCTTTTCTGAATGGTGGCAAAACTGGGAGGGAGATGGAGAGTGAGTGCAAGGAACTAAACGAGAGGCGGAGAGGAAATATGAGGGCCTGTTGAAAGCTGGACGTCTTAAACGATAAGGGCACAGAACAACAGATCTGTGTCTGGGACGGTCGGGGTGTCTGCACGAGTCTCTGCATGTGTGTTGGTTGAATGGAGGTCATGAGCGTGTGTGGTCATGAGTATTTATGTGTAAGCGCATATGCTCGCTCATGCACATGTGCGTATTTTCAAAGACCATTATTAACTCATCTGGATTTTGTTCCGTCGCTCTCATGTGCATTCACTCCTGTGTGTGTGTGTGTGTGTTTAACTTAAACAGTTTCCAACAGCAACAGCCTTGCATTCCCCAATTGGCAAATTTTAACTGTGTGTAGTGCACATTTTCCACTGATGTCAGCATTTGGACGCAGAATCACCTTATAGTGAAAGTTGTTACACTGAAATGCTTTCCCTTGTAACAACCAGCATTAATGCTGTGTCATCCAGCACTGATTGTGCTCTTTGCTGCGCTAGGCTGTCAGATAGCAGCAGAGGGGAAATGAAAAGTTTCCTCTTGTATTCATTCATAGGCAATTACTTCAGCAGCAAGACTTGAATTACACTGAACTTCACATTTAAAGCAGTTTTCAAAACCTTTTTAAGAGCTTTATAAAACAAGGAGGAAGGAAAGCCATTATTAAAAGAAAAATTAATGATTAATAGTATAATGAGATAAAACTGCTAGACATTAAAAGCATGAATGCAGGAGAATAATATGCAAGACCACAGCTGGAACCACACTAAAACTAGATAATGTAAAATCTCGCCTGTCAAACTTTAACAAGTGAATCCAAAGGTAACACTGAATTTTTTTTTCCCCCAGCCCAAGCACCTCAGGCGGTGTGCTCATAAGTCTCGCAGCCCAGACACCACACTTAGACACCAAGGCTTATTAGTTGCTGCACTGCCTCTCAAACTACAGCGCATTAAAGCTAAGTTAGTAAAGTTTGTATCAGCATTACTTGGTGGTTCTTTTCACCTGTGACTCAGGGCTGTTTGTTGAGGTAACAGGCTTGGAGGAAGGGTTCAAATTAAATTACATGTGCAGTAAAAAGGCATTTGTTTGAGCATCTGCCTCTTTGTGTATATGTGACTGTGCAAGCTTATGTGTGTGCGTGTTTTTATGTGTGTATGTGACATTGATCACTCTTCCACTGGCGCTCTAAAAGCGGGGGGATCCCCCGCTGCTTGGCAGATTGGCACTCCAAATCTCGGTTTGTGTCACCCTTTAATCTGTCCCCCGTGTCGCACCATAATCCCTCCCCTGCCAACCTGCGCTGACAGGTGGAGGTTGCAATGGGGTGTCCTTGACCTCCACTGCATGGTGGGCTGGCGTGGGACTGGATCAGACCGGATCAGACCCGACTCATGCTTGCTGTGCTTGTGTGTGTCTGGGAGCCGGAAAGAGCTACAGGTATCAGAGAGGTTTTAGGGGATTTTTAGTTTTCCAAAAGCAAGTGCAATGAATCTCACCACACCTTATTTGATATCCAAACATTTTCAAGCGTGTGGTTTCAAGTGATTCCAGTCTCTTTAGCTGTAGGGAACTTTAACACTGTTACAAAACGAAAGTTAGGTTGAATTTGTCCTTATTTTCCAGGTGCAAATGTGCTGTTTATATTTAATTGACGGTCTGCAGTGGACTTTACATTTTTAAAATTGTCATTGTTCAAAATATAAACTTTATGTTGTAAAATCCAGCTTGAATTCCAGCGCTGTCCTGGCTAACACACATCCAGAATAAGAAAACATATATTTAAAAGTGTTTAAGGTGTAGTCGTGTTTTTGCAGGGCTCTTTCCTGGCAGAGACTTCAGTCTGCCTGTGAATGTCAGTCAATTGACTCTAAGCAGAGTTTACACTCAGCCCAAGCACAGCGAAGTATAACACAGTATACAATAACACAGCAACGCTGGCAAAACCAAATTAAGTTTTAATGTTTACGCTTACAGACCGTCTCGCTAAGACAAGTCTGTGGAACCTTTTTTCATACTATATGAACATGAATGGCAGCTAATGGGTTTCCCCCTTAAGGTTGGGAAATGAGCCCAGATTTTTTCATTTATGCTGACTGTATTCCGATACCAGCAAGAGCAAGGGAACGTAGATGATTGGCCCAAACTCAGAAACTGAGTACCCTGCAGGTCAGAAGGGAGAAATCAATTTATTGAAGATCTTATATATGTAACCAAAATACATAATCATATTGAGTGTTTCCTAATGTAAGATACTAATGCTAGAAAACAGAGACAGTGGGGAAAAAGAATAGCTAGAATAGAGTTATATTAACAAATTTTGCGGCACAGAATTGTGTTTCTGTCACTTTTCTCATCAGCTTCTTATAAAGAACTCCTGCTACTTTTATGCTCCAGCCTAACCTTGGCACAACATGAAATGTAACTACCCTCTTTTCCCTGCTCCCAAGATTGACCAGGGTTTATTATCGTGTGTGACAAAGAAAATCAACAAATTCTCATGTTAGGAAGGCTGAGACTATGCTAATTGATATGTGCTTAAAATGGTATTCACTGATTATCAAAAAAGTTGCCAATTAAAGGGGAACTGTGGCGATTTTGCCAGACCTCGGTAGCCCACTCCTCATCTCTGCTCTGAGAGAGGCTACATTAGCCGTTACTAGCATTACACACCCTAATCCTATTGATGGTTGTGTTGCACTGTGGGTCATTGAGGTGGCAGGTTTTGACAAGAAACGGGAGTGTGGAATGAAAAATACAAAAGGATATCTCCATCATGACAGTCCATTTTGTGTCTAACTGCATTTAGTGCAATGTTAAATTGTGTACTCAATACAGTCAATAAACAATAGTTTCAGTTGCATATTGTAGTACTTCTGATAAAGTTTTGTATTGGCTACTTCTGTACAAATACCTACCCTTATTGGTCAGTCTATGTACATTAAACTTTAATAACACATGTAAAACGGGTTAATAAATACAGATCTGTTGAATCCAAAAGGTAACCAATAAAGCATAAGTGCCCACAATTACAGTAAATAGGAAAACTGTCTTTCAACTGGTAGGCCTATGGTCATATTCTTCTAGGAAATCAAACCTGGTGGGTAGGTGTCATTGAGCAAGGTACCCTAAGATAGGTATCACACGTCACAAAAATCTTATATTAAGGCCTTCAGCCATACTGCTATACACAGAGAATCATGCATAATGGATACCGGTGGCTCAAAAGCTTCAGGCTGCCTGAGAGTTTAGAGCATTTGAAATGTCTCCTGGAGGGGTGATTAGTAATGTGGTCACTCAGTACAGACAAGTGAGCCTAAATTGTCAGACTAAATGTCTGCTGCTAAGGCTGAGGTGTCCATGTAGCTCAGTGGATTTAAATTTGAATCGTGTCGCTCACCTCTCAATTCTCCAACTGAATCCTTGCTGACCCTCTCAGCTGTATTCCAGTAAAGCACAACTATCTCGACAAAATTAATCTTTGAACAGCTATTTCTTAATTTCCCTTCGCCAGACTGTCCGTGTCTTCTTTAATACTGTTCATTAACTTTTTTTAAGACAAGATAAGGATTCAATTTATTGTGTTTTATTCAAATTTAGGGGATTTTTGGGCTTATCCTGTCCTTATATATGAGCTGAACAAACTACACGTGGGGAATGTTCAGACTTAAGTCTGCCCCAAATCAGGACTCACTTATCTGTTATGGTCTTTCTATCTTAGCCATAGTATTTATTATGTCTCTTTATTGTTGGGTTTCTCAATATTCTCTTTGTACACACACCCAGACACGAATGCTCTTTGGCCTCTTTGAGCCATGCAGTGCAAACAAAACCCTGGACCCTGCCTTAAAGCTAAATCTGGGACTTCTGCTCTGTGTTGCCACGGTCTCTCTGAAATCCGTTATGCTCATCATCATCACCGAAGCCCCCTGGTGCCTAGAAGATGCTATACATCACTGTCCCACATCTATTTTTCCAGCTGGCCCTTTTCGTCTACAGACCGGTTCCAGTCCAGTGGCTATGGATCTGTAGAGCTGTAGTCAATAGCATCCTGTAGTTTTGTGTCTGTGGTCACTTCTTCTTTTTAACCCTGCAGTCAAACTGCCCACCATATAGACCTCAAGCTATCACATGTGAGGAGGAATCAATTCTATCTCTGGCAGATTCTTCTCTGTGAGTCACAGGCTGTACTCCACACACTGTTAGCAATAATTTGACATGGATTGCAAAGCCTGCAACACAGTTTGTGTAGGAGTTGGTGAGAAGTTGATCTCTTTGTTTTTAACCCCTGAGTTTGAAATGTATTCTGCCTTTTGTCAGTGACCCTGATAGCGTCAGGTATAATGTCAAAGTCAGAAGTGACTCTACTGTCAATGATCCTAAACTAAATAACAATCCAATATGTCAATATCAATTGAATTAAAACATATTTTAAAGATAAATTACATTGATTGGTAAGCAAGGACTGCCTGGTAATCTTTGAGAAAATCTATCAGCCTTTTGCTTTAGGTGATGAAGCACACACTCAGCACCACTTGACAAAAAAAGAATGATGTTAAAAGTTCCCTGCAGTTTAGACAGTGCTCTGTACCATTGTGAATATGCATTTGATTTAACACTATTAGTCAAAATGAAAACACCTAACATATTGAGAAAACAATTTCAGCATAAGGTCCATTTAGTAGCTGTTCTGCAGCTTCCAACTATAGCAGTGGATGATATACAGCTTTTCCTGGTATGGTTCCTGCTTGGTTATTGCTTTACTTTATGTATTTTGTGCACCTCTGAGCAAATGAGCTTCCTCATTGGGATAGTTAAGGTAAATTTAATTTGGATTTCATTTTGAATCATATCACATGAGCTTCATCAGAAGACTGAATTTGCACAGTTCCCATTTAGATATTTATAGAATGGCTAGATAATTATTTCCAGTACTTTCAGGAGTTCTTGTCCATGTTGTCTTAAAAGCTTGTCTAATATGATCAAAAGTTCCATAACAACTATACGGGCCTTGAGGCAACATTTTGTAAGTTTAAGAACTTTGAACCTAAAATCGTAGCTAGAGAAACTAAATACCTGATTCCAGCAGGTATCATTGCATCAGGCAAAAAGGTAATACTGTATGTATGACATGAAGTGGTATGGCCTGATATTTGACACAAGCTCGGCTAGAGTTTGTTTCCAATTAACATTTGTGTATGGCTCTGATATGTTGGTTCAACATCTTTATATATTTCTGCTGCCAAGTGCTGATTGAACATGGGAGCAGGACGGAATGGAACAGATTAGAAATCTACAGTAGAATTCTAATTCTCTTCCTCTAATGGCCTACAGTAGAGTCAGAGTAATGTGAAAAGGATTAACACTGGGATGAATGCACGAGAGGAGGGAGAGAGCCTGAGATTACAATGAGAGCTTTGTTTCTCCAACTATCGAGCTGAGGTTTCTGCAAGGATCCATTATTCTTGCTTTGATGCGGCTGTCTCAATGAAAACTGGTTGGCGGCGATGCATTGTTTTAACAGCAAAGGGGGATATCACTGCAGTGCTATTCAGCATAATTTAGCCTGCCCTCCCTCCTTCCCATCCCACACCTCTCAACTCACTCCCTGCCTGCTTCGTTGTGACTCTGAGCAATTACCTGCGGTGCTAAATCAGAGTTTGACAGGAGTGGCTAACTATGGAGCTTCATGCCCACCTACACCTTATCAAAATTTTCCGGGATTTGCCAAGCAGAAACCTCTCCAAAAAGGATTGGAGGCCCCTGATAAACGCCCCGGTTTCCCAGGATGACGGTTGTTGAGGGCACCGTTTGTCAGTTATATGGGCTGGTTGTCAAGGAGCAGATTGTCAGAGACCAGGGAAGTCGGGGACAATTAGAAGATGGGTGATTTATCACGTGTGATAAAAAATAAGAGCCGCTGCTGTGTTTGGCGGGTGTCTGTATGTCTTGAGCGCCACCCTCCTCAGCCGTGTGTGCTTGTGTGTGCATGCAGTCGGACACGTTGATATGTCAAGAGTGTGACGGATATTCCTGGCTTGGCACTTGCAACATCATTTCCCATCGCTCCTCTCAGCACAGATGTTCGAATGTGCATGCCCGATCACACATCCAGCCGCACACACACACACACACACATAATGGGCAGTACTCTGCACACATCCCAGCTCCAGCTGTTCCAACAGTTAGTGGGACATGGTAGATGCCTCTATTAGATAGCCACAAATCCCTGCAGAGGTAGAGAAAAGAGATGGAGTGAGTGATGCATGAGGAATGAACAGAGGAGGATGAACAATGACCCCTGTGCTGCAGGGAGGGAGGGAGGAATCGTGCTCTGGCTCTGGTAAGTCTCACAGCAGACATTCTGCGCATTTCTGGATGTAGCTTCAGAGATTTTTGGTGGAAGTAGAGGGGGAGAGGTGCACACAGCAGGGGCATGTGGGGGTTTTGAGGAGGGGTCTTGGAGAGGGTGATGAATGCTGGCGGAATGCGCCAGGAATGTCAGATGGAGCTTTTTAGAGGCGGCCTGCTCAACGAGGGCAGATGTGGCCCCAGGGGAAATCACAGGATCATCATTCCACCACTGCATACCTTTTTTCTTTCCAACACACACAGTACACAGATCCACACACACATTTCAGTGGCATATTCTCCGCTGAAAGTTTAAGGGGGAATCTAACCCCCCGCTGGGAAGCAGTAGCTACCTCCAACCTTTACAGATGGTTTTATTTACTTTTAACAAGGATTTATGCTGGCAAGTTTGAAGATCCTGTCAGCTGCTGGTGGTATCCTGGAGGTTAAATGCTACGAAATAAACTACAGGGTTGGTAAAATACCTATGTTACAGCAGCATCTCTTTGGTAGATGTTCTCAGCGCAAAACCATGTCTGACCTCTACAGAAGTCTATATTTTACTCCTCCAATCCCTTCTATTTCTTCTTCATCCCTCTGTTCCGCCATCACTCCCCTGGGGACAGGTTGTGAACTCACGGGGTCACTGTCCAAAGCATTGCGTAGGCAGACTGGCCGAGCTGTCAGGCAAGACGACGCGGCGTAGGCTAGATGAACAGACGAGTCCTGCAGGCTTTTGGGTGATTAGCTTTCCCCACGTGTCTCGAGGTCGATCTTTTTTCAGCAGTTAATAACGTTTCCTGTTACTCTGGGATGAACCAGTGTGGGTGGATTAACAGATAATAGGCAGTGGGAAGACATGGGAAAAAGACACAGTGAGCTTTCAGCATGGTGACCCAGTGTGGGAGGTATGCAAGCAGGCTCTGATAAGGGCCTGACTACTAACTGTTCTCCAGTTCTTACTGAATGTTAATCAGGAGGAGCAGAAGACAGTGTTGGCTGGATTCTCTTATTACCTGTATTGAGCTCTTCCCTCCCTATCCATCTACTGTCCTCTTTGCTCATCCTGTTTTCCTCTATTTCTTTTGTTCTTCGTCGCAGAATTATCAGAGGTAGCGGTTACAAATTTAGATTTAGCATGAAAATGAGGGAAAGCACTTGGCTCTTCAATGTTTCTGTGTGTTGACTCCCAACATATGGAGAAGTTTCATTTGCATAGTGTATTGTTCCCCAGGCCCACGGTCCCTTGTGAGATTTAGCCATAACATACTCAGTCTCTCTGTAGTGACCAGAACATGAACAGATACTCTAACTCTGACCTTTACACACAATCAGCCATCCTCAAGCACAGTCTAACCTCTTTTTCTTCCCTCCTGAACCCCCTACCAGAGCCTCTGATCCAAGGATTTGTTTGGGATTCTCTTGGATTCACCCTGACTCTCTCCTTTATCTATGTGTATGTGTATGTGTGTGTGTGTGTGTGTGTGTGTGTGTCTGTGTGTGCACGCACAGGCGCTAGTCAGTATGTGTTTCTTCTGTGCACATGAATTTAATTACAAAACAGTCTTTGATATCGCACAGAGAGACAGAATTGTATTTTGTTACCCCTTGTTGAGGGTTGGATGTGCTACATCTCACACACGCACACTGATATTATGAGTTATAGACATTCCATTGACTAACATCCGCTCCAAAGCCCAAGAGTATGTCATTATGACTGACATTTAGTTATACTCTATGGTGCAATACAGCCTTTAACTCTTTAAAGATCAATCTAGTTTAATATAACTTGGGTATCATTTGCGATCACTGCACTCATCAGAGTAATTGCTAAGATGTGGGTACTCGTCTACATTGCTACAACAAAGTCTGACATGGCAAGAAGCAAGTGAGGCTAGGCTAGATGATCTAATTTAAGTAAGCATACCCACAAAAACAGTAGGTCAAAGTTGAACCAGTAGGTCAGTCTGGCTGCGTCCCATTGGTTGTGCAGGCATGCTTCTTGTTACATAGCCTCGCTTAAATGGAGTGCAGGCGACACAGGTATGACGTTGAATCTCAATAGCCCTTTTTCACAGCAGAGAGTTTGGATTGTTGTAGCAGGAAAATTACAGGTGTAATAAATTACATTAAAAACAAGTGAATTACATTTGGGTGAGCCACATCCACGATCCAGTTGTGCATGGCGGCCCCTATGAATTACTTTGACAACTGAGCTGTCATTTACTAAATTTGTTTTAGTGACACTAATTTTGACTTCCATTACCTCAGACAAACACATGCTACACCCTATTCCAGTCCTCTGTATTCACCTGATCTTGTTCCTTTCTTAAAAACAACTTTTTATTTCCGAGAATTAGTGTATCATACATGACCATAAAAGTGAACATTTATTTACCCAATTTTAATATTTCTCGACTCTCTTGTGAGTACTCGAGCTTTGACCCTTGGCCTCTGTTTACTTTCATTTTACAGGATAGGATAAACAAGTCAGCTGTGATATATATGTTTTTCCATTAGCCTTTACTTGCTATTTTTTCCATTGCTTCCACTGGGAGAAAAATCAGAAAGCTTGAGCTCAGTTTGTGCTGGAAGAACAGCACCCATATGCCAGTTCATGGCAAATGAGCAGATTTCATGCCAAATCCAACCAGGTGGCACAAATTGTAAAAGGCACTGTAGATGCCGATAGAGGCTGCCAGGCTCCAAATTAATTTAGCACTTATTTATTGATGTTAAAATGCTCCAAATATGGGCATTTAAATTTTATCCTGCTTTTGAATTCTGACTAAATCATTCTGGGTGGGGCCTTCAGCTAAATGCTTAATAGTTCCTGACAACATGAGTGGTTACTAAAGCTGACACACACATGCACCCTGCATGTACCCTGTGCTCTGCTGTGTTGAATGTCGGGGGTGCCGATGCATCCTGCTTGGTTGGTGGGGAGCGTTGCCAGGCCAACAGCTGCTCCGACTTCACATTCCCCCGCATGTGATCCCGGATTGGAAACTCAGGGGAGAGTCTGCCTGGGACAGACACACACATCCACGCACACACAGTGAAAATATATAAATAAATATATAAATATATAAATATAAATATATATCTAAATAAATAAATAAATATATAAATAAATAAATATATATATATATATATAAAAAATATATTGCTCAGGCTCAAGAGCTGGAGAGGCTAGATGTCACAGGCCTTATAATAGAGGGATGCCCTCTTAAGCTGCTTCATACCACAGCCCAGAAAATCAAATTGTCATATCAATGAGCAGCTCACTCTCCCCCACCCAAAAGAAAATCTCCCCTCTCCTCACTTTTCTTTTTTCGGCTGCTCTTCTCTCTGTTACCCTCCCCTCATGCCTTTCTTGAAAAGCAGGTTTTAAGTTTTGCGGTGCTGACTGAGCAGGCTTTTCAATTATTTCCGGTGTCATTTGCAATGGTTTAAGAAGGACAGAAGAAGAAGAGAGTCGCGAAAAAAAGGGGAAGTGAGAGCTGACAGTGGAGGAGAACATGGGCGCTGGCGAAGCAGAGCTGTTTGTGGCAGGCTAAATGGAGATCTAATTCAATTTTAGCTATGACCAAAAGGCCAGGTTCTTTTTACTAAAAGCCTGCTTGCATCAAACGCAAACACAACATCTGTTTTTCTTTTATCCCTTTCATCTTTTCAGCCAAAGACAGGAACATTAAAAAGGGTGGGAACTTAGTCTGTATCCATCGCCAGTCAAACAGCTTGTCTTCTCTTTCTCATTGTCATTAAAAGCTTGTTTGATAACAGAATTTCTAGGTGTCCTTCGTTGGATTTTGTGTGGATTTAGCAGCCTTGTGAATCTCTGAATGCACAGTCAATATGCACCGGACAGATGGTACATGTTTTGGGTCTGCTTCTTTTCTTCTTCCTGTTTTTTATTTTTTTGCCCCCCGATTTTTCCTCTCCACTAGCTAGTAACAATTTGCATGTTAGCTGCATGTTACTCTACGTTTGTTTGTTCTGCTCTCTTTCTCCCTCTGCCACAGATGTAGCCTGAAATCACGTCTGTCACACTGGCCTTAATCTCAGGGTTAGCAGCTGCCAGTTGATTGTGTGTTTGTGTGTGTGTCTGTTTGTGGAGTGTAGTGCTAGTCTATATGTGTGTGTGTGATCTAGTGTGAAAAGATCAAATAAGCAATTAAATTCATCTCACTGCCCTGATCACCTGAATGTGTAAAGGTCAGTTGATAACTTAAATGGAACAGTTTGACAATTCGCAACAGTTAGATGACACGCTTGATACCAAAAATACATTTATACCATAAATATAGGAAAACAGTTATCTTAGCTTTGCGTAAAGACTGAAAGCAACAGCTCGACTGGCTGTGTACAAAGGTAACACAGTCTGCACACCAGCACATCTAAAGCTTACTAATTAACATGTTTTATCAAATATAGCTAACACTTTCATTAATGGGTTTTTAGATGTGTGGATTTTGTGATCTTTGTACAGAGCCAGGCAAGCTGTTCCCCCTTTCTCCAGTCTTTATGCTAAGCTAAGCTAGAGACTGCGAGCTGTATATCAACTGAACCGATGTGAAAGTTGGTATAAACTTTTCATCGAAGCCACAGCCAAGAAAAGGAATGAGCGCCGTCTCCCCAAGGTGTCGAATTATTCTCCTCGCAAAAGAAACTGAGCCTGGTCGAATTGAGGTGAAAGAAGGAGCAAGTGAGGACAGAAAGAAGGAGGGAAGGAAGGATGCCACAAAGCTGGGGCCTGTGAGCTTGAGTTACACTTCAGACAATGGGCTTCTTTCACCCAAACGCACCCACACTTACACAGACACACACACAACACATACACACGACACAGAGGCGTTCTGTCTCGCAAACTGTTGTTGCTCCTGTTGCACAATGTTTGGCTCTCATTATTTCATTAGGCCCCCTTCTTCGTGCTATCCTGCTTCTCCACCCGTTTCTGGTTTTCATTTTCTGGCTGCTTGTTTTTGTCTGGCTGATTGGAGGCCCTGTGTGTTTGTGTGTGTGTGTGTGAGTGCGCACACCGCCCTGTCACATGTATCTTGCCTGTGCTGTATGATTGCATATGATAACAAAGGCTAATATTAGCTGTGAAATCCCTCTGACATTGTGCCTCTGAATTGCAGCTGCATAATGAGAGAGAGAAGGCAAGGGGACAAAAACTGGGGAATGTCATCCTTATTCTTTCAGTCCCTGGAATTTTCTTTCCCTATTTTTCCTCTCTTTCTCGGTCGTGCTATTCCCCCTCCAGGCAGTGCTCATTAGCCCCTTGGCCCCTTCTAAACAGGTGGGGCATGTTTGGCACAGCCCTCCGACATGCAGTCAGGCTTAATTGGGCTTGGAGGACCCCTTACACACACACACACACACACACACACACACACACACACACATCACTCATATGCAATCCTCCCTCCTCTCCCTTGACACTTATTCCTCCATTCTTAAAGAGCGAATTGTCGCGTCCCTATTCCCCAGGGTGAGGTTGCGGTTCCCGGACCGGAGAGTGTAAATCCAGCCCCAGGCTTGTCTCTAGGCTTGTCTCTAGGCCTGACTGACTGACTGGTTGACTAGCTTCCCCCACCCTTCCCTTCTCTCCTTTCTTTGACAAAAGATTATACCTAATAATAACTACCACTACCCATACAGGCTCCACTGATGTACAGGCGTATCCTCCAAATGTCACCAGGCTGCTATAAGCGCTTGCTCCTCTGTCTCCTCACTTGCTTTCTCTCCAGCTCTCCAGCTCTCCATTACCATTTCCATTTCTTTGCCTCCCCCTGTGGCTCTTTCCCAACTGCCACTTTGTGTCTCGTTTGCTTGAGAATTTTTTTAATTTTCTTATCGCTTTTACTTTTCAAGGAGACCCAGGCTCCCCTGGGTAAACATAAAGCATCACCATACCAATCTATGTCTGTGTAATTCTAACCACATCAGCCTGTTTATTTCCCTTTCCTGGGCAAACACTTGACACTACCATGAAAGAGTGTTTTCGTTTTTAAAAAAAGTAATATTCTTACCTTGCTTCTGCCTCCTGTCTTTTTCACACACACATGCATGTAGTATTCACCACTGCTACTGCCGCAGCAATATCTCATTATCCTCTTTATTCATATAAACAAATGCCTACCTTTTGGCACACACAAACACACACACACACGTACAGATGTAGCGCTGAAGTGAAGTGGAGAGGCAACAGCAGTGTGAAAGAAACAAGCGTGTGTGTGTATGTGTGTGTGTGTGTGTGTGGCCGCGTGCGTGTTTGTATCTAAATGTGTGTGTGTTGGTGGGGTTGCACAAGGCAGGTGCAGAGGTTTGAATGTTAACTGCCTTATCACTCCAATTTCACACTCTCGCTTCCAGACACACACACACAAGCACAATGCACATACACAGAAACACCCTGTTGCCTCCAGTCTCGTATGTGACGACTGATTAAGGGGGAAAGAGGGGGTCACACACACACACACACACACACGCACTCTAATCCAAGCCAGAGGGGAGGTTTTGTGTGTATGATGGTGTTAATGAGTGTGTGCGGCTGCTTCTGTAATGGGGCCACCTGTCTACTCATTAGCCTCGTTACCCAGCCTTTTAATTGCCCCCAAACTCTGCATCATGTCTCCTCCTCCTTCTCTTCGTCCTCCTCCTTCTCCTCTCTCTCACTGCTTCTCTCTTGATGATTTCTCTTCAGCGTGTTAAGTGAACTGTTGGGACACATCAGTAATCTGACATCATCATACAGCAAAGATTATGTCATACTGTGCAGGTGTGTGTGTGTGGTGGGATTGGGTGGGGTAATGCGAGTGCAGCATGTCCATATGTCAGCGTATTAGCAAAGTGATTGCTTTGACCTCAGTATCAGGAGGCGTATGAATATGACACCGGCTAGAGGGGAATTTATACATGCACGCACACACACACACACACACACAGGGCTACCAGGTTGATTTGTGTTACCTCGAATAACCCAAGGCTCCACCTCCATCCCTCTTGCTTTCTGGCTCACATCCCCTCTCCTTTATGGCCGCATGATTATGAAAAAGGACTTTGATTACTGTATTTTTCTTACTACTGTGTTCACACTTATAATCATGATTATTTGTCTATACCAGAGGAAACTACAGCAGATTGTTTTATTGGATTTCTTTTTTGCAGCTTAACATACACTTTCACATAATTTGTTTCAGTGCAGTATTTTTTTTTAAATAGCTGAGTGTCATTTTTCACACCCACAGTCTTAACACTTTTTGTGGTCCTTTTTATGTACAACAAGCAGTTAATAATCACTTCTTTATTACTTTGGGGGTGCAGCTACAACAAGGCAAACTTAGCAAAGAATCTGTAGTTATTTGTTGTGATCTGGCTTAAAGCCAAAGATAAACTGAGGTTTTGGAGGGATGAAGTTTCTTTTCTATAGAGCCAATCCATTCCACTTTAACCGTTGTTTTGGTCACATGATGGGCATTAAATACAGGAAGTGGATGTTTCATATTTCATCGATTAGGAGGGGGGTGATATGGACAAAATCTTATATAGTGTTGCACACTTCGACACAAAAGGGACTTCCAGGCATGCATAAGTTTAAAAGAACTCCTTTACTTTCTTTCTCTGTAAATACAGAAACACAAGCAGAACGGTGTCTCTACATACAGCAGGCTGTTTACTACTGACTGAAGTTATAAACATTCATATTCCCTCTTTAACTCGCATAAACATAAAATGTCTACCTTCACAAACACACACTGAGAATGCTCTGCATACACACAACCAATATTTAGGAGGCTACAGGTAACTAAAACACTGTTTCCCTCATTAGCGTGCTAGGTGATGTAGGCTATTAGTTATCACAACATGCCATCTCATTTAACTAGCAAAACTATGATATAAATCACATGTCCGCATTACCGACGGTCCGTTGTCGTCTTACATATTCATTATACGTCTGAGTAACCACATTTTACATCTTTTCATCACTTTTGCTCACCTGTAAATACAGAAACACAAGCACATCAGCAGAACGTTGTCACTACGTACAGCAGGCTGTTTACGTCTGACTGACGTGTGAGCCCTCCTGTCTAACCCAAAGGACCTCACACGCTGCCCCAAGTGCCTGTGTGAGCCTCACTCATTATACCAATAAACTGACCTACTAAAATATTACAGTTGTTATTGTACAACAGCATATACATCACATTACTGAAACAAAATCAAAACAATTAAAATAATACATTAGAATGGGGGGTGCCCACAGTTATGTGTTCATCAATGTGCCTAACAGAGTGATTAACAAGGCCAACATTACTGTGAGTCCCACAATAGCAAAATGGATAAATATCATGATCTAATGCATTTTTTGTATGGATAAAATATTAGACAGGAATGTCCTTTTTTGACGAAATCTAGCTGATAAATTAAGGTACTTCAAAATCAGAAGTAAAAATTTGCTCTGAAACGATTAGTCAATTAATCTGTTAAAAACAAATAAACAGAAAATGAATCAGCAACTACTTTCATAATTAATTAATTATTTCAGTCTTTTTCCCTAGCAAGAATACAAAATATCTGGTCATTCCATCCTCTCAAATGTTAGCCTTTGATGCTTTTATTTGTTATATTGGAATTCATTGGATTTTGCACTGTTGGTCGGCTAAAACAAGCAATTTGAAGATTTCACCTATAGCCAAAACAGTTCATTGATCAATCAGGACATCAATCAGCTGATTCATCGGTAATGAAGGTATTTGTTAATTTCAACCCTAGATCAAATATTAGACAAAAATGTATGTTTTTCTCCAGTCCAGCTAATCGAAATAACTTACAAATTAAGGTACTTTATCACATTGATGCCAAAACACAAGTCAAATTGTCACAAAGCAGTCATGTTCATTGATTTGCAGCTTTAACGATCGGGTACCTTGGTGTGAAAGTGAAAAAATGTGTACCTTTTGGCCCTGAATCTTATGTCAACATCAACCAATACAATCAGGGGCATGTAACTTTAAATTGCGAAAACATGAAAAGTGATCTGTGATTACTTGTGCAAACCCATCTCCAACTATCTCCCTCTCACCAAATCTATCTAACTTCTCTCCATGTCTCTCCCTCCCTCTCTGTCAGACAGCTCTCTGGGCTGTTGCCAGTCAAGTTACATGAGAGAACAGACGGCAGTACATTCCTGCCAAACATAGCTTTGCACTCAGGGGATTCCCTCCCCTGTCTCTCTCTCTCACTCTCTCTCTCTCATTCCCTCTACCCTCTCTTTGTTTTTGTCCATTTCTGTGCTGTAAAGTCCAACTCGAGCCGTGGGCTACACTTCTGTCCGAGGCATTCTTCTCCTTGTTTGCTACTTTTCCATGTCGGGTAGTCACGGGAAAGGATGCGGTGGTGTTGTGCTGAAATGCAGTGAAACATGCGTTATATTTGCACTCATGGCAAAAGCTAAGTTTTCACATGCTCCTTTAGTTACGGTCAGCGCGGCAAATGTCACGTGCCATTGCAAACTTTTTTGCATTTGTTTGTGCGGAACACCTTGCATGCAGAGAGCAGCTCGTCTGAACACTTTGAAGTTGACTGCACGGGCTCTGAAACATACTTAGTGTTAGACCCTAATTTACTTTCTGCCTGTGACTGGGGCTGAAGAAACAGTACTAAACACAGCCACCATAAGATTAGAAGGTTTCCTTATTGGGTTGAGGTAAAGAAACACTTTGAATGATGTTGTTTAAATCGAGACCTGCCAAGATTAGTGACCGAACATTCTCCTATTCCACCTTCTCAAACTAAGAAAATTGATGGTTTTCATAATCTTAGATGATGGGGAGCTGAATATCTGAAGTTTTTTTTTTTTACTGTTGGTTGAACAATACAAGACATTTAAAGACGTCAAGTTGGGCTTTAGGTATTGAGATTTTTTGAACTATTACAATAAATATGCAGATTAAGCAATGTATGAAAATAATTGTTATCTGCAGCCCTATTTAAATCGCAGTTTGAGTCCATTAAGAAAGATTCCTAAATTAAAATAGCAAAGAACGGCTGGAAGTCTTAATTAGTGCGTTTTATTATTATTTTTTTTTACAATTACAGAGGCAACATTTCACATTTTATGTTGCACTTTATGTTTAGAGTCTCTGTCTGTTGGAATGACTGAATTGTAGAGCGGCAACTAATGATTATTTTTTATGATTGATTTAAAAGGTCCCTTTTTTCAACAAGCAATTTATAATTTTCTCTATAAAATGTTTAAATAGCAACAATAAAACCTTTTCTGAACGCAAGGGTATGTTTTTTAAGTTGCTTGATTTATCCAAAGGTATTTAATTTACAATGATATAAAAAAGACAAAAGTAGCTAAATTTATTATTATGTTAAATAAATACTAAATAAATATTCACCATTGAGAACCTGGAACCAGCAAATGTTTTTACATACTTGATAAAAGACTTCAAATGTTAACCGAGAGCAGGAATAGGAGGGAGGGCTCTCTTTCCAGCTTCTTAAAACTGATGATTTGCTGCTTTTTTTTATCTTAAGTAATATGCCGTTGTATGTCAAAATAAGCAATTTCAAGAAACCACCCTTTTGGCTCTGGGATTTCTTTCCCAATGCTTTTGCTTTTTACATTTGACAGGTTAAATGATAAAGAAAATAATCATTAGGAGCAGCCCTGTTTCATTATGAAGACTCGACTATCCCAGCCCCATTGCTCAGCCACATCAGCACCCAGTATATCAAATTGCATCCAAACGTCTGCAAATCTGTGTCAGGATGTTATAATACACAGAAGATGTGGACAGTTGCAATGGAAAGTATTCAGAAACCATAACTTCTTGGCACAATGTGATTTCTCTTTGCAAAACGAGAACAAAGAATTTCCACAAGTGTCCTCATATTGAACCACAATCTCCAGGATGCTTGCTTCACTCCAGCGTGCCCCTCTGCGTCCTCTCTTTCCAACACTGTGGCCACTGTCTGCTCTTACTCTCCCCATCTCTTTTACTCTCTGTTTTTTCACTTGGTCTCTTGTACGTCTTCTGTGTTTAAAGTCCAAACTACCAAGGGAGGCTGTCTGAGTCCTTAGGCTGTTATTGATCGACTAACAGAGAGAGAAAGAGAGAGAGAGACGGAGAGCGGTGCAGGGAGGAAGAGTGAGCCAGGGCAGGCAGAAAAGACGTCTCGAGAGCTTGTCTGAACCGGAGGGTCTATTTCTGTCTGTCTCAATGCGTCATTATTGGGCAGAAGACACCCAGGACACACACAGGATGAGATGACGAATGGTTAGCAGAGGAGAGCAGGAGTAGGAGGGAGGGCGAAGGGTGAAATTTAGTCTTAAGAGGTCACCGTTTATTCGGTGCTGTAGCTCAAAACCGAGACTGATTGTTTATTGTCTGTTGCATGAGGCCGATACATCTGCAACCTGACAATTGTTTTACAGGTGTGTGGGGGGGTGTGTTTGTGTGTGGAAAAAGGGAACAGGAAGGACTCAGTGAAAGTCTATTGACATTCAAGTCCTGACATGTTGCTCCCCACTCTCCCTTCTCTAAATATACATACACACTCTCACTCTCGCACACACTTACACTGATATGGTTGATATCATCTGCATGTACAGCCAGCACATTCCATGGGACCATTCCTCTGAAAACAAATGGAGAGAAGGCACACAAGTCTGGACTTCCTTGGTTTTCCCTGGAAGTTAAGCCACAAACACACACATACACGCTGTACTCTAAGGAAATGTTTAGGTCAGATATAGACTTTAATTGATTCCAAGTCTGCTTATCGATTCTGGCACATGTACAATTTTGGTTTCAATTCATGCTGTATTATTTATGAAAAGAAAAACACCCATTTTTAGCAGATCAAAAATACAGCTTTGGAAACACTGCGTGATGGTGCATTCTGTGTTCATAATGGCTGATTTCTTGTTAGGATGAGAGTTTATGGGGTTTTTTGTTTTGCCTAACCAACTAGTAGCAAGTGTTATGCCCGTTTCACCGATGACATTTTCAGTTGACACGGTTGCTGGGGCCAGTCAACTTTAAGACTCTGTTATTTGTCATTAGTTTGGCTAAGTAGGTAATATACCCATTTGTCCTCATTCTCTGACTGGTCGAATGTTTACCAAACAGTGAAAACAGGCATCAACACTCTGGCTCTGTTTGAATTGCTGAACAAATCAGAGATGTGCGTGGCGGTTGAGAGGTCTGCACAGGCCTCAGTTTCCTCCACTGCAGGTTTACTTTTCACTGCTTTCTGCCTCTCTTTTGTGAAGCACAACACCACTTTTAAATGTGCTGACAACAATGTAGACGAAAAGTGCAGTGAGTCCAAACTTTGTTTTCAGTAATCAATAAGTAATATCCAGAAAAAATGTGCCCTCCACACTGAATAGAAGATTTTTATTTTTTAGCACAGCCACAGTGTTACAACATCATGTGTTTGTCAGCATCAACACTCAGCATGTGATCTTTACACATGCTTCACCTGGTGTGAATCCCTGGTCAACCCCTACCATCAATTGTATCAGTATGTACACATCAAATTATTGTCACAGCACAAACTTCTAAAAATATCAATTGCATTTCCATCAGTGGTGGGTGCACACAACTACTTAGAATTGATTATTTTCTTGACAAATGGATTAAACACTCTGTGAATTGTTGGTAAATAGTGAAAAAGCCTAAGATGTGTCATTAAAATGCTTATTTTGACAGTCCAAAACGTATATTCAGTTTATTATGATGTGACAAGCAGCAAATCATCACATTTAAGAAGCTAGAATTAGGGATTTTTTGCTTAAAGACTTAAACAACTAACCAGTTACCGAAATCAATTTATCAAGTTGTTCTTATGTAATAACATATAATGAATACATACAACTAAGACAATTTGGAAACATGAGCAACATATAACAAAGTAAACCGATGAAAACAGATAATTCACCATTATTCAGCACATTCAACAGATGCAATGAACAAACATCACTTAGTAACCTAGTGTACTAAAATCGATGGGTGGAAATGAAAGGAAAGTTTTTTTTTAACTTGTTTTACAAATTTCCTACCAAGTCAGAAGAAGACTGTTGGCAGATCTCAGCATCAAGCTGTGATTTAATAAACGAGGCCATTAAAAGCGGAGACATCCTGCCCCTAGCCTTTAGTATTATTTTCTCTGTTTGTTTGAATTTAATTCATTTATCTGTTTTGCCAAATGTGGTTTTATTCTGGCACAGTTATTATTTTTCTTCCCCTCCTTCTCTTTATTCTTAGGGCGTTCACACCTAAAGGTCTGGTTCCTGAATCGAACAAGCACAAGAATGATTGTTTAAATTTTCCAGCTGGTCCGGTTTGGGTTCACAAAGGCTGAAACTCAAACTACCTAAGAAAGTGTAAACAAAAGCCATGTGATGAAAATGGCGTTTAATTATCAGCCATACAATCAGCTGGGAAAAAGACAACACACTCTTCCAAATTTCTATCCGGGTATCATCATGGAGCCCATCGGGTTTATGTTTGTGCTGGTTGGCAATGCAAATCACCGGACTTTAGGTCACGCATATGAGATGTTCATATGCATCTAGTATTTTAAGTCATCTAGTATTTTTAGTATTTTTTCCCCATATTTTTCTATTCTCCATTAGCATCGGGAAATTTTGAATGAATCTCAGAAAAACTTTTGCCCTTCGGCTCTGTGAGAGGTTTCTGTCCTCCTGAGCTAGCCTTACTGTTTGAATAACACACATGAAATAGTACAGTAATAGTAAATTTGTGCTATTGTAATGACACATACAATGGTAGTTTCCTGTGATTAGTTCAAATACCATTCACATCAGAAATGAACCGCTCTGGCGTTAACTTGACAGCAGTCCGAGACCACCTCTAGCTTACCAGAGTGGGGTTGTTTGGTGTGCACCAGACTCCGAGCCTGGCGTTCCCACCAGCCCAAACAAACCACACCAAGGGGGAAACGGTCCCTGTTCAGTTCATCCTGACTAAACAGGGTCGGTGTATACACACCCTTAAGCTGTTTGAGTTCAGGTCCATTTTTAGAGGTGGTAAAAGAACTATGTTGTTTAGTGGATTGGGTTTCAGCAAACATCCACAAACTATTAATAAACCATGGATGCTTTTACGGTGAGGCGCCGTTTGTGTGTCTGGGTGTGCGTTTGTGTATGAGTGCATGCGTACATCATACGATGAGCCATAACCTCATATTTCAACTAGGCCTCTAAACTTTTTCACACTGTCTTGAGGAAAAAGTACTTTGCGTATTGCAGCCACAAACCAACCCCAGTATTTCTTGTGCTCCTGTTGTTGCTCTTGTTGCTTCCCTGTCATATAAAGAAAGATTCCAAAAATACCCATAATTAGCATGAAACATTAACTAAAAATGGTAAAACAAGCATGCAAAATTGTAGCCCTAACCCTAATTAATCACTCAACTGTTTTATAACCTTCCTAACAACACAAAGTAAAACCAAACTGGTGAGACAAAGCTGTTTAAACCTCACCGTTCATCAGTTTGCGGCAGACCCTACAGGACATTACTCAAGGATCGTGGTTTGGGATTTGAACAAAACCAACTCCTAGAAGGGAGAATACGTAATCAGGCAGAGACACACCTACGAGGGAGGGGGGCTGAAAAAAGACAAGCGACAGAAAGAGGCAGAAGAGAGGTTAAAGAGAGAAGGTGGAGGGTGTTGAACTGGTGATTTGTTACCCACAGGAAACATACAAAGGGCTAATTTTCTCTGGCTCTGAGGTACCATAACAGGAACTAGATGTTGTGTGTTTCCTCTTGATAACGCTCAGAAAATCTTACATGTACTTACACTGACTCACTTGTGCACTAGAATTTGACCAATAAAGCTTTTTAGGGATGAAACTTGAAAATTTGGGCTGAAGCTGCTATCCTTTATCCTTTAAATTTAAACATTGTCATACCAAAAATAGGGAAGAATTACAAATGTTTAGTGTTTCCTCCGATAATTGTACTCTTGGCGAGGTGGAAAAGCTCTGAGTGTCTCATTCTCACTTATTTACAGCACGTGTAAACACACAGAGGAAATGGTAGAGATGGTTAGAAAAGCGGGGGGTCAGAAAGCCCTTTAAAAATTCGAGAGAGGTAGAGTATAAATGTTAGCATGGTGTGTTTTCCTTTTTAGGGGTCCAAGCCCGAAGTGGGCAGGGAACCCGCTGTTGTAGTAACGCTGTTCCCGTACTCACCGAGTGGCGGGAACCCTATTGTTTTACTCGATTTTATTATTATTAGGGTCCAAGCCCGGTGGACTGGGAACCCGCTGTTTGCAGTAACGCGGTTCCCATACCACGGCGGCAGGGAACCCTATTGTAATCGTTAGGATTTTTATTATTTTTATTCTTCCGCGCCTAATTCCACTACTGCAGCCTAGACGGTAAGTGCTGGAGACACGAAGTTCGCGGTGTAGGTCAAGTTCACTGCACGTAACTCAGGCGCAAAAATTCGCACACGTCTACCACTAGGTGGCGCTGTGACAAATTTTTCGCGTTTGGGCTTGGAACTCCCGCCTACGATGGCGAATATGGAAAACCTTATATCCACGCGTTCGGGGATCATGCTGAATCACGTGGTATAGGCCACGCCCATTTCCGCCTAGACTTTTTTCGCGAAAATTGCGAAAACTGACTAGCCAGCCAGAATTAACTCCTCCGAAACCGCAAGTCCAATCGACACCAAATTTGGCACAGGCCATCTCTGGACACACATCATACTGGCTTGTGCTCCCCAGATCGATACGCGAAAAACTCTTCCGCTATAAGCTAACGTAATATTCACGCACAACGCTACTAATGCTAACTGATGTCATATCTTCGGTTTGGAATGGCCAATCGACACCAAACTCGGAGGACTTATGTGGGACGCCCCCCTGAGGGCCTGTGCAAAATTTGGTGCAACTAGCCTCTAGGTGGCGCTGTTTAACGCAAGAAATTAGTTCTGGTATAACCGCAAGTCGCATTGACGTGAACTTTGTGCCAAATTGTTCAGCATGGTCCCCTGACCTCACACACCAAAGTGCATCCTAATGTGCCCATAGGTGGCGCTGTTATTGGGGATTAAACACGAAAAAAATAATCCCATTGACTTACATTCATTTTATATCTCCGGAACCGCAGGTCCGATTGACACCAAATTTGGGTCAATTCTTCCCCATGGGGCCCTGATGACACCTGACAAGTTTTGTACAATTCGGCCAAAAGGTGGCGCTATAATGGAAGCTGGAATGCCATGAAAAAGCCCATTGAAATGAATGGGATTTCAAACCAGGCCACAATTTGCCTAGGTTAGGAATGGCCGATCAACACCAAACTTGGGGACCTTATGCGGCATTACTTCCGTAAGGTCTGTGTGACATTTGGTGTCAATCGGCCCAAAGGTGACTTTTTAATAATTTATGAAAAAACACTCCCATTGACTTACATTCATTTTATATCTCCGAACCACAGGTCCGATTGACACCAAATTTACGTCAATTCTTCGGCCTGGGCCCCTGATGACACTTTGACAAATTTGGTGAAATTTGGCCTAAAGGTGGCGCTGTAATTGAAGCTGGAATGCGGTAAAAGTCCCATTGAAATGAATGGGATTTCAAACCACACCACAATTTGCCTAGGTTAGGAATGGCCGATCAACACCAAACGTCAGGGTCTTATGCGGCATGACTTCTGAACTGCTGTGTGAAATTTGGTGTCAATCGGCCAAAAGGTGACTATATAAATAATTGATGAAAAACACTCCCATTCACTCCCATTCATATTATATCTCCGTAACCACAACTCCTATTTATACCAAATGTGGGTCAATTCTTCCCCGTGGGGCCCTGATTACACCTGACAAGTTTGGTGAAATTCGCCATAAAGGTGGCGCTGTAATTGAAGCTGGAATGCGGTAAAAAGTCCCATTGAAATGAATGGGATTTCAAACCACGCCACAATTTGCCTAGGTTAGGAATGGTCGATCAACACCAAACTTGGGGATCTTATGCGGCATGACTTCTGAAACTGCTGTGTGACATTTGGTGTCAATCGGCTCAAAGGTGACTATATTAATAATTTATGAAAAAACACTGCCATTCACTTACATGCATTTTATATCTCCGAACCACAAGTCCGATTCATACCAAATTTGGGTCAAATGTTCCCACTGGGCCCCTGATGACACCTGACAAATTTGGTGAAATTCGGCCTAAAGGTGGCGCTGTAATTGAAGCTGGAATGCGTAAAAGTCCCATTGAAATGAATGGGATTTCAAACCACACCACAATTTGCCTAGGTTAGGAATGGCCGATCAACACCAAACGTCAGGGTCTTATGCGGCATGACTTCTGGAACTGCTGTGTGAAATTTGGTGTCAATCGGCCAAAAGGTGACTATATAAATAATTGATGAAAAAACACTCCCATTCACTCCCATTCATATTATATCTCCGTAACCACAACTCCTATTTATACCAAATGTGGGTCAATTCTTCCCCGTGGGGCCCTGATTACACCTGACAAGTTTGGTGAAATTCGCCATAAAGGTGGCGCTGTAATCGATGCCGAAATCTATCACTAAATCCCATTCATTTCGATGCCATTTTCAAACGCGGGACGTTTTGCCTCTCTTTGAACGCCCATCGAGACCTGACTCGGCACCTTATGCGGCACGGCGCTGGGCCTCGACGACTCACTCCAGCTAGGGCTGGGGCGAGTTTCGCCAGGGCTTGGACCCCGCTACAACTGCTTGCAGTTCTAGTTAGGGTCCAAGCCCGGCGGGTTGGGAACCCGCTGTTGCAGTAACGCTGGTTCCCATACCACGAGTGGCTGGGAACCCTATTGTTTTTACTCGATTTTTATTTTTTTTTATTAGGGTCCAAGCCCGGTGGGCTGGGAACCCGCTTGTAGGTAACGCTGTTCCCATACCACGAAGTGGCAGGGAACCCTATTGTTTTCGCCGGATTTTTATTATTCTATTTTTTTTTTCTTCCTGCATAAAACGCATACTGCAGCGGTCGCTGTAACTCCTACAAACGCTAAACTCTCAACGTAGCTTCACAGCCCCAAGAGTACCTCAGGCGCAAAATTCGCACACTTCTACCGCTAGGGGCGCTATAAGCAAGGTCAACGCGTTTGGGCTTGGATCTCTCGACTACTGAAGGAATATACCAAAACCTTATATCCACGCGTTCGGGGATCGAGCTGAATCTCCTGGTATAGGCCACGCCCATTTCCGCCTAAACTTTTTTCGAAGCTACGTCGCGAAAACTGAAAACCTATTTTAATTAACTCCTCCGAAGCCGCAAGTCCGATCGGCACGAAACTTGGCACGGATAATCTCTGGACCGAGCTCTACAAAGTTTGTAGAGGGAATTTTGATATCACAAAAAATGTCGCAATTATACGCTAACAAACGCTTATGAAAAACGCTAGTAACAGGAAGTGAGGTCAGATCTTTGGTTTGGAATGGCCGATCCAGACCAAATTTGGACCACTCAGTTGGGATGGGCCTTTGAGGGCCTGTGCAAAATTTGGGGTGGCTGGCCCCTAGGTGGCGCTCTTTAATCCAGAAAATTAGTTCCTCTATAACCGCAAGTCACATTGACATGAAACCAGTGCCGAATTGTTTGGCATGGTGCCCTGATGCCATGCACCAAAATGGACCCTAATGTGCCCATAGGTGGCGCTGCTATTGCAGATTAAAGACGAAAAAAATTCCCATTGACTTACATGCAATTTATATCTCCATAACCACAAATCCGATTGACACCAAATTTGGGTCAATTGTTACCCATGGGCCCTTGATCACACCACAAAAATTTGGTGCAGTTCGGCCAAACGGTGGCGCTGTTATCTAAGCTCAAATGCCCCATTCATTTCAATGGGAATTTCAGCCAAAGCACATTTTGCCTCATAACTACGGCCTAACACATCGCACAATCATAATTCTTATGTCTACGTGTTTGGGGGATGGTGACGATTCCGATGGTATAGGACACGCCTCTGTGCGATGATCGATTTCATTTTGCGAAATCGCAAAAACTGGAAAACCTATTTTAATTAACTCCTCCGAGCCGCAAGTTCGATCGACACTGAAACTTTGCACAGAGCATCTCTGGACCAAGCCGAAGAAAGTTTGTAGAGGGAATTTTGATTCGACAAAAAAGGCCGAATTACAGGCTAACAAATATTTGCGAAAACGCTAAAACACAAAGTATAACATAACTCTGGCTTGGAAAGGCCGATCAACACAAAACTTGGGGACCTTATCTGCCCTGCCCCTAGAAGGCCTCTGCAAAATTTGGTTCATTTCGCCGCTAGTTGGCGCTACCCAAAAAAATTCCCATTGACTTACATTCATCTCATATCTCCATAACCACAAGTCTGATTCTAACCAAATTTGGGTCAATTGTTTCTGATGGGGCCCTGATGACACCACAGAAATTTGGTAAACTTCGGCCTGAAGGTGGCGCTGTAATCTAAGCTCAAATGCCCCATTCATTTCAATGGGAATTTCAACCAAAGAACATTTAGCCTCATAACTACGGCAAACTACATCGCACTTTCATAAATATTATGTCTACGTGTTTGGGGGATTCTGAAGATTCCGACGGTATAGGAAACGCCTCTGTGCGATGACGATTTCATTTTACGCTATCACAAAACTGAAAACCTATTTTAATTAACTCCTCCGAAGCCGCAAGTCCGATAGACACGTAAACTTTGCACAGACCATCTCTGGACCGAGCCGAAGAAAGTTTGTAGAGGGAATTTTGATCCGACAAAAAACGGCCGAATTACAGGCTAACAAATATTTGCGAAAACGCTAAAAACACAAAGTATAACATATCTCAGGCTTGGAAAGGCCGATCAACACCAAACTTGGAGACCTTATCCGACATGACCTCCCGAAGGTCTCTGCAAAATTTGGGGCAGTTAGCCGCTAGTTGGCGCTACCCCAAAAAATTCCCATTGACTTACATTCATTTCAGATCTCCATAACCGCAAGCCACTTTCATTTACAACTACGGCCTTTTCTGCTCCACAGGCCCCGTCTTGGCTCTGGGGCCCGTGATTATGGCACAATTAATCATGGCGGGCTCGACGATCGACTCACAGCGCTAGGGGCTGACTGGCTACAGGTGGCTTGGACCCCGCTTACAACTGCTCGCGAGTTCTAGTTAGGGTCCAAGTCCGGCGGGCTGGGAACCCGCTGACAGTAGTAACGCGTTCCCATACCACGAGTGGCTGGGAACCCTATTGTAATCGTTCTGGTTTTTATTATTATTCTTCCGTGAAGAAAACCGATACTGCGGCCTAGACCGTAAGTGCTACACACTCGAAACTCACAAGGTAGGTCACGCCTTTGTCAATGACCTCAGGCGCAAAAATTCGCACACTTCTACCGCTAGGGGCGCTATAAGCAAGGTCAATGCGTTTGGGCTTGAACTCCCCACTATGAAGGCGGATATCAAAACCTTATATCCACGCTGTTCGGGGATCGTGCTGAATCTCCTGGTATAGGCCACGCCCATTTCCGCCTGGACTTTTTTTTCGCTACATCGCGAAAACTGACAAGCCGGCCAAAATCATCTCCTCCGAAGCCGCAAGTCCGATCGACACGTAAACTTGGCACGGATAATCTCTGGACCGAGCTCTACAAATTTTGTAGAGGGAATTTTGATACTGACTAAAAATGTCGCAATTATACGCTAACAAATATTTGCGAAAAAACGCTACTAACAGGAAGTGAGGGCATAACTTCGATTGGAATGGTCGATCCACACCAAACTTGGACCACTAATTTGTAACGCCCCTGAGGGCCTGTGCAAAATTTGGTGCAACTCTCCCCTAGGTGGCGCTCTTTAATCCAGAAAATTAGTTCCTCTATAACCACAAGTCACATTGACATGAAACCAGTGCCAAATTGTTCAGCATGGTCCCCTGATGCCAGGCACCAAAGGGGAACCTAATGTGCCCATAGGTGGCGCTGTTATTGCAAATTAAAAATGTTTTCAAAAATCCCATTGACTTACATGCAATTTATATCTCCATAACCACAAATCCGATTGACACCAAATTTGGGTCAATTGTTACCTATGGGGCCCTGATGATACCACAACAATTTGGTGCAGATCGGCCAAAAGGTGGCGCTGTAATCGAAGCTCAAATGCCCCATTCATTTCAATGGGATTTTCAAACAAAGTACATTTTTCTTCATAACTAAGGCCAACTACATCGCACATTCATAAATCTTATGTCTACTCGTTCGGGTGATTGAGCTGAATCACGTGATGTAGGCCACGCCCATTTCCGCCTTTACCTTTTCGCGCAAAATCGCAAAACTGACAAGCCGGGTTGAAATCATCTCCTCCGAGCCGCTAAGTCCGATCGACACTGAAACTTGGCACGGATAATCTCTGGACCGAAGCTCTACAAAGTTTGTAGAGGGAATTTTGATACGACAAAAAATGTCGCAATTTTACGCTAACAAATATTTGCGTAAAAACGCTAATAAAAGGAAGTGATGTCAGATCCCAGGTTAGGAGTGGCCGATCAACACCAAACTTGGTGACCTTGTCTCCCCTGCCCCATACAACGCCAGTGCAAAATTTGGTGCAGTTAGCCGCTAGTTGGCGCTACCCAAAAAAAATCCCATTGACTTACATTCATTTTATATCTCCACTACCGCAAGTCCGATTGACACCAAATTTTGGTCAATTGTTACCCATGGGGCCCTGATGATGCCACAAAAATTTGGTGCAGTTCGGCCAAAAGGTGGCGCTGTAATCGAAGCTCAAATGCCCCATTCATTTCAATGGGATTTTAGAACAAAGTACATTTTTCTTCATAACTAAGGCCAACTACATCGCACATTCATAAATCTTATGTCTCCGCGTTTGGGGGATTGCGCTGAATCACGTGATGTAGGCCACGCCCATTTCCGCCCAACCCTTTTCGCAAGCAAAATCGCAAAAACTGACAAGCCGGGTTGAAATCATCTCCTCCGAAGCCACAAGTCCTATCAACACGAAACTTGGCACAGATAATCTCTGGACCGAGCTCTACAAATTTTGTGTACAGAATTTTGATCTGACTAAAATGTCGCGAATGATACGCTAACAAACGCTTATGAAAAACGCTACTAAAAGGAAGTGATGGCAGATCTTAGGTTAGGAGTGGCCGATCAACACCAAACTTGGTGATCTTGTCTCCCTGCCCCTAGAACGCCAGTGCAAAATTTGGTGCAGTTAGCCACTAGTTGGCGCTACCCAAAAAAAATTCCCATTGACTTACATTCATTTTATATCTCCAGTACCGCGAGTCTCGATTTACACCAAATTTGGGTCACTTCTTCACCGAGGGGCCCTGATGACAGCTGAGCTGATTTGGTGCGTTTTGGCCAAAAGCGGCGCCGTAATCGAAGCTCAAACGCCGCCGCTAAGCCCATTCATTTCAATGGCATTTTCAAACACGCCGTGCCTACCGGTTCGAGTGGCCTTTCGAGGCCTGACTCGGGACCTTACGCTGGACGCCGGGCTGGCCTGGACGACTTCACTGCGCTCTACTAGCTAGGGGCGACACTGGCTGACAGGTGGCTTGGACTCCGCTTACAACTGCTCGCGAGTTCTAGTTATTATTATTATTCTTCCGTGAAGAAAACGCATACTGGGGACTGCATGGTAAGGTGCACACGCAAACTCACAAGGTAGGTCCAAAAGCACGCAGCGTACCGCAGGCAAAAAAATTTGCACACTTCTATCGCTAGGGGCGCTGTAAGCAAGGTCAACGCTGTTTGGCTTGGACCTCTCGACTGCGAAGGCGTATATCAAAACCTTATATCCACGCTGTTCAGGGATCGAGCTGAATCTCCTGGTATAGGCCACGCCCATTTCCGCCTAAACTTTTTCGAGCTACATCGCGAAAACTGAAAACCTATTTTAATTAACTCCTCCGAAGCCGCAAGTCCGATCGCCACGAAACTTGGCACGGATAATCTCTGGACCGAGCTCTACAAAGTTTGCAGAGGAAATTTTAATCCGAAAAAACTGTCGCAATTATACACTAACAAACGCTTGTAAAAAATGCTACTAACAGGAAGTAAGGTCATAACTTCGGTTTGGAATGGCCGATCGACACCAAATTTGGACCACTCAGTTGGGATGGGCCCCTGAGGGCCTGTGCAAAATTTGGTGCAGCTGGCCCCTAGGTGGCGCTCTTTAATCCAGAAAATTAGTTCCTCTATAACCACAAGTCCCATTGACATGAATCCAGTGCCGAATTGTTCAGCATGGTCCCCTGATGGCAGGCACCAAAGGGGACCCTAATATGCCCATAGGTGGCGCTGCTATTGCAAATTAAACACGAATTTTTTTTCCCATTGACTTACATTCATTTTATATCTCCAGAACCGCAGTCCGATTGACACCAAATTTGGGTCAATTGTTACCCATGGGGCCCTGATGATACCACAAAAATTTGGTGCAGATCGGCCTAAAGGTGGCGCTGTAATCGAAGCTCAAATCCGTCAGAAGCCCCATTGAAATGAATGGGATTTCAAACCAGCACACATTTTCATAAAGTTTGAATGCCCGATCAACACCAAACTTGAGGACCTTATCCGCTGGACTTCCGAAGGCCTGTGTAAAATTTGGTGTCAATCGGCCAAACGGTGGCGCTCTTCATCATATATCAAAACTCCCATTCACATACATGCATTTTATATCTCCAGAACCGCCGGTCCGATTGACACCAAATTTGGGTCATTTGTTCCCCATGGTGCCCTGATGATACCATAACAATTTGGTGCAGTTCGCCAAAAGGCGGCGCTGTAATCGAACCTCAAATCCGTCAGAAGCCCCATTGAAATGAATGGGATTTCAAACCAGCACACTTTTTCACAAGGTTTGGAATGGCCGATCAACACCAAACTTGGGGACCTTATGCGACATGACCTCCGAAGGCCTGTGTCAAATTTGTGCTAATCGGCCAAACGGTGGCGCTTGTTCATCACATATGAAATAACTCCCATTCACTTGCATGCATTTTATATCTCCACTACCGCGAACTCGAATGACACCAAATTTGGGTCACTTCTTCACCGAGGGGCCCCGATGACAGCTGAGCGATTTGGTGCGATTCGCCAAAAGGCGGCGCCGTAATCGAAGCTCTAACGCCGCCGCTAAGCCCATTCATTTCAATGGCATTTTCAAACACGCCGCGACTTCGCCGGTTCGAGCGCCTTTCGAGACCTCACTGGGACCTCACGCTGGACGCCGGCGAGCTCGGACGACTCCGCTGGCGTAGGGCGACTGGCCGGGTGGCTTGGACCCCGCTTACAACTGCTCGCGAGTTCTAGTTAGGGTCCAAGTCCGGTGGCTGGGAACCCGCTTGCAGTAACGCTGTTCCCATACCACGAGTGGCTGGGAACCCTATTGTTTCGCTAAGTTTTTATTATTATTTTTATTCTTCCGCTGCATAAATTCGATACTGCAGCATACACCGTAAATGCCAGGGACGCTAAACTCACAGGGTAGGTCACAGTCCCTGCAAGTAACTCAGGCGCAAAAATTCGCACACTTCTACCGCTAGGGGCGCTATAAGCAAGGTCAACGCGTTTGGGCTTGGACCTCTCGACTACTGAAGGCATATATCAAAACCTTATATCCACGCGTTCGGGGATCGAGCTGAATCTCCTGGTATAGGCCACGCCCATTTCCGCCTAAACTTTTTTCGAGCTACATCGCGAAAACTGAAAAACCTATTTTAATTAACTCCTCCGAAGCCGCAAGTCCGATCGACACCGAAACTTGGCACGGATAATCTCTGGACCGAGCTCTACAAAGTTTGTAGAGGAAATTTTGATCCGACAAAAACTGTCGCAATTATACGCTAACAAACGTTTGCAAAAAACGCTACTAACAGGAAGTGAGGTCATAACTTCGGATTGGAATGGCCGATCGACACCAAACTTGGACCACTCAGTTGGATGGGCCCCTGAGGGCCTGTGCAAAATTTGTGCAGCTGGCCCCTAGGTGGCGCTCTTTAATCCAGAAAATTAGTTCCTCTATAACCACAAGTCACATTGACATGAAACCAGTGCCGAATTGTTCAGCATGGTCCCCTGATGCCAGGCACCAAAGGGGACCCTAATGTGCCCATAGGTGGCGCTGTTATTGCAAATTAAAGATCGAAAAAATTTTCCCATTGACTTACATTCATTTTATATCTCCAGAACCACAGATCCGATTGACACCAAATTTGGGTCAATTGTTACCCATGGGGCCCTGATGACACCACAAAAATTTGGTGCAGTTCGGCCTAACGGTGGCGCTGTAATCGAAGCTCAAATGCCCCATTCATTTCAATGGGAATTTCAACCAAAGCACATTTTGCCTCATAACTAAGGCCCACTACATCGCACATTCATAAATCTTATGTCTACGTGTTTGGGGATTCTGTCGATTCCGATGGTATATGACACGCCATCTGTGCGATGACTATTTCATTTTCGCGAAATCGCAAAAACTGGAAAACCTATTTTAATTAACTCCTCCGAGCCGCAAGTCCGATCGACACTAAACTTTGCACAGACCATCTCTTGACCCAGCCGAACAAAGTTTGTAGACGGAATTTTGATCCGACAAAAAACGGCCGTAATTACAAGCTAACAAATCTTTGCCAAAACGCTACAAACACGAAGTATAACATATCTCAGGTTTGGAAAGGCCGATCAACACTAAACTTGGGGACCTTATGCCGCTTGACCTCCCGAAGGCCTGTGTCAAATTTGGTGCCAATCGCCAAACGGTGGCGCTGTTCATCACATATCAAAAAAACTCCCATTCACTTACATGCATTTTATATCTCCACTACCGCGAGTCCGATTGACACCAAATTTGGGTCAGTTCTTCACCAAGGGCCCTGATGACAGCTGAGCGATTTGGTGCAATTCGCCAAAAGGCGGCACCGTAATCGAAGCTCAAACGCCGCCGCTAAGCCCATTCATTTCAATGGCATTTTCAAACACGCAGCATTGCTCGGTTCGAGCGGTCTGCCGAGCCTCACCGGGCCTCTCGCGATCGGACCTCACTGGGACCTTACGCTGACGTCCAGGGCTGGGGCGACTGACGACAGGTGGCTTGGACCCCGCTACAACTGCTCGCAGTTCTAGTTAGGGGTCCAAGTCCGGCGGGCAGGGAACCCGCTGACAGGTATCGCGGTTCCCAGTACCACGGTGGCTGGGAACCCTATTGTTTTCGCTAGATTCTTATTCTTATTGTTTTATTCTTCCGTGACGCTATAACTCGAGTACTGCAGCATAGCCCGTAAATGCTAGGGACGCGAAACTCACAGGGTAGGTCACAGGCCCATGACGATGACTCAGGCGAAAAAATTCGCACACTTCTACCACTAGGGGCGCTATAAGCAAGGTCAACGCGTTTAGGCTTGAACTCTCCGCCTACGACAGGCGACATATCAAAACCTTATATCCACGCGTTCGGGGATCGAGCTGAATCTCCTGGTATAGGCCACGCCCATTTCCGCCTAAACTTTTTTTCGAGCTACATCGCGAAAACTGAAAACCTATTTTAATTAACTCCTCCGAAGCCGCAAGTCCGATCGACACGAAACTTGGCACGGATAATCTCTGGACCGAGCTCTACAAAGTTTGTAGAGGGAATTTTGATATCGACAAAAAATGGCGCAATTATACGCTAACAAACGTTTGCGAAAAACGCTACTAACAGGATGTGAGGTCATAACTTCGGATTGGAATGGCCGATCGACACCAAATTTGGACCATTCATTTGGGACGCCCCCCTGAGGGCCTGTGCAAAATTTGGTGCAACTCGCCCCTAGGTGGCGCTCTTTAATCCAGAAAATTAGTTCCTCTATAACCACAAGTCACATTGACATGAAACCAGTGCCGAATTGTTCAGCATGGTCCCCTGATGCCAGGCACCAAAGGGGACCCTAATGTGCCCATAGGTGGCGCTGCTATTGCAAATTAAAGATTGTAAAAATTATCCCATTGACTTACATGCAATTTATATCTCCATAACCACAAATCCGATTGACACCAAATTTGGGTCAATTGTTACCCATGGGGCCCTGATGACACCACAAAAATTTGGTGCAGTTCGGCCTAAAGGTGGCGCTGTAATCGAAGCTCAAATGCCCCATTCATTTCAATGGGAATTTCAACCAAAGCACATTTTGCCTCATAACTACGGCCTAACTACATCGCACATTCATAAATCTTATGTCTACGTGTTTGGGGATGCTGCCGATTCCGATGATATAGGACACGCCTCTGTGCGATGATCGATTTCATTTTGCGTAAATCGCGAAAACTGGAAAACCTATTTTAATTAACTCCTCCGAAGCCGCAAGTCCGATCGACACGAAACTTTGCACAGACCATCTCTGGACCGAGCCGAAGAAAGTTTGTAGAGGGAATTTTGATCCGACAAAAACGGCCGAATTACAGGCTAACAAATATTTGCTAAAAACGCTAAAAACACGAAGCTATAACATAACTCTGGCTTAGAAAGGCCGATCAACACACAACTTCAAGACCTTATCTGCCCTGCCCCTAGAAGGCCTGTGTAAAATTTGGTGCAGTTAGCCGCTAGTTGGCGCTACCCAAAAAAAATTCCTATTGACTTACATTCATTTCAGATCTCCATAACCGCAATCCACTTTCATTTACAACTATGGTCTTTTCTGCTCCACAGGCCCTCGCTCTTGGCTCTGGGGCCCGTGATTATGGCACAATTAATCATGGCGGGCTCGACGATTTCAGCTCACTGGGCGTAAGGGCGACTGGCACAGGTGGCTTGGACCTCGCTACAACTGCTCGCGAGTTCTAGTTAGGGTCCAAGCTCGAGTGTGGGAACCGCAATGCAGGCATCGCGTTCCTGTACCAGCGTGCAGGAACCCTATTGTTTTCGCTAAGATTTTAGGGTCCAAGCTCGGTGGCTGGGAACCGCGAATGCAGCGCATCGGTTCCTGTACCAGCGTGCAGGAACCCTATTGTTTTCGCTTCGCTTTTATTATTATTTTTATTCTTCTTGAACAAAACGCATACTGCAGCATACCCCGTGAATCGCTAGGGACGCTAAACTCACAGGGTAGGTCACGCTCATTGTCGATGACCTCAGGCGCAAAAACTCGCACACTTCTACCGCTAGGGCGCTATAGCAAAGGTCAACGCTGCTTTGGCTTGAACTCCCGCCACAGGCGTGATATCAAAACCTTATATCCACGCTGCTCGGGGATCAAGCTGAATCTCCTGGTATAGGCCACGCCCATTTCCGCCTAAACTTCTTTTCGAGCAACAATCGCAAAACTGAAAAGCCGTGTTGAAATCATCTCCTCCGAAGCCGCAAGTCCGATCGACCACGTAAACTTGGCACGGATAATCTCTGGACCGGAGCTCTACAAAGTTTGTAGAGGAAATTTTGATCCGACTAAAAATGTCGCAATTATATCGCTAACAAATATTTGCGAAAAAACGCTATTAACAGGAAGTGAGGTCATAACTTCGGTTTGAATGGCCGATCGACACCAAACTTGGACCACTGATTGGGATGGGCCCCTGAGGGCCTGTGCAAAATTTGTGTAACTCGCCCCTAGGTGGCGCTCTTTAATCCAGAAAATTAGTTCCTCTATAACCACAAGTCACATTGACATGAAACCAGTGCCGATTTGTTCAGCATGGTTCCTTGATGCCAGGCACCAGAGGGGACCCTAATGTGCCCATAGGTGGCGCTGTTATTGCAAATTTCAAAATCCCAT
>JALXJV020000022.1:19081685-19286745 GCA_024633595.2 Lepomis macrochirus | reverse complement strand
AACTCACAAGGTAGGTCACGTCTTTGTCGATGACCTCAGGCGCAAAAACTCGCACACTTCTACCGCTAGGGGCGCTATAGCAAAGGTCAACGCGTTTGGGCTTGGAACTCCCGCCTACGGCGTATATCAAAACCTTATATCCACACGTTCGGGGATCAAGCTGAATCTCCTGGTATAGGCCACGCCCATTTCCGCCTAAACTTCTTTCGCGCAAAATCGCAAAAACTGAAGAGCCGGCTGAAATCATCTCCTCCGAAGCCGCAAGTCCGATCGACACGTAAACTTGGCACGGATAATCTCTGGACCGAGCTCTACAAAGTTTGTAGAGGAAATTTTGATCCGACTAAAAATGTCGCAATTATACGCTAACAAATATTTGCTAAAAACGCTATTAACAGGAAGTGAGGGCATAACTTCGGATTGGAATGGCCGATCGACACCAAACTTGGACCACTAAGTTGGGACGGGCCCCTGAGGGCCTGTGCAAAATTTGGTGTAACTCGCCCCAAGGTGGCGCTCTTTAATCCAGAAAATTAGTTCCTCTATAACCACAAGTCACATTGACATGAAACCAGTGCCGATTTGTTCAGCATGGTTCCTTGATGCCAGGCACCAGAGGGGACCCTAATGTGCCCATAGGTGGCGCTGTTATTGCAAATTTCAAAAATCCCATTGACTTACATTCATTTTATATCTCCATAACCACAAATCCGATTGACACCAAATTTGGGTCAATTGTTACCCATGGGGCCCTGATGACACCATAAAAATTTGGTGCACTTCGGCCAAAAGGTGGCGCTGTTATCAAAGCTCAAATGCCCCATTCATTTCAATGGGAATTTCAAACAAAGTACATTTTTCTTCATAACTAAGGCCAATTACATCGCACATTTATAAATCTTATGTCCCCGCGTTCGGGGGATTGAGCTGAATCTCGTGATGTAGGCCACGCCCATTTCCGCCCAACCTTTTCGCGCAAAATCTCAAAAACTGACAAGCCGGTTGAAATCATCTCCTCCGAAGCCGCAAGTCCGATCGACACGAAACTTGGCACGGATAATCTCTGGACCGAGCTCTACAAATTTTGTGTACAGAATTTTGATATGACAAAAAATGTCGCAATTATACGCTAACAAACGTTTGCAAAAAACGCTAATAAAAGGAAGTGATGTCAGATCCCAGGTTAGGAGTGGCCGATCAACACCAAACTTGAGTACCTTATGTAGGAGACCCCTGAAGGGCTGTGCAAAATTTCGTGCAATTCGCCACTAGTTGGCGCTACCCCAAAAAAATCCCATTGACATACATTCATTTTATATCTCCAGAACCGCAAGTCCGATTCACACCAAATTTGGGTCAATTCTTCCCCATGGGCCCCTCATCACACCACAAATATTTGGTGCAGTTCGGCAAAAAGGTGGCGCTATAATCGAAGCTCAAATGCCGTCAAAAAGCCCATTGAAATGAATGGGATTTCAAACCACCACACATTTTCACAAGGTTTGCAATGCCCGATCAACACCAAACTTGGAGACCTTATCCGACATGACCTCCCGAAGGCCTGTGTCTAAGTTGGTGTCAATCGGCCAAACGGTGGGACTCTTCATCATATATCAAAAAAACTCCTATTCATTTACATGCATTTTATATCTCCAGTACCAAAGCTCCGATTGACACCAAATTTGGGTCACTTCTTCACCGAGGGGCCCCGATGACAGCTGAGCGATTTGGTGCGATTCGCCAAAGGCGGCCGTGATCGAAGCTCAAACGCCGCCGCTAAGCCCATTCGTTTCAATGCCATTTTCAAACACGCCGCATTTCCACCGCTCGAGCTGCCCGTCGAGACCTCGCTCGGGGACATTACGCTGGACGCCGGCGGGCTGGACGACTTCAGCACCTCCGCTGGGCTGGGGGCGACTGGCTGACAGGTGGCTTGGACCCCGCTTACAACTGCTCGCAGTTCTAGTTATTATTATTTTTTTCTTCCGCGCATAAAACGCATACTGCAGCATACCCCGTAAATGCTAGGGACGCGAAACTCACAGGGTAGGTCACATTCACTGCACGTAACTCAGGCGCAAAAATTCGCACACTTCTACCGCTAGGGGCGCTGTAAGCAAAGGTCAACGCGTTTGGGCTTGGACCTCTCGACTACAAAGGCGATATATCACAAACCTTATATCCACGCGTTCGGGGATCGAGCTGAATCTCCTGGTATAGGCCACGCCCATTTCCGCCTAAACTTTTTTCGAGCTACATCGCGAAAACTGCAAAACCTATTTTAATTAACTCCTCCGAACCGCAAGTCCGATCGACACGAAACTTGGCACGGATAATCTCTGGACCGAGCTCTACAAAGTTTGTAGTAGCAGAATTTTGATATGACAAAAAATGACGCAATTATACCATAACAAACGTTTGCAAAAACGCTACTAACAGGAAGTGATGTCAGATCTCAGGTTAGGAGTGGCCGATCAACACCAAACTTGAGGACCATTATGTAGAGAGCCCCTGAAGGCCTGTGCAAAACTTGGTGCAATTCGCCGCTAGTTGGCGCTACTCCAAAACACATCCCATTGACTTACATTCATTTTATATCTCCAGAACCGCAGGTCCGATTGACACCAAATTTGGGTCAATTGTTACCCATGGGCCCCTGATGATACCACAAAAATTTCGTGCAGATCGGCCTAAAGGTGGCGCTGTAATCGAAGCTCAAATCGGTCAGAAGCCCCATTGAAATGAATGGGATTTCAAACCAGCACACATTTTCATAAGGTTTGGAATGCCCGATCAACACCAAACTTGAGGACCTTATGCGACATGACCTCCGAGGCCTGTGTCAATTTGGTGTCAATCGCCAAACGGTGGCGTTATTCATCCTATATCAAAAAACTCCCATTGACTTACATGCATTTTATATCTCCAGAACCGCAGGTCCGATTGACACCAAATTTGGGTCAATTGTTACCCATGGGGCCCTGATGATACCACAAAAAATTTGGTGCAGATCGGACTAAAGGTGGCGCTGTAATCGAAGCTCAAATCCGTCAGAAGCCCCATTGAAATGAATGGGATTTCAAACCAGCACACATTTTCACTAGGTTTGGAATGGCCGATCAACACCAAACTTGGGGACCTTATGCGACTGGACTTCCGAAGGCCTGTGTCAAATTTGGTGCCAATCGCCAAACGGTGGCGCTGTTCATCATATATCAAAAACTCCCATTCACTTACATGCATTTTATATCTCCACTACCGCAGCTCCGATCGACACCAAATTTGGGTCACTTCTTCACCGAGGGCCCCGATGACAGCTGAGCGATTTGGTGCGATTCGCCAAAAGGCGGCACCGTAATCGAAGCTCAAACGCCGCCGCTAAGCCCATTCATTTCAATGGCATTTTCAAACACGCAGCATTTCACCTCGGTTCAGAGTGGCCCGTCGAGACCTCACTCGGGGACCTCACGCTGGACGTCGGCGGGCGCCTGGACGACTTCACGCTCACGGGCTAGGGGCGACTGGCGACAGGTGGCTTGGACCTCGCTTACAACTGCTCGCGCAGTTCTAGTTAGGGGTCCAAGCCCGAAGTGGGCTGGGAACCCGCGATTGCAAGGCAACGCGGTTCCCATACCACGAAGTGGCTGGGAACCCTATTGTTTTCGCTCAGATTTTTATTATTTTTTTTCTTCCGTGCATAAAACTCATACTGCAGCATACCCCATAACTGCTAGGGACGCGAAACTCACAAGGTAGGTTCGCAGCCTCAAGAGTACCTCAGGCGCAAAAAATCGCACACTTCTACCGCTAGGGGCGCTGTAAGCAAGGTCAACGCGTTTGAGCTTGGATCTCCCACCTACGAGGGCGTATATCAAAACCTTATATCCACACGTTCGGGGATCCACCTGAATCTCCTGGTATAGGCCACGCCCATTTCCGCCTAAACTTTTTTCGAGCTACATCGCAAAACTGAAAACCTATTTTAATTAACTCCTCCGAAGCCGCAAGTCCGATCGACACGAAACTTGGCACGGATAATCTCTGGACCGAGCTCTACAAAGTTTGTAGAGGGAATTTTGATCCAACAAAACTGTCGCAATTATACACTAATAAACGTTTGCGAAAAACGCTGCTAACAGGAAATGAGGTCATAACTTCGGATTGAATGGCCGATCGACACCAAATTTGGACCACTCATTAGGGACGCCCCCTGAGGGCCTGTGCAAAATTTGGTGCAACTCGCCCCTAGGTGGCGCTCTTTAATCCAGAAAATTAGTTCCTCTATAACCACAAGTCACATTGACATGAAACCAGTGCAGAATTGTTCAGCATGGTCCCCTGATGCCAGGCACCAAAGGGGACCCTACTGTGCCCATAGGTGGCGCTGTTATTGCAAATTAAAAAAGTTTTCAAAAATCCCATTGACTTACATGCAATTTATATCTCCAGAACCACAAATCCGATTGACACCAAATTTGGGTCAATTGTTACCCATGGGCCCCTGATGACACCACAAAAATTTGGTGCAGTTCGGCCAAAAGGTGGCGCTGTAATATAAGCTCAAATGCCCCATTCATTTCAATGGGATTTTCAACCAAAGCACATTTTGCCTCATAACTACGGCCTAGTACATCGCACATTCATAAGTCTTATGTCTCCGTGTTTGGGGATGCTCCCGATTCCGACGGTATAGGTCACGCCTCATGCGATGATCGATTTCATTTTGCTAAATCGCAAGAAATCGAAAACCTATTTTAATTAACTCCTCCGAGCCGCAAGTCCGATCAACACGAAACTTTGCACAGAGCATCTCTGGACCAAGCCGAAGAAAGTTTGTAGAGGGAATTTTGATTCGACAAAAAAAGGCCGAATTACAGGCTAACAAATATTTGCGAAAACGCTAAGAAACACGAAGTACAACATAACTCTGGCTTGGAAGGCCCATCAACACAAAACTTGAGGACCTTATCTTGCCCTGCCCCTAGAAGGCCTCTGCAAAATTTGGTTCATTTCGCCGCTAGTTGGCGCTACCCAAAAAAATTCCCATTGACTTACATTCATCTCATATCTCCATAACCACAAGTCTGATTCTAACCAAATTTGGGTCAATTGTTTCTGATGGGCCCCTGATGACACCACAAAAATTTGGTGCACTTCGGCCTAAAGGTGGCGCTGTAATCTAAGCGCAAATGCCCCATTCATTTCAATGGGAATTTCAACCAAAGCACATTTTGCCTCATAACTACGGCAAACTACATCGCACATTCATAAATCTTATGTCTACGTGTTTGGGGATTCAGCCGATTCCGACAGTATAGGACACGCCTCTGTGCGATGACAATTTCATTTTATGAAATCGCAAGAAATGGAAAACCTATTTCAATTAACTCCTCTGAAGCCGCAAGTCCGATCGACACGTAAACTTTGCACAGACCATCTCTGGACCGAGCCGAAGAAAGTTTGTAGATGGAATTTTGATCCGACAAAAAACGGCCAAATTACGGGCTAACAAATATTTGCAAAAACGCTTAAAACACAAAGTTTAACATAACTCTAGCTTACAAAGGCCGATCAACAAACAGCTTATAGACCTTATCTCGCCCTGGCCCCTAGAAGGGCTGTGCAAAATTTGGTGCAGTTAGCCGCTACTTGGCGATACCCAAAAAAATTCCCATTGACTTACATTCATTTCAGATCTCCATAACCGCAAGCCACTTTCATTTACAAATATGGTCTTTTCTGCTCCACTGGCAACGTTTTGGCTCTGGGGCCCGTGATTATGGCACAATTAATCATGGCGGGCCTGACGACTCGCACGCTCACGGGCGTAAGGGGACGACTGGCGACAGGTGGCTTGGACCCCGCTTACAACTGCTCGCGAGTTCTAGTTAGGGTCCAAGTCCGAGCTGGGCTGGGAACCATCGCTCGATTGCAGTGAAGCGTAACGCTGTTCCCATACCAGCGAGTGGCTGGGAACCCTATTGTAATCGCTCTGCGTTTATTATTATTATTCTTCCGCGAGGTAAACCGATACTGCAGCATACCCCGTAACTGCTAGGGACGCTAAACTCACAGGGTAGGTCACACTCATTGCACATGACCTCAGGCGCAAAAATTCGCACACTTCTACCGCTAGGGCGCTATAAGCAAGGTCAACGCTTTGAGCTTGGAACTCCCGACTACGAAGGCGTATATCAAAACCTTATATCCACGCTGCTCGGGGATCGAGCTGAATCTCCTGGTATAGGCCACGCCCATTTCCGCCTAGACTTTTTTTCGAGCTACATCGCAAAACTGACAAACCGACTAAAATCATCTCCTCCGAAGCCGCAAGTCCGATCGACACGAAACTTGGCACGGATAATCTCTGGACCGAGCTCTACAAAGTTTGTAGAGGGAATTTTGATACGACAAAAAATGTCGCAATTGTATGCTAACAAATATTTGCGAAAAACGCTACTAGCAGGAAGTGAGGGCATAACTTCGGATTGGAATGGCCGATCGACACCAAATTTGGACCATTAACTTGGGACGCCCCCTGAGGGCCTCTGCAAAATTTGGTGCAACTCGCCCCTAGGTGGCGCTCTTTAATCCAGAAAATTAGTTCCTCTATAACCACAAGTCACATTGACATGAAACCAGTGCCGAATTGTTCAGCATGGTCCCCTGATGCCAGGCACCAAAGGGGAACCTAATGTGCCCATAGGTGGCGCTGTTATTGCAAATTAAAAATGTTTTCAAAAATCCCATTGACTTACATTCATTTTATATCTCCATAACCACAAATCCGATTGACACCAAATTTGGGTCAATTGTTACCCATGGGGCCCTCGATGATACCACAAACAATTTGGTGCAGATCGGCCTAAAGGTGGCGCTGTAATCGAAGCTCAAATGCCCCATTCATTTCAATGGGATTTTCAAACAAAGTACATTTTTCTTCATAACTAAGGCCAACTACATCGCACATTCATAAATCTTATGTCTACTGCTCGTGTGATTGAGCTGAATCACATGATGTAGGCCACGCCCATTTCCGCTTTACCTTTTTACAAGCAAAATCGCAAAAACTGACAAGCCGGCCAAAATCATCTCCCTCCAGGCCGTAAGTCCGATCGACACTGAAACTTGGCACGGATAATCTCTGGACCGAAGCTCTACAAATTTTGTAGAGGGCTGGGAACCCTATTGTTTTCGTTCTCGTTTTTATTATTCTTTTTCTTCCGTAGGTAAAACTGATACTGCAGCATACCCCATAACTGCTAGGGACGCGAAACTCACAGGGTAGGTCCAACTCTTGTAAATGACCTCAGGCGCAAAAATTCGCACACTTCTACTGCTAGGGGGCGCTATACGCAAGGTCAACGCGTTTGGGCTTGGACCTCTCGACTACGAAGGCGTATATCAAAAACCTTATATCCACGCGTTCGGGGGATCCAGCTGAATCTCCTGGTATAGGCCACGCCCATTTCCGCCTAGACTTTTTTCGAGCTACAGCGAAAACTGACATACCGCCAAAATCATCTCCTCCGAAGCCGCAAGTCCGATCGACACGTAAACTTGGCACGGATAATCTCTGGACCGAGCTCTACAAAGTTTGTAGAGGGAATTTTGATACGACTAAAAATGTCGCAATTATACGCTAACAAATATTTGCGAAAAACACTACTAGCATGAAGTGAGGGCATAACTTCGGATTGGAATGGCCGATCGACACCAAATTTGGACCACTCATTTGGGACGCCCCCCTGAGGGCCTGTGCAGAATTTGGTGCAACTCGCCCTTAGGTGGCGCTCTTTAATCCAGAAAATTAGTTCCTCTATAACCACAAGTCACATTGACATGAAACCAGTGCCGAATTGTTCAGCATGGTCCCCTGATGCCAGGCACCAAAGGGGAACCTAATGTGCCCATAGGTGGCGCTGTTATTGCAAATTAAAAATGTTTTCAAAAATCCCATTGACTTACATTCATTTTATATCTCCATAACCACAAATCCGATTGACACCAAACTTGGGTCAATTGTTACCCATGGGGCCCTCATGATACCACAACAATTTGGTGCAGATCGGCCTAAAGGTGGCGTTGTAATCGAAGCTCAAATGCCCCATTCATTTCAATGGGATTTTCAAACAAAGTACATTTTTCTTCATAACTAAGGCCAACTACATCGCACATTCATAAATCTTATGTCTACTCGTTCGGGTGATTGAGCTGAATCACGTGATGTAGGCCACGCCCATTTCCGCCTTACCTTTTTTCGAGCAAAATCGCAAAAACTGACAAGCCGGCTAAAATCATCTCCTCCGAGCCGTAAGTCCGATCGACACGTAAACTTGGCACGGATAATCTCTGGACCGAAGCTCTACAAATTTTGTAGAGGGAATTTCGATACAACAAGAAATGTCGCAATTATACGCTAACAAACATTTGCCAAAAACGCTAATAAAAGGAAGTGATGTCAGATCTCAGGTTAGGAGTGGCCGATCAACACCAAACTTGAGTACCTTATATAGGAGAACCCCTGAAGGCCTGTGCAAAATTTCATGAAATTCGCCGCTAGTTGGCGCTACCCCAAAAAAATCCCATTGACTTTACATTCATTTTATATCTCCAGAACCACAAGTCCGAATCAAACCAAATTTGGGTCAATACTTCCCCATGGGCCCCTGATTGCCACCACAAACATTTGGTGCAGTTCGGCCTAACGGTGGCGCTGTAATCGAAGCTCAAATTCCCCATTCATTTCAATGGGAATTTCAACCAAAGCACATTTTGCCTCATATCTACGGCAAAATACATCGCACATTCATACATCTTATGTCTACGTGTTTGGGGATTGAGGTGAATCACGTGATGTAAGCCACGCCCACTCCGCCTACATTTTTATCGCGCAATATCGCAAAAACTGACAAGCCGGTTGAAATCATCTCCTCCGAAGCCGCAAGTCCGATCGACACCAAACTTTGCACAGACCATCTCTGGACAGAGCCGAAGAAAGTTTGTAGAGGGAATTTTGATCCGATAAAAACGGCAGAATTACAAGCTAACAAATCTTTGCAAAACGCTACAAACAGGAAGTATAACATATCTCAGGCTTGGAAAGGCCGATCCGCACTAAACTTGGTGACCTTATGCGGCATGACTTCCCAAAGGCCTGTGTCAAATTTGTCTTCAATCGGCCAAACGGTGGCGCTGTTCATCATATATCAAAACTCCCATTCACTTACATGCAATTTATATCTCCACTACCGCAGTCTCGATCGACACCAAATTTGGGTCACTTCTTCACCAAGGGCCCCGATGACAGCTGAGCGATTTGGTGCAATTCGGCCAAAGGCGGCGCCGTAATCGAGCTCGAACGCCGCCTCTAAGCCCATTCATTTCAATGGCATTTTCAAACACGCCGCTTAGCCGGTTCAGAGCGGCCCGTCAGGACCACACTCGGGGCCTTACGCAGGACATCCGCTGAGCCTGGACGACTTCGCGACGCTCGCAGGCTGAGGCGACTGGCACGGGTGGCTTGGACCCCGCTTACAACTGCTCGCAGTTCTAGTTATTATTATTTTTTCTTCCGCCGCTAATTCCACTACTGCAGCATACCCCGTGAAATGCTAGGGACGCTAAACTCACAGGGTAGGTACAAGCCCCGCAAGTAACTCAGGCGCAAAAATTCGCACACTTCTACCGCTAGGGCGCTGTAACAAAGATTTTCGACATTTTGCCCTCTCTCCCCGCATACAAAACGCATATTCACAAACCTTATATCCACGCTGCTCGGGGATCAAGCTGAATCTCGTGGTATAGGCCACGCCCATTTCCGCCTAAACTTTTTTCGAGCTACAGCCGAAAACTGACATGCCGGCCAAAATCATCTCCTCCGAGCCGCAAGTCCGATCGACACGAAACTTGGCACGGATAATCTCTGGACCGAGCTCTACAAAGTTTGTAGAGGGAATTTTGATACTGACAAAAAATGTCGCAATTATACGCTAACAAACGCTTATGAAAAACGCTAATAAAAGGAAGTGATGTCAGATCTCAGGTTAGCAGTGGCCCATCAACACCAAACTTCAGTACCTTATATAGGAGACCCCCATGAGGGCCTGTGCCAAATTTCGTGCAATTCGCCGCTAGTTGGCGCTACTCAAAAAATTCCCATTGACTTTACATTCATTTTATATCTCCAGAACCACAAGTCCGAATCAAACCAAATTTGGGCCAATTCTTCCCCATGGGCCCCTGATGACACCACAAAAATTTGGTGCAGTTCGGACAAAGGTGGCGCTGTAATCGAAGCTCAAAGGCCCCATTCATTTCAATGGGATTTTCAAACAAAGTACATTTTTTCTTCATAACTAAGGCCAACTACATCGCACATTCATAAGTCTTATGTTTATGCGTTCGGGGGATTGAGCTGAATCACGTGAGGTAGGCCACGCCCATGTCCGCCCAACCTTTTTCGCGCAGAATCGCAAAAACTGACAAGCCGGCCAAAATCATCTCCTCCGAAGCCCCAAGTCCGATCGACACGAAACTTTGCACAGACCATCTCTGGACCGAGCTGAAGAAAGTTTGTAGAGGGAATTTTGATTCGACAAAACCGGCCGAATTACAGGCTAACAAATATTTGTGAAAACGCTTAAAACACGAAGTATACCATAACTCTGGCTTGGAAAGGCTGATCAACACAAAACTTGACGACCTTATCTGCCCTGCCCCTAGAAGGGCTGTGCAAAATTTGGTGCAGTTAGCCGCTAGTTGGCGCTACCCAATAAAATTCCCATTGACTTACATTCATTTCAGATCTCCATAACTGCAAGCCACTTTCATTTACAACTATGGTCTTTTCTGCTCCACAGGCCCCGTCTTGGCTCTGGGGCCCGTGGATTATGGCACAATTAATCATGGCGGGCCGGGACGACTCATCGCCCTCCGCGAGTCGCGGGGCTGACTGGCGACAGGTGGCTTGGACCCGCTTACAACTGCTCGCAGTTCTAGTTAGGGTCCAAGTCGCGGTATGGAACCCGATGCAAGCATCGCGTTCCCATACCGCAGTGGCATTGAACCTATTGTTTTCGTCTCGTTTTATTATTATTATTTTTTCTTCCGTGCATAAAGCGATACTGCAGCGGTCGCTGTAAGTCCTAGAAACGTCGCAACTCTCAATGTAGCTTCACAGCCCCAAGAGTAACTCAGGCACAAAAATTCGCACACTTCTACAGCTAGGGCGCTATACATAAGGTCAACGCGTTTTGGCTTGGACCTCTCGACTACGAAGGCATATATCAAAACCTTATATCCACGCGTTCGGGGATCGAGCTGAATCTCCTGGTATAGGCCACGCCCATTTCCGCCTAAACTTTTTTCGAGCTACATCGCGAAAACTGAAGCACCGCCGAAATCATCTCCTCCGAAACCGCAAGTCCGATCGCCACGAAACTTGCCACGGATAATCTCTGGACCGAGCTCTACAAATTTTACGTAAGACATTTTGATCCGACAAAAGTGTCGCAATTATAGGCTAATATATATTTGCGAAAAACGCTACTAACAGGAAGTGAGGTCATAACTTCAGTTTGGAATGGCCGATCGACACCAAACTTGGACCACTAAGTTGGGATGGGCCCCTGAGGGCCTGTGCAAAATTTGGTGCAGCTGGCCCCTAGGTGGCGCTCTTTAATCCAGAAAATTAGTTCCTCTATAACCACAAGTCACATTGACATGAATCCAGTGCTGAATTGTTCAGCATGGTCCCCTGATGCCAGGCACCAAAGGGGACCCAAATTTGCCCATAGGTGGCGCTGCTATTGCAGATTAAAGTTGAAAAAAATTATCCCATTGACTTACATGCAATTTATATCTCCATAACCACAAATCCGATTGACACCAAATTTGGGTCAATTGTTCCCCATAGGGCCCTGATGATACCACAAAAATTTGGTGCACTTCGGCCTAAAGGTGGCGCTATAATCGAAGCTGAAATGCCGTCAGAAACCCCATTGAAATGAATGGGATTTCAAACCAGCACACATTTTCACAAGGTTTGGAATGCCCAATCAACACCAAACTTGGGGACCTTATGCGACATGACCTCCCGAAGGCCTGTGTCAAATTTGGTGCCAATCGGCCAAACGGTGGCGCTGTTCATCATATATCAAAAAACTCCCATTGACTTACATGCATTTTATATCTCCACTACCGCGAGCTCCGATTTACACCAAATTTGGGTCAGTTCTTCACCAAGGGGCCCCGATGACAGCTGAGCGATTTGGTGCAATTCGGCCAAAAGGCGGCGCCGTAATGGAAGCTCAAACGCCGTCGCTAAGCCCATTCATTTCAATGGCATTTTCAAACACGCCGCATTTCGCATCGGTTCAGAGCGGCCTTTCCAGACCTCACGCGGGGACCTCACGCTGGACATCGGCGGAGCCTGGACGACTTCATGCGCTCGCAGCGAGGGCGACTGGCGACAGGTGGCTTGGACCCCGCTTACAACTGCTCGCAGTTCTAGTTAGGGTCCAAGCTCGAGTGGGCAGGAACCCGCGTTACAGGCATCGCGGTTCCCAGTACCACGTAGTGGCTGGGAACCCTATTGTAATCGCTCTGGTTTTATTATTATTCTTCCGTGAAGAAACCGATACTGCAGCCTAGACCGTAAGTGCTACACACTCGAAACTCACAAGGTAGGTCACGTCTTTGTCAATGACCTCAGGCGCAAAAATTCGCACACTTCTACCGCTAGGGCGCTATAAGCAAGGTCAACGCGTTTGGGCTTGGAACTCCCGACTATGAAGGCGGATATCAAAACCTTATATCCACGCTGCTCGGGGATCGTGCTGAATCTCCTGGTATAGGCCACGCCCATTTCCGCCTGGACTTTTTTTCGAGCTACATCGCGAAAACTGAAAAACCTATTTTAATTAACTCCTCCGAAGCCGCAAGTCCGATCGACACGAAACTTGGCACGGATAATCTCTGGACCGAGCTCTACAAAGTTTGTAGAGGGAATTTTGATACGACTAAAAATTTCGCAATTATACGCTAACAAACGTTTGCGAAAAATGCTATTAACAGGAAATGAGGTCATATCTTCTGTTTGGAATGGCCGATCGACACCAAATTTGGACCATTCATTTGCGACGTCCCCATGAGGGCCTGTGCAAAATTTGGTGCAACTCGCCCCTAGGTGGCGCTCTTTAATCCAGAAAATTAGTTCCTCTATAACCACAAGTCACATTGACATGAAACCAGTGCCAAATTGTTCAGCATGGTCCCCTGATGCCAGGCACCAAAGGGGAACCTAATGTGCCCATAGGTGGCGCTGTAATTGCAAATTAAAAATGTTTTCAAAAATCCCATTGACTTACATGCAATTTATATCTCCATAACCACAAATCCGATTGACACCAAATTTGGGTCAATTGTTACCCATGGGGCCCTGATGACACATGAAAAATTTGGTGCAGTTCGGCCAAAAGGTGGCGCTGTTATCGAAGCTCAAATGCCCCATTCATTTCAATGGGATTTTCAAACAAAGTACATTTTTCTCCATAACTAAAGCCAACTACATCGCACATTCATAAACCTTATATCCACGCGTTCAGTGCATTGAGCTGAATCACATGATGTAGGCCACGCCCATTTCTGCCTTACGTTTGTCGCGCAAAATTACAAAAACTGACATACCGGCTAAAATCATCTCCTCCAAAGCCGCCAAGTCCGATCGACCACGAAACTTGGCACGGATAATCTCTGGACCGAGCTCTACAAATTTTGTAGAGGGAATTTTGATACGACAAAAAATGTCGCCATAATACAGCTAACAAACCTTTGCGAAAACGCTAATAAAAGGAAGTAATGTTAGATCTCAGGTTAGGAGTGGCCGATCAACACCAAACTTGAGGACCTTATGTAGGAGACCCCCCTGAAGGGCTGTGCAAAATTTTGTGCAATTCGCCGCTAGTTGGCGCTGGTCAAAAAACCCCCATTCACTTTACATTCATTTTATATCTCCATAACCGCAAGTCAGATTGACACCAAATTTAGGTCAATTGTTTCCCATGGGGCCCTGATGATGCCACAAAAATTTGGTACAGTTCGACCTAACGGTGGCGCTATAATCGACGCTGAAATGCCCCATTCATTTCAATGGGATTTTTCTGTCAATTACATTTTACCTCATAACTATCGGCCTACTACATCGCACATTCATAAATCTTATGTCTACGTGGTTGGGGATGCATCCGATTCCAACGGTATATGACACGCTTCTGTCGCGATGACGATTTCATTTTGCGAAATTGCAAAAATGGAAAACCTATTTTAATTAACTCCTCCGAAGCCGCGAAGTCCGATTGACACCGAAACTTTGCACAGACTATCTCTGGACCGAAGCGAAGAAAGTTTGTAGAGGGAATTTTGATCCGACAAAATACGGCCGAATTACAGGCTAACAAATATTTGCGAAAACGCTTAAAACACAAAGTTTAACATAACTCTGGCTTAGAAAGGCCGATCAACACACAACTTGACGACCTTATCTGCCCTGCCCCCTAGAAGGGCTCTGCAAAATTTAGTGCAGTTAGCCGCTAGTTGGCGCTACCCAAAAAAATCCCATTGACTTACATTCATTTCATATCTCCATAACCACAAGTCCGATTCTAACCAAATTTGGGTCAATTGTTACCCATGGGGCCCTGATGACACCACAAAAATTTGGTGCAGATCGGCCAAACGGTGGCGCTGTAATCGAAGCTCAAATCCGGTCAGAAGCCCCATTGAAATGAATGGGATTTCAAACCAGCACACATTTTCATAAGGTTTGGAATGCCCGATCAACACCAAACTTGAGGGACCTTATGCGGCTGGACTTCCCGAAGGCCTGTGTAAAATTTGTGTCAATCGGCCAAACGGTGGCGCTCTTCATCATATATCAAAAACTCCCATTCACATACATGCATTTTATATCTCCAGAACCGCCGGTCCGATTGACACCAAATTTGGGTCATTTGTTCCCCATGGGCCCCTGATGATACCACAAAAATTTGGTGCAGATCGGCCAAAAGGTGGCGCTATAATCGAAGCTCAAATCCGGTCAGAAGCCCCATTGAAATGAATGGGATTTCAAACCAGCACACTTTTTCACAAGGTTTGGAATGGCCGATCAACACCAAACTTGGGGACCTTATCCGACATGACCTCCCGAGGCCTGTGTCAAATTTGGTGTCAATCGCCAAACGGTGGCGCTGTTCAGCATATATCAAAAAACTACCATTCACTTACATGCATTTTATATCTCCAGTACCGCAGCTTCGATCGACACCAAATTTGGGTCACTTCTTCACCGAGGGGCCCCGATGACAGCTGAGCGACTTGGTGCGATTCGGACAAAAGGCGGCGCCGCAATCGAAGCTCAAACGCCGGCGCTAAGCCCATTCGTTTCAATGGCATTTTCAAACACGCCGCATTTCGCCTCGGTTCGGAGCGGCCCGTCGACACGTCGCTCGGGGACCTCACGCTGCGACGCCGGCGGGCTTCGACTGCCGCTCCAGCTGGGCGAGGCGACTGGCGACAGGTGGCTTGGACCTCGCTTACAACTGCTCGCGAGTTCTAGTTAGGGTCCAAGCCCGGTGGGCATGGAACCCGCGATTGCAGGCATCGCGGTTCCCATACCACGAAGTGGCATTGGAACCCTATTGGAATCGTTCTCGTTTTTATTATTATTTTTTTTTTTCTTCCGTGCATAAAACGCATACTGCAGCGGTCGCTGTAACTCCTAGGAACGCTAAACTCCCAAGGTACGTCACATTCACTGCACGTAACTCAGGCGCAAAAATCCGCACACTTCTACCGCTAGGGGGCGCTGTAAGCAAGGTCAACGCGTTTGGGCTTGGAACTCTCGACTACGAAGGCGTATACCAAAAACCTTATATCCACGCGTTCGGGGGATCCAGCTGAATCTCCTGGTATAGGCCACGCCCATTTCCGCCTAGACTTTTTTCGAGCTACATCGCAAAAACTGAAGAGCAGCCCAAAATCATCTCCTCCGAAGCCGCAAGTCCGATCGTTACGAAACTTGGCACGGATAATCTCTGGACCAACCTCTACAAAGTTTGTAGAGGAAATTTTGATCCGACAAAAACTGGCGCAATTATACGCTATCAAACGTTTGCGAAAAACGCTACTAACAGGAAGTAAGGTTGTAACTTCGGATTGGAATGGCCGATCGACACCTAACTTGGACCACTATGTTGGCATGGGCCCCTGAGGGCCTGTGCAAAATTTGGTGCAGCTCGCCCCTAGGTGGCGCTTTTTAATCCAGAAAATTAGTTCCTCTATAACCATAAGTCACATTGACATGATTCCAATGCCGAATTGTTCAGCATGGTCCCCTGATGCCAGGCACCAAAGGGGACCCTAATGTGCCCATAGGTGGCGCTGTTATTGCAGATTAAAGACGAAAAAAATTGTCCCATTGACTTACATTCATTTTATATCTCCAGAACCGCAAGTCCGATTGACACCAAATTTGGGCCAATTGTTACCCATGAGGCCCTGATGCTACCACAAAAATTTGGTGCAGATCGGCCTAAAGGTGGCGCTGTAATCGAAGCTCAAATACGGTCAGAAGCCCCATTAAAATGAATGGGATTTCAAACCAGCACACACTTTCACAAGGTTTGGAATGCCCGATCAACACCAAACTTGGGGACCTTATGCGGCTGGACTTCCCGAAGGCCTGTCTCAAATTTGGTGCCAATCGGCCAAACGGTGGCGCTCTTCATCATAAATCAAAAAACTCCCATTGACTTACATGCATTTTATATCTCCAGAACCGCAGGTCCGATTGACAACAAATTTGGGTCAATTGTTACCCATGGGCCCCTGATGATACCACAAAAGTTTGGTGCAGATCGGCCTAACGGTGGCGCTGTAATCGAAGCTCAAATCCGGTCAGAAGCCCCATTGAAATGAATGGGATTTCAAACCACCACACATTTTCACAAGGTTTGGAATGCCCGATCAACACCAAACTTGGGGACCTTATGCGGCTGGACTTCCGAAGGCCTGTGTCAAATTTGGTGCTAATCGGCCAAACGGTGGCGCTGTTCATCCTATATCAAAAACTCCCATTGACTTACATGCATTTTATATCTCCAGTACCGTAGCTACGATCGACACCAAATTTGGGTCACTTCTTCACCGAGGGGCCCTGATGACAGCTGAGCAATTTTGTGCGATTCGGCCATAAAGCGGCACCGTATCGAACCTCAAGCGCCGTCGCTAAGCCCATTCGTTTCAATGGCATTTTCAAACACGCCGCGTTTCAGCCTCGATTCGAGCTGCCGGTCGAGAACTGACTTCGGGGACCTTCAGCGGGACGTCGGCGAGCCGGGACGACTTCAGCGACCTCAGCGGGCGAAGGCGACTGGCGCCAGGTGGCTTGGACCCGTTTACAACTGCTTCGCAGTTCTAGTTATTATTATTTTTATTCTTCCGTGCATAAAACTCATACTGCAGCATACCCTGTAAATGCTAGGGACGCTGAAACTCACAAGTTAGGTTCGCAGCCTCAAGAGTACCTCAGTCGCAAAATTCGCACACTTCTACCGCTAGGGGCGCTATAGGCAAGGTCAACGCGTTTGGGCTTGGACCTCTCGACTACTGAAGGAGTATATCAAAACCTTATATCCACGCGTTCGGGGGATCGAGCTGAATCTCCTGGTATAGGCCACGCCCATTTCCGCCTAAACTTTTTTCGAGCTACGTCGCGAAAACTGAAAAACCTATTTTAATTAACTCCTCCGAAGCCGCAAGTCCGATCGACACGAAACTTTGCACAGATAATCTCTGGACCGAGCTCTACAAAGTTTGTAGAGGGAATTTTGATATCACAAAAAATGTCGCAATTATACGCTAACAAACGTTTGCAAAAAACGCTACTAACAGGAAGTGAGGTCATAACTTCGGATTACAATGGCCGATCGACACCAAATTTGGACCACTCATTAGGGACGCCCCCCTGAGGGCCTCTGCAAAATTTGGTGCGACTTGCCCCTAGGTGGCGCTCTTTAATCCAGAAAATTTGTTCCTCCATAACCACAACTCACATTGACATGAATCTAGTGCCGAATTGTTCAGCATGGTCCCCTGATGCCAGGCACCAAAGGGGACCCTAATGTGCCCATAGGTGGCGCTGTTATTGCAGCTTAAACACGAAATTTTTTTTCCCATTGACTTACATTCATTTTATATCTCCAGAACCGCAGCTCCGATTGACACCAAATTTGGGTCAATTGTTACCCATGGGGCCCTGATGATACCACAAAAATTTGGTGCAGATCGGCCTAAAGGTGGCGCTGTAATCGAAGCTCAAATACGGTCAGAAGCCCCATTGAAATGAATGGGATTTCAAACCAGCACACATTTTCATAAGGTTTGGAATGCCCGATCAACACCAAACTTGAGGACCTTATGCGGCTGGACTTCCCGAAGGCCTGTGTAAAATTTGGTGTCAATCGGCCAAACGGTGGCGCTCTTCATCATATCTTAAAAAAACTCCCATTCACATACATGCATTTTATATCTCCACTACCGCCGGTCCGATTGACACCAAGTTTGGGTCATTTGTTACCCATGGGGCCCTGATGATACCATAACAATTTGGTGCAGTTCGGCCAAAAGGCGGCGCTGTAATCGAACCTCAAATCCGGTCAGAAGCCCCATTGAAATGAATGGGATTTCAAACCAGCACACATTTTAACAAGGTTTAGAATGCCCGATCAACACCAAACTTGGGGACCTTATGCGGGTTGACTTCTCGAAGGCCTGTGTCAAATTTGGTGCCAATCGGCCAAACGGTGGCGCTCTTCATCATAAATCAAATAACTCCCTTTGACTTACATGCATTTTATATCTCCACTACCGCAGCTCCGATCGACACCAAATTTGGGTCACTTCTTCACCGAGGGGCCCCGATGACAGCTGAGCAATTTGGTGCGATTCGGCCAAAAGGCGGCGCCGTAATCGAAGCTCAAACGCCGTCGCTAAGCCCATTCGTTTCAATGCCATTTTCAAACACGCCGCATTTCAGCCGCTCGAGCTGACCCGTCGAGACCTCGCCGGGGACCTCACGCTGGACGTCGGGCCGGGCGACTTCGACGCACTCCATCAGCGGTGGGGCGACTGGCGACAGGTGGCTTGGACCCGCTTACAACTGCTCGCAGTTCTAGTTATTATTATTTTTATTCTTCCGCATAAAACTCATACTGCAGCATACCCCATAACTGCTAGGGACGCTGAAACTCATAGGGTAGCTTCTCAGCCCCAAGAGTAACTCAGGCGCAAAAATTCGCACACTTCTACCGCTAGGGGCGCTGTAAGCAAGGTCAACGCGTTTGGGCTTGGACCTCTCGACTACGAAGGAAGATATCAAAACCTTATATCCACGCGTTCGGGGATCCAGCTGAATCTCCTGGTATAGGCCACGCCCATTTCCGCCTAAACTTTTTCGAGCTACGTCGCGAAAACTGAAAACCTATTTTAATTAACTCCTCCAAAGCCGCAAGTCCGATCGACACGAAACTTGGCACGGATAATCTCTGGACCGAGCTCTACAAAGTTTGTCGAGGAAATTTTGATCTGACAAAACTGTCGCAATTATACGCTAACAAACGTTTGCAAAAACGCTATTAACAAGAAGTGAGGGCATAACTTCGGATTGGAATGGCCGATCGACACCAAATTTGGACCACTAAGGTGGCATGGGCCCCTGAGGGCCTGTGAAAAATTTGCTGCTGCTGGCCCCTAGGTGGCGCTCTTTAATCCAGAAAATTAGTTCCTCCATAACCACAAGTCACATTGACATGAATCCAGTGCCAAATTGTTCAGCATGGTCCCCTGATGCCAGGCACCAAAGGGGAACCTAATGTGCCCATAGGTGGCGCTGTTATTGCAGCTTAAACACGAAAAAAATTTTTCCCATTGACTTACATTCATTTTATATCTCCAGAACCGCAGCTCCGATTGACACCAAATTTGGGTCAATTGTTACCCATGGGGCCCTGATGATACCACAAAAAAATTGGTGCAATTCGGAAAAACGTGGCGCTATAATCGAAGCTGAAATGCCGTCAGAAACCCCATTGAAATGAATGGGATTTCAAACCAGCACACATTTTCACAAGGTTTGGAATGCCCAATCAACACCAAACTTGGGGACCTTATGCGACATGACCTCCGAAGGCCTGTGTCAAATTTGGTGCCAATCGGCTAAACGGTGGCGCTGTTCATCATATATCAAAAAACTCCCATTGACTTACATGCATTTTATATCTCCACTACCGCAGCTCCGATTTACACCAAATTTGGGTCAGTTCTTCACCAAGGGCCCCGATGACAGCTGAGCGATTTGGTGCAATTCGCCAAAAGCGGCGCCGTAATGGAAGCTCAAACGCCGTCGCTAAGCCCATTCATTTCAATGGCATTTTCAAACACGCCGCATTTCGCCTCGGTTCAGAGCGACCTTTCCAGACCTCAGCGGGGACCTCACGCGGGACATCGGCGAGGCCGGGACGACTTCAGCACCCTCATAGGCTGAAGAGCGACTGGCGACAGGTGGCTTGGACCCCGTTTACAACTGCTCGCAGTTCTAGTTTCTTCTTGCTTTCAGTCTGTCAGATAGCTAGTACACCTCATCCTGCGCTTATAGCCTCAGTTTGTATTCAGTTATAGTGATCAGGAGCAAAAAACAGAGAGGAAAAACTGTAGGGATAAAAGACAAAACTGTCCTTGTTCAATCTGAATGCTGCAGCGGTCCAGACAATAGCTTGATCACACCCTCCCTGCCAAAAACTCTCCTTTTTTATCAGCCCGCTTTACACGCAGGATAAATCTCAGCGTTTAGTGGACGTGTTTGACACCTGATAAATGCAGTTTTGAGTGTTTTTTCCCCCCCTGAGAGTGTGGTGGTATTCTTCCATTTGTTTTAGGAAAAAAAGGCATATGGGGGAAATTCTGTGAAAAATGTATCACACGTTTAAGCCTAGTCTACAAGAGCTGCTTCTCCCAGACTGCAAATTCCCGCACTCAGCCGAGGGATGATGTGCTAAAAATCTTGACGGTGAAAGATTGAGCTCTGTGTATTAGCTTTGAAGTTAATTTGACAAGTGCGAGTAGGCTTCAACTATAAGCAATATCACCTGTGAAAGAAATATCTGCTGTCGCCTCAGAGGCAGGCTGTGTGTATGTGTGTGTGTGTGTGTGTGTGTGTGAGAGAGTGAGAGATACAGAAAGTGTATTAAAAGGAGTGGACTTAATAGTGAATGAGTAAGTGTGTGTGTGTGTGTGTGTGTGTTGTGTGTGTGTGTGAGAGAGAGAGAGAGATACAGAAAGTGTATTAAAAGGAGTGGACTTAATAGTGAAGGAGTAAGAGTGTGTGTGTGTGTGTGTGTGTGTGTGTGTGTGTGTGTGTGTGTGTGTGTGTGTGTGTGTGTGTGTGTGTGTGTGTGTGTGTGTGTGTGTGTGTGGGTTGAAACATCATTACCTAGGGATCCGAGTACACGGCCAGTCATCATTAGGCTTTAAGGCGAGAAAGTCTCCACGGCACCAGTTTTGCAGTCTGCCTGACCCAGCAGACACGACAGGCGGGCATGCCGTTTAAGATCATTTATTTGTGTTTATATGTATATATGTCTGTGTGTGTTTCTGTGTGTGTTTACGTGCATGTTATTTATTTATTTTGCCTGGTAAAATGCCTGAGCCTTCATTATAGCAGGAGCCATAACTTTGATAAATCACTTGGGCTCGGGGCCCTCACTGCTTTCACAGTATTAGAAAACTAATTGAAATTCTCTTCCGCCCCTCCCCTCTCTCTCTCTTTCCCTCTGTTTTTTTCTCTCTCTCTCTGTTTTTCACTCTTTCCCTCGTTCTCTCTTGCCGTCTCTGTTACGAGGGCCAAACAGTGCCTTGTTTTGTTTTTTTCAGTAGAATAGAAGCCAAAAGGGGGAAAATGTCATCACTGATTTAATAGGCGTAGTCTTACGCAGAAACACACACTCGCACACACTCACACAAAAACACACACTGCACTCTGGGGAGTGTTAGGAATCCTGATAATGTCATCATAGGAATCTCCATAATGTACCCCGGTCTCCTGCAGGCTCCAGCTTGACTGTGCCGCTCCTCTCCTCTGCTTTTGATTAGATTGGGGATGAGATTTTAGGTTTAGGTTGATGGGATTTAGAGTTTAGTTACTTGTTTCTATGGCCGTGATCCCCACGCTGTCTCCGGATTGAGGGTCTGTTTGGTTCGTTGCCTGAGATCTCCCAGCTGCCACTGGATTTAGGGTTTAGTCGTTTCATTGTCCATGATCCCCCTGCTGCTACTAGATTTGTTTCATTTGCAGGGATCTCCCCATGCTGCAGCTAAATTCAGGGTGTGGTTGTTTTGTTGCGCAGGATCTCCCAGATGAAATTTGTTTTGGGGTTTTGTTTTGTCGTGCAGGATGTTGTTGCCGTTGCTGGATTTAGAGTTTGGTTGTTCTGTTGTGCACCATCTCTCAGCTGTTGCTAGATTTAGGGTTTAGTTGTTTCGTTGTCGAGGATCTCCCTGCTGTCACTGTATTTCAGGGTGGTTTAGCCACTTCTTTTTAATATCCAGACACTGCTACTGTTTGTGTGACACTTGGGGCTTTGTGTCCACCCCGCAACCCCTCCTCTCCCGCCCGGTGAGCTTTGTAGTGAGAAGCCAAAAGATTTAGCGATGGAAGCAGAGAGTCTGTGTGTGAGGCGGCTTGTGTGGACTGGACGATTTCGTGGACTCCTGTCAGCACACAAAATTCTCTCTGCAAACATTCCTCTAACGTGATGCAAGCCCAGGAGAGAAAGGCAGTATGTGTGCCTGTGCGTGTTTTTCGACCGGCGGCATGTGTCTGTTGACCAGACAAATCCATACCACCGCTCCCAGACACACTGCAGGCACATAAACACACACACACACACACACACACACAGTTGTGTGTGGTTAATGAGGATGTGTTGATTGATTAGACTGCAGTAATTAGCTGGAGTGTGAAGGCCTGGAAAGGTCTCCGCTCTGGTGGGAGTGTCCCCTCTGGAGAGACATTGAACTGTGCTATGCACCATTACGTTACAACACCACAGTCCCATCCATATCTCAGATGCGGGATGAGTCATCTCTCGGAGGCAGACTTGGTGCGAGGCGAAAGGAAGGATGTTTGCTGTGTGTGTGTGTGTGTGTGTGTGTGTGTGTGTGTGAGTGAGAGAGAGTCTGAGACATAAGGATGTTTGCAGCGTGGAGATGTGTGTTACAGAGTGAGATGTGCTTGCACCAGCAGTTTCTTTTCCTGCACAGGGTGGCCTGAACGCTGACCCGATCCTCTGCCTGACAAATCAACTCTCTCCTTCGCCTTCTTCTCCTGCTCATTTGTAGCTTGACTTCCTGTCTGCTGCCTAGATTTCTTATGGGCATCACAGTGCTGCTTCTAGTAAATGCAAATAATGTGGTATTAAGTATGACAACCTCCGTCTGTGGCCTTCCTCCTACTGTTTTGTGGATGTAGAATGAAGTGCTGCAGTAAAGCGCTGTAAACAGTGCCATCACATGGGCAACAGGGGCACTACACATGATGTAGTGATTTCTGAAAGAATGATCGCAGCACTTTTTGCTTCTAACTCCTCATCTATACTGTTCCACTTGATCTGAATAATTAAGAAATGACTCTTTCCCAAAGGAAAATGCACATTACACACTAACACATGAGCTAGTTTTTCACAGGTTCCGTTGCAGCTTGTTTTATTTCTTAATGTGTTGTGGGTTTACTAAGTTATTGATCGATACATATTCTGTGCAAGTGAGGCAATCATTTATTAATGTAAATTTTTCTTCCCTTTCCCTATTCTGATTCCTCTACTTCCCCCTTCCCTACTTCTTTTTTGTGCCCCCTACAGAAAGTTCTACTACATCACTCTGCTGAGGGACCCTGTGTCTCGTTACCTCAGCGAGTGGCGGCACGTGCAGCGGGGAGCCACGTGGAAAACCTCCCTACACATGTGCGACGGACGAACCCCCACGCCCGAGGAGCTGCCCTCTTGCTACGAGGGCTCCGACTGGTCGGGTTGCACCCTTCAGCAGTTCATGGACTGTCCCTACAACCTGGCCAACAACAGACAGGTACGTGAGGAGGGGGCGTTCAATATGATTAAATCTAAGACAACCACACCGGTTTTTGGGCTTCGCTTTTGGTCTTCTCTCGGCTCTCATTTGTGCAAATACTCTGTTTTACTACAAACACTTAGGAGGCAATGATTTCAGTATTGATGATGCTGTTTATCATAAGCTGCTTTTCCATTACCAGTACTAGCTCAACTCGTCTCGACTCGACTCGGTTCGGCGGTGCTCCGTTTTCCATTGCAGACAGTACCCAGAGATAACGTTAGTACCCCTCAGTGTAGCTGGTCGTCATAGCGATTCACCAACAGTTGTCTCTTGTTTTAAGTTAAAAAGTTTCAACGTTACTCAGAATGTAAAGACAGATAAGAGGTATGAAAACCTTACAGCTGTGTTTTCCTCTGCCCTTGTTGCTGCAGCAGTCTCTGTGACAGTGGGAACAGAAGGCTCTGTGAGCGGGCGACTGGCCATCCTCGCAAGCTATTGCCATTTGCGGAGCATCTCAACTCCGAAAACTTTCAAGCACATTCACAGTTGATAAATCCACGTCTGGATTTAGTGATGAAATAACGTATGAAAATTGTAAAAACGTTCTGATGCTGGCCTCTGTCCGATGCGCACAATGATGATGCAGTGAATAGTGACGATACTCTCTGACCAATCAGTGGTCTGCCGTGTTTTCACGTCCCATTTTAGTATCGCCTCAGCTCACTTGAAACCTCAACTGAGGTGATATGAAAAAAAGTACCTCGAAGCAAAAAGGCGAGGCGAGCAGAGTCGAGTTGGCACTATGCAGTGGAAAAGGGGGCTATAGCTACCTAGCTAAGCCGCATTTCTGATCCTGAGCCAACTTCTTTCCCGTCTGCTGGACTGTTTTTGTTTTGTACTATTTGCTAGTATCATAAATAAACTAAGCCCACTGAAAATGCCAATACAAGGAGTATACTCTGCAGACAAAAATAGATAAAATTGTTTGGTAAATTTTCACACATATTACACAGTAGATCAATACTGATTTCTTAAAAACAGATTGGGAAAGCCACAGAATCACATCTAGATATAATTATTTTCCACTTCTAGAGATCCACAAAATATTGATTTCTGAACTAAAAGAGTTTAAGACGAAATTTGAATCTGTTTTTTTTATTTGAATTGTCACAACCAGACTAACTGCAAGTCCAAAATATGTTAAAGGTATAAGATAAGTTGCACACACGAGCTTGCACTCTCTCTCACATACACAGTAAGGAGATCGCCTGCTGGCCATAAACACCTCAAATGCACGCCTTTTCTCATGCTATCTCAGTCTCCCACCTAAACGTGCTGGCCAGCTTATCTCATCTGAGCCTGAGGCTGTTATTACTCAGGGTCCAATGACTTATGAATGTGGCGCACACACAAACTCACACTTGAGGCACCCTGGTGGACCAGCAGGCTGAGGTGCACACATAGTACTCTTGTGAATCCAAATCAGTATGCATTCCTTGTTCCTGTACTGTAGCACAACAGCTCCAGAGTGCACTCAGAGATGAAGTGATGTCTCATTTTGGAGCAAATCCACCAGAATCAAAACTATGTTAGTTTATTATGTAAAATACCTGATTAAAGTAATTTGAGAGGAGAGTGGCTACTAAGATGTCAGAAGGTCGTTACATAACATAAGATTTATAGACAAACTACTAGACCTCAGGATCAGGGCAGCAACTCATCATTTCTTTCATTATAGGTTAATCTCTTTACTGTTTTTCATTTTCTTTTTTCTCTTTTGATTAAGTGATTAATCAATTTAATCTATAAAATGTACAAAAAGACAAACCATCCACTATAACTTCCTAAAATTCAAGGATAAATGTTTTAAACATTTATCTAACTGTTTAGAGTGTCTGCTCTTTTGGAGCGCCTTGTGGTTATATGGCCCGCATTACACTGCGAGCCATATAACCACGTTGCATGTCATGTTGTTGCATGTCATGGCTCTCTCTCTCTTCCAAAGTTTATTATTTAAAATGCAATATTAAATGATTTAGTGTAACAACAGTCAAATGTAAAACTACGACACTGGAGAACCATTATTTTTACATAATAATTTTAATTTTTTAACTTAGTTAAAGGTAGAGTTTCCGTGATGACTCAATTAATCAATTAGTTGATGAACAGAAAATGAATCTGCAGTCATTTTGCTTATTGGCTAATCATTTCAGTTATGTTTAAAGTAAAACAACAATATTATTGGGTTCCAGCTTCTCAAATGTGACCTTTTTTTCTGATTTGCTTTCTTTATGAATAATGGTGTCATTAGGCCAGGGCTATAGCCCCGGATCTCAACAAGATTTAAAAAACAAAATAAAGTGAGAAAGAGAAAGCAAGCATTGGTTATAGCTTTAGGGCTTGTCAGCGACTACTTAATTGTCACTACCAATAATTTTGATCAAATTATTTCAAATTTTTGGGTCAAACACTTAACAAGCAGCCGTAATGACACACCTGTCGCACCTGTTATAATTATCAGGTGACAATGTGAAGATTTGTGGGCTGGGCTAAGCCCCCATTGCTTCAAAATCTTAAAAAATGCCCCTGTTTATGTATATATATGTATATTGAATATCTGAAGGTTTTGAACTGCAAGTCGAATAAAACAAGCAAATTCAAGACATCACTGTGGCCTCACATCACCAAAATTGTTTTTAGCTTGTCATAGACTAAATGATTAATTTAGAAAATAACCTGCAGATCAATTGATAATAAAAAATAATTTAGTTTCACTCTTAGTTACATGATTCATAGGTTTTCAGGTCACCAGTTTTCTGTTACTGCTGTCGAGTAATCAATAAAAGAGAGAGACAATATACAAATACAAATATACTTTATACACAAGAGAAGAGTCAGCAGTCAGACTGTAAAACTAACACAGAAATCCAGAAGAGGTCAAACCTCACCTGATTGACTGTCCCTCATTTTCTGTTCCTCTTGTCTGTAGGTTCGTATGTTAGCAGACCTGAGCCTTGTCGGCTGCTACAACATGTCCACGGTTCCAGAGAAAAAGAGGGCCCAACTTCTGCTGGAGTCGGCCAAGAAGAACCTACGAGATATGGCCTTCTTTGGTTTGACAGAGTACCAGAGGAAAACCCAGTTCCTGTTTGAACGAACCTTCAGGTTGCGCTTCATCAGGCCTTTCATGCAGTACAACAGCACCCACGCTGCAGGGGTGGACTTGGACAACGCTACGGTCAGTGCTGCTGCTCCATCATCTTTTGTAAATATAGTTCTGTAGGCAGGCAGCAAACATCTAACAGAAAATGAGATTATAAGAGATATGAGGGAAAGTCAGTGGTAGAAAGTAAGTACATACTGTATATTTAGATAGAGTACTTTCATTTTCCATTTTCTGCTACGTTAGACTTCTGTTCCACTATATTTCAGAGGGAAATATTGTACTTCTACTTCTACTACTACTTACTGTTTAAGTAACAGTAAAGTAATTTATTTGACAGTTATAGTTACAAGTTAATGTACATAATTAGATCTAAAAAAAAGCACACAATACAATGTAAAGATTAAGCTAGTGGCTCATGAGTCATGACCCTTAAAAAAAGACTGGGAACCAGTAGGACTAAACTATCTAACTGTACAAGCATCTGTATTTGAAGTATTTAAAACTAGTCCCAGTCAACACATCAATTCCCCAGTTTGCTGATAATACTGTAGTTTTTCTTAAGTAGGATTTTAAATACTTTTCTTTAAGTAATCTGAGTACCTCTTCCTCCGCTGAAAAAGTCACTTTACTTATAATTCTGTAAATAATGCAGTCTTTTGTATAACGCTGGTATGTATGGATTTTCCTTCAAAAGGGTCAAAGAGAAAATGTCTTATTTTCTCAGATAAGCTTAGTTATGGCCAACGTCTATAAACATGGCAGCCACAGCACATTCAGTCACAGACCGGAAAAAACAAACCTTTCTAAAAGAAACAGAAAATGTGAAAAAGGTATGAAACCGAGGATAAACACAGCAGTCTTATATTGCTGTGAAATGAGTTGGGAAGACTGTCACTTTTAAAAAAACAGCAGCTTCAAACATGCTCTTCACACTTTGATTGGTCCAGTGTGGGAGTTCTTAAGCTCAATTTCCCAGCCAAAAAATATCCAGTACACAGCAGACTGGTGATTTATACATCAAAACCAGTTTGGAGGATAGAAAATAAAATATGCCCTGCTGACAGAGGCTGTGGTAACGTGAACCAGTGGTTATTATCACAAAGAAGTCAGGATAGGCGGGGAAGGCTCTGTGTGGCATTTTGAGTGAAAATTAGTTTTTAAAATTTGCTTTAAAATGAAACGCGTCTAAAGGCACTGTGTGAAATTGTGACATTATTTAATTATTTATCAGCAGGTGATGAGACGAATATTTACTTTACACTTTCCTGCAAAGCTGCTGAAAGCCCACTTATACCCTCGTGGCTTGAAGATCAATGAGTCAGAAATGACTCACTGGGTGGTGCTGAGGACTTGAGCTCAGTGCTGTCTTCCAGGCCACACCCCCACCTCCCCCCGCCCCCTCGTACTGATACTGCCGATCAAATAGCTCTAATTGTACACTGGTGCCGCGAGTTGCTTCCCTCTGTTGTTGCACGCATTGCCCGCAAAATGAAATCCAGCACACCATCACAGATTTAGAAGGGATTCTCTTAATTAAACACATTTCCCCCTGTGTATTGAAGTCGCACACAGCAGATGATACACGCCAATACAGCCAGCTGCATTGCGCAACCAAACATCAAACATGCTCCTGTTATCTTGCTCCGCATATTTTTTTCCCTCTCCATGTAGAAGTCCTATAAAGCTTTTGAACAAATGTCATATAATTGGGTGTTTCCACTGAACCAATAACCTTTTTAAGGAATTTAGGATATTTACCTGTGTTTCAAGAAAAAAACCAGGGGCTAAATTTAGTCCTTGTACAACAGCTGACAAAATGTCCCTGCTTTTCGTCTCCCCGGTCTCCTTGTAAGGAGAATATGGAAATGGAAGGATAAATATGGGTCCAGTTTGTCTAAGGTGGAGACAGGTGTTCTGGAGTCTCCTTTTCCACCTCTGCATGTCTGCAAAATTGTGTCTCATTGTGCGTCATCAGTCCAAAGTTTAGTTGCTTAATTTAGTTCCATCCTGCAAATGTTTGGTCCGAAAGGCTTATCCTTTGGTCTTTTCTCTCTTTCCTTTATGTTCTTCTTTCATTCAACCTTTTTTCATGTCTTCTGTTATCTCTGCCTCTGAGCTAACTTTTAATTTGCTCCCCTCTCAATAGATCCAGCGCATTGAGGAGCTAAATGAGCTGGACATGGAGCTTTATGACTACGCCAGGGACCTGTTCCAGCAGCGCTACCAGTACACCAGGCAGCAGGAGAGGCGGCAGCAGCGCATCAAGAACCACATGCAGCAAAGCCACCAAGGCCTGGGCCTGGGGGTCAATCTGTGGCCCTCGCACAGCCGGCAGAGCTCAGTGTCGACACTGGAGGACGGGGAAGGGGATAGGGAGGAGCGGGAGGAGGGCGAGGAGGGAGGCAGAACGGAGGAGGCGGGCAGCAGGCTCCCCACAGAGGACTACATGAACCAGATCATCAACCGCTGGTAGCAGCAGAGCAAACACACGGACATATCCTTACATATGTAATGTGAAATACACACACATTTAGATACACACACATATAGATACACACACACACACACACACAAAGTTGCTCCTGCATCAAAGACCCAAATGACATACTTTACCAGAGAGTTGGCAGAGAGTCCAAGTGGTTGCTATGGAGACCTGGGATTGCATCAACTCACATTATTGCAGTTTGCCCAGTTGTTATTAGCACCCGCTTTGCCCTTTCCCCCACCTCTGAATTTCTCTGTCTCTCCTATCATCATCACTGACTGAGCAGCGGAGAGATATTTTTAAGAGTTGCTGACAGCCGAGTATCTCATCCATCCCTCCCCTCCTCCCCCTCCTGTATTCCTTTCGTTCTCTGTGGCCTAATATGGAGCATGAGAAAATAAAATAAAAGTCTGTGAATTCCCACTAATCTTTGCTAAAAGGACCAGTCTACTTCCTGGACGCTCCGATTTCAAAGGAACTGGGGAAAGCTATGAAAGTGAGCTAATGGCTGAGCTGAACAAAGGAAAATGGTGGTGGAGTACAAGAGAGACTGAACCTGAAAGAAATAAAGAAAGAAGCAAAGAAAATTTGGACTGAGTTGTGTAATAAAGCTTTCTGCTTAAAAAAAAAATCAGCCATTTCACCCATGAACACGCTTTGGTCATGAAATAGTGGCCATCTCATTCTCATTTTAGGATGATTTCATTTGTATTTTCCTTTTGTGTTTATGCTTTTTTTAAAAGCAAAGTTGTAATAACACTGAGACCAATGTTGCTGCCTAAAGAGAAGTGATTCCTTTATTTCTTTTGTTTTTATTGGTTTTATAAGTCAAAGCTAATGGATCGGATTGACGTACAATGGACCATAGCCATTACTGAAGCCTTGCATCTTGGGGGGGTGGGGGGAGGCTGGCCTGTTTCTCTGTTAAAGGTTCCCAAAGCTCCTGTCGCTTCACAAGTTCATTATTTCTCTTTTTCTCTCCTTTTTTTGGGTCCCAGTCCTGCAGAGAATCAGCAGCCAATTACAGAGCCGATCTCACATAGGTGAAGAAATCAAAGGCAGGGAGAGCACTGAGCTCGCTGCAGGTTGTTGCCAGGAACCGTGCTGTGTGAGCGGCAAGCGCTTTGGAAGCCTTAACTTAGACAAATGCTTTGAGATGGGAGTTGGGGAACTACTGATCACCATGGCAATGGGAGCCCTTAATGTAGTGGGTGGCATTTTCAGTTTCTTGTTGGGTTTTTTTTTTTTTGTTGTTGTTGTTTTTTTCAGACCAATAGCTGCTTTGTAAAAGCGTCGGTCTCAAACAAGCCTCCTTCCCACCTGCTGAAAGGGCACACAGAGCGCCGGTGACCTGTAGTTCATTAGCATGAGCGATATTTTATCCGAGCGCACGGGGCGAGGTAGCAGTGCCTCTATGTACTGGGATCATAGTCAACATAATTATTGCCAGATATTACATCTGCATTATACTACAGTAATTTCTCTGACTACTCGTGTGTCTGTGTGGATGAGTGTGTTTCTGTGTGTGTAAATAGTATGTACAGTATGCCTTTGATTGGCGTATGTGTATGCCTTTGTAAATAGTGTGCCTGACTGAGAGAGGATGCCTGATGAGTTTTGCGAATGACTGGTTCCATGACCAATTATCTTGCCATTTTTTTTTTTTTTTGGTGGTGGAGAGTTGGGCAACAAAGTCCCTCCCACAGCGGGTCACAGAAGTGTGACTATCGTAGTGATGCAAGCCAATAATACTCCCCTCTGCCCTTTCCTTTACCGTTTTGTTTCCCCCAGTTCTTGTCTCCTCCCCAAGATAATGGTTACATATGAGGACTGTATCCCTATAATTATCTTAAAATCTCTATATTAACAAATCTGCCTGTGTGACATGTCTTTACTCTTTACAGCAAAACCTTAGTAGGGTTGGGTTTTGATAGCCAGCATCAATTGCATCAAATTCTGTGACCCAATCAAGTTCTTTTGACTTTTGTATTTTATTTGTCATGTGCTTGTGGTTCATGCTTTTTTTATGTGATAGGTCAAAGAATTTGGTGCTTATTATCCAGATTTGTTTAACTCTGATGCTGTTGAATCCCTTTATGAACATTTTATCTCTTCTTCTGTTCTATCAACGAAGAGGACTGATAGAAAACATTGATGTAGCTTTCGTTAGTTAAAAAAAGAAACATCATTGGCCGTAGACCCATTTGTGTCCTCAGCACTAGTATAGCATTCCCGACGCAAACTCAAACCGTTTTTCGCTTGTTATCTATCATATCTATAAAGGAAACGTTTGTGACCCCACAGGTTACAACCATCTGGCCTGAAAGATAGTGTTTGCCCATGGCAAATTGAACATTTAAATCTAATACTTCCACAGATTGTGGTGGCTACTGGCATGACCCAAACTGCTGACTTAACAGTCCAGCATAGAGAGAAGTGGAAATATTGTATCAGTCCCAAAATAACTTGGAGACAACATCCTAGTGGATAACTATGGAAAAAATAACATTTTGACTTTTCTCCGAGGGTTAATGTAGGGAACAGTGTAACAAACTGAGGTCTCAGATGTTGGTAAACCAACAGCAGATTGTATCAGCTGCATCCAATTTGCAACTAAATTAAACTTTGACTATTTATTGCAAGCCGCTTTCTTTACCCGGCCAAAGAAACATCACACTGAAACACCACAATTAACTGCAAGTTGACTGTGTGGTTTTGTAACTCAACAAAACCAACAGAGTGGTTACTCTTCTCTAGAGAATGTATCACGTTAATTTCAGGAGAATTTCAGTTTAACCTTTTTTTAATTCATTTTTCAAGTTGATCAACTTAATAGTTATGTATCAGGACCTCCAGCATTGGGAGTAAGTAAGCTACACCTGTTGCTTCAATGTGTCAGATACATTTAATCAAAGATTTTATATTTTATACTTTTCATCTCATTTTCAGGTTGTAAAAATTAAAACCCGAAGTGTCTCTGCCACTTCAGCTAACAAAAGGTTAATTTATAACCTAAGAAGGTTGGATAAGGGATTCAAAAGAGATTCCAATTCAATAAGCAAATTTAATACTGGATTCATATGCCATGAAATGTTATTTAACCCCAACCCTATGTACATGCAAAGAATCTGAGCAATAAGAGGGAAAACCAATGAGAAGGTGGAGCAGAGAATGTAGAAGTGTGAAGGGAAAAAGACTTGTCACAGCGCGATTTAATCAAAACTGAATGTAGTCATCCAGCGGGCAATGGCAGGATGCATGCAAGTTAACTGCTTCCTTGGTATTAAGATAAATAATGTATTCCAACCTGTTTTTTATGTCAGAAGGAAGAGGAAACCAACAATTTAGCCGCCCCCCACCTTCCTTGTTAAATTTCTAATCACCCTGGATCCTCCCATGTCTGTGTCTTTTGATCAGCTCCCTCTTTCAAATCAGGGGTGATTCATGAAGGGAAGGAGAGAAGAACAAGAGGGGATGATGAAAGGTATTGGGATACATCCAGAGTCAATATGCTGCTTTTTGTGTAGCCTTCAAAGTAACGCAAATGGATATGGGAAGAGAAATCTCCCCTTGTTTTGTTTCGTATTAACTTCCCCTTCATTGTATTCTTGAAACTGGAGACTTAAACACTGCAGCTCCAGGCATTTTGCCCACAACTACTTTTTCAGAGTCAGACTTGCTCTTATGTTAGCCCATGTTTGGGCTCCAAACCAATATCTGGCTCTGCATTAGTGGTTAAAGACTCAATACAAAATGATTCTGTGTTTTATTTCAGTGTTTCAGTTACAAGTGACTTGAAGCAGTGCTCAAAAATAATATTCCCCCCTACCTGAACAGTGTGTGAAAGAAAACCTCCTTTCACTGAAATTATTCCAGGAATTGATGCTGTAAAGCTATACTCAAATGTTTTATGTCTCATCACTCTGTATATCTGATGTCTTAACAGCATTTCCTTTGTGACAGTGAAGCAACCCAGATGTCTCTAACATCATCCAGGATTTTTTATTTGTTATTTTTTTAAAAGAGTGTGATAGGGACTTTATTTTATTTTTTGGATTGGTGTGCAGTCTGTCTCTGGCTCCTTCTGTATGCATCATTCTGGGTTTGTTTCTTATGATTGCAAAAATGAATCATCAAGCCACCAATTAAAATATTTCATTTTTACAGACCTGACTGTGTTGTGGTTGTCACTGCGTGTCATTTCTGATGTTGCCGCTCTGTCACTCTATTATCAAGCACACAGCCATGAAAAAACATCTCCTCTTTGACACTTTGTTTATTAGATGGAAACTGCATCCAAGGTACTGAACTTGAAATGCAGACACGTAGTCATCAGAGAAACACTCCATTAGTGATTTTTGGACAACATGTGTGGGAGCTTTGCCCTCCAGGTTTTTGCGCTACTTCCATTCTCAGGCCAATCTATAACTAGAGAGTATGTCAGCTACTCGCCTACACTAACCACAGGACCGTGACCCCATAAAGCAGCCCCCCTTTTCCCTCCTAATGACAACCACAGCCCTGTCAACGGTGATCTACAGCCAAATTCAATCTGCAGACACTCTGGGCCTGCCTAACACGCGCACATGCACACAAACAGGCTACGCTTCTTCCTATGCAGTGGCAGGTGGGCGTTTGGCAAGCAGGGAACGGAGACTCCTGGCTGGTACAAATTTCCTTCTCTGTCCTTGGCTGAGCATATAAAGGAGAGGGAGCGGAGTGCAAGGTTCTGCCCCGTCTCATCAACAGCTTCAACTTCAACGTCGAACTTTGACCCCTTGAGGCTGGGGGCAGAAAAACGATTTGCCCGGGCTGCATCAGGCAGAGGGAACTGGCTGGAGGGAGATCAGAGCGGGCACCAACGAGAGCAGGAGTGTAAGGGAGATGCGGAATCAGAGAGGGTCTTTATGTAAGACAGGAGGAAAGAGAGGATGCATTTGTGCCTGACATATGAACAGAGCACGAGAGGGAAGTGAGGGGGAGCGGGAGAGAAAGGGAAGGCTGTGCAGCCTCTCTGGCAGCTGCTGCATGGTGTATTGGACTGAACGCAGTCTTTAATCCTCCCCATAGCTCTGGGTCGCTGTCATTTCAAGTGCAGCTGGACTGAACAAACAATAATGGCTCAGCTACTGCAGAGGGCTGGACAGCTTTTGTTTGGGCTGAACATGTGCATGTGAGTGTTTGAGTGAACGCGCTCGCTCATCTCCTGCAGTGGGAATCCGGCTCTGAGTGATAATATGGGCTCTGGCTGCAGTCCATTATTAGGAGGTCAAACTGGCTGCAGCTCCTCATTGCCGGTCCCATGCTTCTTTCATGCAAACAAAGAAGCTCTGGCATTATCATCTCTTATTTTCAGCATGGAATTCTGCAGATAAGTTCATATTGAGTGCCTCCCTTACATGCATCAGAGCCTGGCTATTGTAGTTCTGGAGGATTGCCCTGTTGACGCCTCCACAATGGTCACTATGGAGTTTGGTGCTCTGTCGCTGGTTGGCTTAGGCCTTCATCATCAAATATACAATGTGGATAAATCTCTACACAAACAATTTGAAGAGTTTTGATACTCTGTTATGTCAGAAAGTAAATAAACAGGGCAGTGAGAGAGCGCAATCCAGTGTGGGAGTGTTCATTTTTCCTTCAGCAATAAAATAAATATGATTAGATCGGACATGGGGCCATTATCAGACCTTCCACTCTGGGTTTGGCTAATCTCCCAGGTCAACACCACATCATCTCCCATGATATTAAAGCACTGAACAGAAGAATCCAACCTCCCAGGCTGTGCTTTGCTCTGGAGCTCTTACAAACTGATACCAGTGGGAGTCCAATCTGTGGAATCCCACAATCCCATTATGGTCTAATCTGTGTGTTTGTTATGTTTGTGTGTGCATGGAGCTGCGGCCCAGGAGCTCATAAAGAGCTGATCCACAGCAAACTTGTTAACCTCTACAAGTCTGAAAAATGTCGATGATGGAGAAATGTAGCAGCATGCAAACCCGGGGTCAGGGCTAAATATGACATCTAAGGTCGTTAGGGGGGTAATATATGCTTTTTAAACGCATGACATGACACAGGCACACAGCGCAAGGGAGTTTAAAAATTAACGTTGTAAATGTTATGGTGCATTTAAAACACTAATTAGAAAGTTGTCCTTTTGCTAAATACGTTTATATTTGTTTTAACTGTTACAAACACCAAGGTAACCAAGACTGCCCTCTCCTCTATCAGTATTTAAGAGCCAAGTCCAGACCAGCCCAGTGTTTGGCTGTTATGTGGTGAATTAGCTTCATGTAGGAGACCCTGGCTGACCCCCATTATACAGTCAGGGACACATTTAATTAGCGGCAACTCACGTGAAACGACAAAAAGTATTAATATTAATGGAGGTTTAATTGAGGTCGTTGTGGTCCCCCGTTGAGGCTTTCAACCTCTAAAATGGCTGACGTGTGATAGTGTGAGGAGAGGGAGCCCACTGCCCGGGCTCGCCATTTCACATGTGACCCCGGAGAAGATGACAACCATCTCCCATAATTCATCTGAAGATGTCACCTTCTTGACAGATGAACGAGCCCTGTGGGCTGTGTGTGTGTGTGTGTGTGTGTTGTGTGTGTGTGTGTGTGTGTGTTGCAAAGCTAGCTACACTTGCGAGGACTGTCTGAGGACATTTTTTGCTTGTCCTCATTGGAATACAGTTGATTTTTGTGTTAGACTGTGTATGTGTGTGTGTGCATTTCTCTAGATGTGTGAGGTGTGCCGTGCGTGCATATCAAAGTGAAGGTCAAATACAGCAGGATAATTAATGTCGCTGCTTTTTATATAATGTTAAATCAAACCCTGGAACTGCTCCCTCTGGAGGATCAGCTGTCCAATTTAATTTAGGCTGCAGAGCGCATAAATGAAAAAGCAAGACCCATGTCTCCACACCCTGGGAAAGTGTCTACGTACCTTCATCTTCTTTTTGTCAAGACCACACAACAGGTAGACAGGGAGCCTGGCCTGCTCTACCAATCTGCCCCAAAGGTACAGTTTATCCAAAAGATACAGCCTATCACACAAATTCAAGGTAAAGGTTTACAAAACAGACCCCAGAAATCTCTGGTGCCCTTGCAAAATGAAAGGGATTTCAACTTCTCTATGTTTTCATTTCCACATAACAAAGACTGTTAACCAAAGGGACAGCTTTGGCTTTTTGTAAATACAGGTTTTATTTCCCATGGCTATCACACCATGCACGCAGCAAACTTCATTACCATGAGCTGTTTTTAAAATGAATTTATTTTGTTCTTCTCAAATCAAGTTCCAAATATATATGGATAACCTTGTTGGTCTCTGGTGTACGTCAACCCTCCATCTCTCATCTTCCTCCTTTTAAATTGCAAATCCCTCCTAACTATTTTATATCTATATTATACATTAAAGCTTCAATGTGAGTTAAAAAATAATGATTTATTAAAAGATTATTAAATACAAAAAAAAATGTTATAAACAAATTCTGTATTATACAAAAAAGAAAAGCTACACATACAACCGCATAAACAGTATGTCTGCATGCACATAGCCATATACTACGCACCTGCATAAATACATGCACCTACTGTGTAAGTATGATGAAATGTATTAATACCATAGACTGTAGATTAATACACTTACAAATACATACCCGCATACACAAATACTTACTGTTTTGCTTTCTATGGACTCATCTCTTTCAACATGATATTATAATAACATAATTTGTGAGTTTCAACAAGTCACTTGAAAAATTCAGTGGCACATATGACTTTAGTGATCCTGTAATCTTGCGCTATAGGCAGTAAATAATAGAACAACATGGAGACTTTAAGTGCTGCTTTCAGATAAACTCCTTTGGATGTAATATCTCAAACTAATTCCCAGGAACCCATGGAGCATTCCACTATGAAGTGTCAACAGACCAACTTCATAAAAATGACGCCTGATTTAATTTGTAGCTGGGGACAATCCTGTATGTTAGTAAATATTGATTTTACTCTCCAAAGTCCCTGGAATGACACAGTGTAAATTATGTTTAGGGTGGGGTTTTCATTTAACTCATACAAATAACCACTGCTGAGCATACATTTGGTATCAGATATATAATCAACCATTAACTAAATCTGTTTTTTAACACTTGTCTTTCCAGCGGCCCCCATGTATATTTTTAATTTCAGTAAAGGTCTCATTTTTGAGCAGACAAATAGAATGGTATGATTTGCAATTGTCCAATCTCTTTTTAAAAGAAATATTCTTGTGCCCTTAGAAGAAGCAAAACATTGGCAGCAAACCTGTTCCATTTCTCAAATTGCTCTGTGCTAGTATCATTATTGTCCTGGGGGTGGGAATAATGTATTTTTTAATTTAGTAACAAAATATTATATTTTTTTAGTTTGGGAGGCAAGGGTTAAGCAGTAGAGTTAATTGCCAGATTTGGTTCAGTTTCCCGACTCTTCACTTTTTAATTATCTCTCATTGAAATTGGCTATTTTGTGTTCAAGTCACGTTTCAGTGTTAAATAGTTTAATGCTCGGAGGATTTCAGTAATTTTGAACAGGCAAAATTGTGGTTACCTAATGTAGCTGACAAGACCCACCCACTCCCAGCTGAACATGAATGCAGGAAGCTACGAAGCCGGCTTCGGTGAGAATATAGATCATTTATTTTAATGTCATGAACATATAAACGCCTGTATCCAATACTGATTATTAATGTTTTTTGGAGACTGCAACTCTAGCTGACTGTAAGTAAACCGAAGCGAGTAAAATCGGGTAGTTTTCCTTTTGTGTAGGAAGAGTTAGCTAGCTGCTGCGTCTTTTTGGCTAACGTTAATTTTCAGGTAGCTTTAGCATTAGCTTGCCGTGCCTTCACCAGCTGTTGACGGGCTCTGGATGTCAATGTAACGGACATTAAAGCTGTTTAGACCACTTGAATATATGCGCAATAAGGGTCTTGTAGTGAGCAGTTTGCTACCTGTAAGAACCTTGTCTTCTAATGTGTGGATTGTCATTGAAACATTCCGGCTGTCCATACTGTGCGCTTATTGGACGGATGAGCCACGCTGAACTTTCCTATTGGACAGAGTTCATAGAGCTTTTTGTTTACAAGCGAAAACCCCTGCAAGACATCCCCAAAGCACCGTGTCCTGTTTTAGGATACAAGAAACCAACAGCAGAAGTATGATGTCGTGACTAAGGGTTCTGACTCCTTCCTCTTCATCACCCTGGTCTCTCTGCCCTCACCCACACTACACACAGTGTGACACAGTACTGTCTTGTGTCAATCCAGATTTTGTCTAGATCGATGACCGGATTAACCCATTAGGGGGCCAAACATTTGCTATCTTTGCTGCTCCACCTCTTGCCTCTGTGTGTCTACCCTGTTGCCTCCAAGTTTCAATTAAGTGCGCTGTACAGACAATGGAGCTGCAATGATAAGTCAGTGGACAACAAATGTGAGAATTTGCGGGTTTCCTTGTCTAAACATAATTATAAACTGATTAACGTTGGGTTAATCTTTAGACAGATAACACAAGACATTTGTCGACATCCCGTAGACTCTAGAAAATTGTGTTGGTCATTTTTCATCGTTATGAGTGAAAAGTGCTTGATTGACAAACAAATTAACAGATTAATGGCAATTTTTTATGAAAATAATATGAGTTGCAGCAATAGTAGACTATTCCTGGACATAGGTTCACCGAGCATCAGATAGTTTGCAGTGATTTGATTAGGCAAAACTTAATTTAGGAATATGGACAATGTGAAAATAAACAATTAACCATCTTAAAACTTGATTCAGACACAAGGCTACAGCATTACAGACAAGGTCACATTCATTTATATTTTACGTTAGGGATGTAAATGTCTTGCCAAATTTGCAGTTAATCATATGATGAAAAACTAAATGACACAGTGAACCTTGGGTTCATGGTGTCTCACTGCAATTTGCAGATTTGTCCCAGTCAAGCTGACATACATTGAACTTCGTACCTTGCGTCATAAAGCATGTCAGAAGCGTCTCAAGTGATCATCATGATCAGAGGTTGCCTCCCACTGCTGAACATAAAAACATACACATTACAAGTTGTTTGGCAAAGGCAAGTCTATATTATCCTAGTGTTTGGAAATATGGATGAAATGAAGTATACATAGTTTATATATATATCACAGTATGGCAAAATAATCCTACTTATTTTTGCAGGCAATGAAATGTGGCCCACTGCTATGTATTTTAAACAAACATATGTATATGTCCATATGTAGAAAACCAAAACTTGAATTATTCATTTTGTCAATGTTTAATTACCACCATTAATACTACCACTAATCGTCAATTTGGACAACAGAGATTTGTAGAAAGATATCATCATGATATGATTATGCTAAAAGTAAATAGTTGATCTATCTATCTCTCAATCTGGTCAGGAATTTGACATAACACCAAAGTGTTCACTTTTGCATGCAGACTGATTGACTAGATCCCTGTGTTCCATCAATGTGCTTTGGGTGCAATCACACCTGTGTTTTAGATGTCCGTGTGTTGCCCGAGATGCTTTTTGGTGCCACTCTGGCTCTGCAAGACATATTCTTGCTCTGATTATCCTGTCATTTCTATGAATCTTCAACTCATTTACCACCACTTCCCACCTAATACCTCCCTCCACTCTCAGGTGTAGGCTTGAGGATGTGGCTTCTGTGGTTCCTGCTGCTGTCGCTGCTCTCTGCAGTGTCTGGGGGAGTAGACTCCAAGGCCGTCACCACCACCCTCACGACCAAATGGACAGATACTCCTCTGCTGCTGGAGGCAAGGTACGACTGCATTACATCTGACATTACATTTTGAAAGCACATAATAAATAAATTAATATCCTGAGGGCTTGTAGGATCATCATTACTGAGACTGTCCTCTAAGTGAGTTTAAACTGCTGATGTCTCATTGATGTGTCCTTAAGCAAGTTGCTGAATACTTAAAGGCCGTACTGTGTGCTGTAGCTGACCCTGTGCTCTGACTCTGGCGAGCAACGTAAAAACATTTTTTGAGATAGTATTATTATTTATTATTATTCAACCAAATGTAACTATATTTTACTTAATAACTATTTACAGTTACAGACAGTATCCATAGACTGCATATACAGTCCCAGCACAGCTTATGAAACTTCCACCATCATCTTCTTCTTCCTCAGTGAGTTCCTGGCAGAGGAGAGCCAGGAGAAGTTCTGGGACTTTGTGGAGGCCAGTCAGAACATAGAAGGAGAGCATGATGGTAAAGTAAAGCTACTTCTATTGCTCTCACCCTGTTTTCACTTTTAGTCTCTGTGCTACAAGCAGCTGAATTTATGATGTGTATGCAAGCCTCTTGGCAGCATTTGCAGTGTCGGTGTTTTGGCCAAACACTTTTGCAAGGGATAACATGATAGAATAGAGCTGCAAACTGTATAGTTGTTCTGTTCATTTGTGTGTCTACCCGTGTATCAGAGAGCACAATGCTGACTCATTACTTCTGTTTTTGCTTATTGCCGTCATCCAGACACAGATCAGGCCTACTATGACCTGATTGTGAAGAAAGCCAGTGTCTTGCTCAGCTCCGTCCAGGTGAACATGCTGAAGTTCGCCCTCTCCCTGAGAGCCTACTCTGCAACAGTACACTCCTTCCAACAGGTACCAGAAAGATGCTTTGATGTTGCATTGGACGGCTTGTACACACATGTGAGGAGTGTCATATTCTTTTGGATGTGTGTGAAATATTCTGCTGTTTTTGTTTTAGATAGCGTCCAATGAGCCTCCTCCTCCTGGCTGCTCAGCTTTTTTCAGCGTCCACGGAGAAAAAACTTGTGACGCAGAAAGTTTAGCTGCGCTGCTGAAAACAGCACCTGAAAGGTAACTGAAACACACACCATTCAGACCTGATTAACTGCTGAATTCATGACTGATCTTATAAATAACTTTGTTGTCTCTCTTTCAGGCCAAAGCCATACCTCTTCAAAGGTGATCACAAATACCCAGGATCAAATCCAGATGCTCCTGTTGTCATTCTGTATGCCGAGTTTGGGAAACCAGATTTCCAGAGGCTTCACGAAATCATATCATCCAAAGTCTACGAAGGCCTGGCAACTTATGTGCTCCGCCATTACCTGGCTGTAGGTGTTTCTCAAACTCTTGTAACAAGATTAACTTTAAATTTGAAATTTGAAGGAATGGCCAACCTTCCACCCAACATTTATGCAAACTACCCTGGTTTTAATCTGGATCTAGATATGTTATCTGGATAATGACATCTAATCCATGTCTCTTTGCATTTACACCTGGCATTAATTAGTTTTCTAATTATTTCCATTCTGCCCACTTTTGCTGGGCTTGCTTAAGATAGCAGGTTGAAGCAGAGTTAGGGATTTTTTTATTATGAATGAATACAATGTTGAAACATTTTTTGAGCCTGGAAATAAATCTCTACATATTCACACAAACAGATAAGCAGTTTTCTGAAAACGCATTACATCTGGATGTGTTTTTATCTGTTTCTTCATTTGCATGTTTTTAAGTGCCGTCCTTGTTACCAGAGAGCTCGTCAGGTTGAATCCCAAAATTTCTTAAAGTGGCAAGTGAATGGATGCTCTCCTCTCCATCCACAACTTCTTCTGTCATGGCAGGTGGTGGTGGTAGTAGTACTAGTAGTAGTATTGCTCAGACCCCACAATTGAATATACTGTATGTATCTGTATGAACTTGACGTGGGATGTTGATTTAAAAGCACTTGTGTTTTCAGTTTTACCTACCTTAAAACAGTTGAATTGGACTCCTCATTTTCATCTGGGATGAAAAGTGCTTCTTCAATTTATCATGTCAAGTTGAAGTTGGATTGCTTGTTCCCTCACATGCAAATCCAGTTGCAAATAAGTTTCCCCCCGCCTGCAATTATGCTAAATTATTCTCACCATCTGTGTGTAAGGCACTGGGGAGATTGTAACACTTAATGATTTTTATTTTTATTTTAAAGCTTCAGGGCCAACCAGGGTACAGTTAGTGTCTTCAGCACTTAGCAGGCAACAGCTGGTTGTCTGTACTTGAAAGCTGTCAAAGTAGTCAGTAAGCGCATGTGTTTATAATGCAAGTGGGACAAGGAAGTTGATAGAGCCTCTTACAACAAGAGAAGCTACTTGGGTTAACGTTATTTTATCTGCTTACTTAGTTGTATATGGATTGGAAACATTAAGTTCTCCATTAAGTTCGCCATCAGTGCATCTGCAATAAAATTAGACAGCTGGATTGCCGTCTCGCTGGCATAACTACGGTCGTTGCCTTTTGAATGCATGTACACATGTTTTTATGCCCTCGCTGGATACATCCTCAAGTGGTGTTTCGAGGATCATCAAGGAATCTGACAAACCCGTGATAGGGATAAGGACGACTTCTCCCTCTCATCTTTTTACAATGCTTCCTCCTCCTTTCCCTCCAGAATCCAAGTGGAAAGAAAGTATATCTGTCTGGGTATGGAGTGGAGCTGGCCATCAAAAACCAGGAGTACAAGGCAAAGGACGATACACAAGTCCAAGGTGCAAGGGAACACACACTGCCGATACACACATGCCCACAATCATGTAATCCCAGGGGAGTACTGATGTGAATAACGAGTGAATTGATTGTGGTTTCAGGGGCGGAGGTGAATGCTACAGTGATCGGAGAGAATGATCCAGTGGATGAGGTCCAGGGATTCCTTTTTGGCAAACTGAAGTGAGTGACTTTGTGTCAGCCCATGAGAAAAATTCAAAGCTTGGATCAGCTCCAAGAACTGCGCCAAACTCACAGCAGCCAAGCTCTCACCTCCACCGTTTTTTTTCCCTTCAAAGCAATGACCATCGCTTTTTTTATCTATGATAAACTAACCTGAAAATAACCAAATCAATCTGTGAATCTGACAACTCATTCCAGCAGATGCACTTACCTCCCCCCCCCTCCATCTCTGTGTTTTGTCTGTCGTTCTCTCACCAGGACCATTTACCCAGAGCTGAAGGAACAGTTAAAGGAGTTGAGGAAACATTTGATTGAAAGCACCAATGAAATGGCACCTCTGAAAGTCTGGCAAATGCAAGGTGGGTCTCTTATTGAAACCATTCTCGTCTTTCCTCAATCAGCAAATTCTCTGGTTTTTTTCACTTCCTTCTGTAATGTGATTGGATATGTAGAGACAAACAGTCTAGGTCAGAAATATGTGTTTATGCCTATTGGTATTACATCAGTTATTAGTTATTGCACTTCATAGACTATTGACAGCAGAGTAAAACAAATACGTAAACCTGACGGTCAACATCTTGGTAGGCTTACAAAAATACACTGTGAGGCCCTCTGAGCATGCACCAAAGCTAAACACTTCCTCAGCTTACTGTTAACACCTGCAGGCCTTTTTTTCCTGTCACTTAAATTGTGTAGGAATCGATTTTTATGATCCTGTAAATACACCCTCAGGACTCAGACCCAGCTGTGTTCATTTGTTTCATTGCTACAGTTGACAGGGGCTAATTATCTAATGGCAGAGCTATTCCACAACTTCATCCCTATCAAAGTGTAATCATTGTTTCTTAACTCAAAGAGGTCTAAACGTCCTTACAATTTCATAAAGATCTGGTTGAACACATAACATGTTCCTTGTATAAAAACCTTAACCCTCACTCATTATCACTCATTATTAACTATGTTTACACCTGCAGAGTGTTAATTTAAAAGCAGCTCCACCATCACTACACCCAACTACAATAGTAAAAAGATTGCTTGCACGTTGCAATACATGATAATTAATAATCCTATAATATAATGTATATTACAACAGCATTCAAATGTAGTATTTTAAAGACATTTTGCTGATAAATATATGGCATGGTATATGGTTTTCCATTTTGGTATTGCCACTTTTACCTAAAGTAGAAAACTAACCCAGTATTGTTAGTTACACGGAAATATCTATTTAATATTAGCTAACATCGGCTTACATCGACAAACATTTACCACTGTACACTATCACTCATACAGACCAACTTTTCATTTGTAGCAGAAATAATGTGTTATTTCTTCTTTCAGATGTTACATTGTCTTGCTTTAAGTTAATGATCTGAATGCTTTAATATTTAAAGTGTATATAAAATAATGGCTAAGGACATGGATATTTCCTTTAGTGCAAGCATCACATTGCTTCATTGAAGAGCTGCAACAAGCTCTTGCAAAATGTATATATGATCCTGTCAGGCAGTGTAGAATAATTGGATTTTAGAAACTTAAAACTAGAGCTACTCAAGGGAAAACGGCTGAAACAATATGTTAAGGCATTACCTGAGCAGGAGAAAAAGACATAATGATGTAGAATGAGACGTTGAGGTACAAAGGCAAGCTTTAGTTTTCTGCTGATTTAAATGTATGAATGAATCTCTAAAACTGCAACGTACAAAATTATGCAGCTATGTGTGTTTAGCTTTGATTTTCCTTTTAAATGAAAATCGTTTTGAAACGTTTTCTTGTAATTATTACCTGATACACTGAAAGTAAACAAATTCCACTAAGAGAATTTGCATCCCTGTTGTAGATGTGCTGTCAATGCATTTGTTTGATTTATTTTACTTATGCAATGATCATGAATAAATAAAATTAATATTGGCTTCTGTTGCTTTAACAGTGAGATCATTCCATTAGTAAATAAAAACTTACAGCGGAAAATGTATCTGTCTAGTTCTTTAATCAATGACCATGGTCGATCAGTGTCCGCTTGATACATTTGAGGCATAAAATCTGAAACATAAAAGCGTTATAGATTAGGTTTACGTCATCTATTGGATTACGTATTTGAACACAGTTTCACAGTCGTAATCATGTGTGCTTTTGAATTGTGACCACTTCTCTGGTTTACGTGTTTCTGTAAAAAACTTGCATGCATAAAGAGTCAAATAACTGTCACAAGGTGTGGTCAGGATGTAAGGATGAGGCTGCTTTGATTGTGGCGAATAAAAGATGTGAGGGGATGAGAGAGTTTGTAGCGCTCGACTGTCAGACTGTCATGTGGGCGTCTGTCTTTATCTGCAAGCCCGCCGGGGCTCATTAGCTCAGCCTGTTTACAAAGAAACGGAGACCTCCAGGGGCTAATAATCAGAGGCTACAACACCATTATAGGGATGCTCACTGCAGTGAAATAATCCTCACTACACCCTTCCTCTACTGGCAAGCTAAAGCTTTATAAGTTCTGATACAGTGTCTTCTTTGCACTTCTAAAGAATGTCTTCATGTATACACGTCTATATATTCTGGTTTCTATTAATCCAAATTAATAGAAACCAGAGCCACATTTGATACTTTAAGATAGTTTTAATTAAAGCCTCAGATGTAAAGACAATTATTTCCTAATTAATTTGTTAATTAGCTTAACTGATGACTTTTTAGCTATGCTAGCGACATGGCTCTAGGGATAGCAACGTTTGTCAGCTAGTAGATCCACCACCTGGGTCCACAATTGAATTTTAACAGCAAATGGATGGATTGCCATAAAAGTTTGCACAGACACTCATAGGCCCAACTATTAGATAGATTGTTATGATATTTAATTCAGACAGTCATGTCTGCTTCAGGAGGAATTCTAATAACTTTGATGATCCCTTGCCTTTTCACCTAGCGCCATCGTCAAGTCTCAATTTTAATTGGATTAATACCTGCAAAACAACTGGAGCTGACAGTTAAGACAGTTCTAACTAAAGATGGTGAACATGCTTAACGGGTCTGGCCCCACTACCCATACTTGAGTTGGTCTTGAACAACAGCACACTGCAGGTAGTAGAGTTCCCACACTGGAAAAACGCCACCACATGACCGACACTAGATGCGCACTTTTCCTAATACAGCTTTGAAGTTGTATTCAGAGATAAGTATATCCTATAGTTCACCATGGCGCCACACCATTGGGTTGCAGTTGTTGCCGCTGTTAAGATGGTTTTGTGTTGGACAATAATCAGCAAACATGAAGAAATTTGTTGGAGAGTGAGAATTTTATTTTTTTCCAAACACTGTTACGGCAGAAAATCCACGGATAGTTATCACTTCTTTTTGATGAGATATTATATCCTGTATTTATTGTACAACATGAATAAATTTCAGAAAAATGTTATTCCTTAAAAATGTATAGACATAAAACTTTTAAAATATGTCAGCTCTCTTTTCTGCACAGTAGACCTACGGGCTTCCAGATAAATCAGTTTAATGTATTTTTAATTATATTATTCCCTTGTAATCCTGGAAGTGTGTTATTTTTATCTGAATGTAACTGTATTGCTGCATTATGTTCCAATTTATTAAATGAAACCAGCTAAGATCTGAGCTAAGCTGAGTCATGTGTTTGTGCGAGCCACTGGAGTGCCTCATTATCATTAATCAAGTATGTCCCAGTGAACAGAGATAAACCTCAACAGGCTTCAGGTCTTAACAGGCACTACCAGAAAGATGTCACACAAGTAGGGACTTGACTGCTTGCAAACACTGCAAATGACGGTGTTGGTACGGTCCCAAAATCGCACCTGCTTGTTAGTATTGTCATTATGTGTGTTGGTATGGTGAGTTTATTATTCAGCCTCACAGAGCTGCTAGTGTGGCTGTGGACATGTGTGGACGATCTTCTTCTTTCATTTACACTATCATTCAGAAACTTGAACCATCAAGCGTGCCCTCTCTACAGTACAGACTATTCAGACAACATACTGCTTTTATTTTGCTGAAACTTCCCCCTCTGTGTGTTTGTCTTTCTCTGTACCTTATATGTGTTTCCTTGTCTCCTCTTTGCTTTTGTCCTATCATGTCCGTCCTATCTTTCGCTCTTTCGCCCTCTTTGCCTCCCTATCCATCCACCCACCTCTTCTTTTTTGTTTTTTCTTTTTTTTTTTATAGATCTGAGTTTCCAGACAGCAGCTCGTATTCTTGCGGCTCCCGCTGTTGATGCCCTCAACGTTATGAAAGACCTCAGTCAGAACTTCCCCACCAAAGCCAGGTAAAGATGAAACACACGCACACAGTAGCTCCAGTAAGACTTTTTTGGTTTACACAGGCAATGACAAGTCTGGAGTTTTACAGATCAAGTCTGGCCTTCCCCCTTCCTCACAGGTCCATCACTAGAACAGTAGTCAGCTCTGAGATTCGCAAAGAGATCGGCGAGAACCAAAAGGTACATGTTTGTTTGTTCATTCATCTTTTAGTTTTTCATCTATTACTCCTCTTCAGCTTTTCATATATTTTTTGGATACAATTAAAAAACTCAACAGATTATAGTTGTAGGATGAGCCTGGCTTTATTCCATTTATTTATTTATTTTTTCTTACTGCCAATAAATCCCATGAGAAGACAAAAACCAACAATGTGTTAGTCTGTCATCTGTCTCAATACTTTCTGGCAGTGTCAGCCCAAGCCCATTATTTCCTCCTGAAGATCTTCATTATGTGTCACAAATAAATTGTTTAGTTTATACAAAAAAGGTATTTCCTACAACAGCACGGCACATTAGTTTTTACCAGACATCACTCAAACAATTTGTTGGGAACTACTTTCAACTCAGGATTTTTACACATTGGGTGCTCTAGTGAGTACAGTGTAATGGACATTTCATCCAGAGCAACAGTTTTTAGACAACAATGGAGCTCTCTGGTACAATTATTGCTTTTGTGGAATTTTTTGACAATGACACAAATGTACTGCCAGCCTTATCACTTATAGCCTAATCACTACTTACTGCCTTTTTCTTTTGTTGTTGTAGTGTTTTGGGGCTTTTGTTACCTTTTTATTAGATGGTCAGTAGAGAGATGACTAGTAAATGACCTTTAACATGCAACAAAAGATCTTAAATCCTTAAATCTACCATGACACCATGTCACTGTCATTGTTTTATATTACAGTTTCAGTGCAAATCTGCAGTGTCTTTTGTTGTGATACATGGTATTTGTAAAACATCAGCCATTTTCTTTTTTCTTTGATAAATCTTTTGACATTTTGCCCTTATGTGATGGTGATAGCAGAGAGAGTTTGGGATGACATGCAACACAGATTATAATGGAACAGGGAACAGCATAAACAGATTGATGCAATATTGCAAAAGGGGTTTTTACGTTTGCCTGGCTGAGGTGGAGATGTTGGTGTATTGATGAAAACAAAGTGCAGTGGAAACAGACTTAACGAATAAATCGGTATGTACATGAAATATGTGACTTAAATGTCCCCTGAAGGTTCCCAAAAATAGCGGCATCCAAACGTCAGATCTGCCTGGAATTTAACCTTCCTCAAACGAATGCATGAGACAAATCTAAGTTCTGTATTTCAGTCATGTTTTCTACATGGTTTTCCACCATTTCAGGATTGAGTGGTGCGTCATCTCGTTGCACCCTCTTCTTCTGCAATGGTTTAATGGCACTGGACTGGAGAATTGGCACCACCAACTGTTTATCTCAACACACTCAACATCTAGTATTTGCATGACAGAAGTGGATGGACATGTGCATTAATTTGCAATTTCTTTTACTGATTATGAGTAAATTTTGTTAAATTTTGTGCTCCATTCAGATGGAAACCTGGCTAGTTTTATTCCTGTCTTGTCTTAATCCAGTATCCTGGTACCTTTCCCTTCCTGCTGACTGTGCTGTCCAGTGGGCAGGGATAATTTAGGTTTAGCTGTTTACCAATCGAATCCAATAAAGGAGAAAATTAAAGAAAAACATGCATTATTGCATCCAGCCACAACCCCTCAGCCTCTTAGCCACCTTTAGGGAAATATCTCGAAATGAGAACTGCCCTCCCTGTTTTCGTTTTGTTTTTCTCACCTTTTTTATTATGTGATCAATTGTAAAAAGCATCAGATTTCAAAAGCATTCAGTTTCTGGCAATGTGTTTGGCTTTGCTCTGCTAATGGAATAGGTAATCATCCCTTTTTTCTTGTCAAATATTTTTTCACTCCTCCATCCCTCCCTCCTGCTCCTCACCTCCTCAAGCTGTGCTCACATTATCTTGGTGTGCAGACAGGAGTTTGGGTGGGTGGTGGGGGCGAGCGGCAAACGTCCTAATTACTGAATCGGTGATTCATTCGGCAGGCGCACTGAATCCTGCAGTGAGAAATGATTATTGATTGAAGTAGTTTGGACACATGCACTTGCATGCAGACATCTCTCTCTCTTTCACTCACTCACTCACTCTCTCTCTCTCTCACACACACACACACACACACACACACACACACACACACACACACACACACACACACACACACTTTAAGTGGGGTGAACAATATTTGTGTTAATCATGTCTTGTTGTAATTGCAGTGTCTGGAGTATGATTAATCTGACATCTTTGTCTTTCTGTAATGAGATTTGACTGCCCCAGAATGACTTTGAGCTTTCTTTTTGTGTGCACAAACACTCACACCCTTTCTCTAATAATTACATTTGTTCAGTGTGGGGTTTGATTGCTCTAAACAGACAGATTTTAAACAGAGCTGTCAGTGCTTGTTTGGAGCTGATGACGCGCCTTGTTACGGCTTTGTGTTGACTGTTGCTTTTAATTTTGCAATATAATTGACCACGCGATAGCCGGCCTTGACGCTACGTGCTGCTCTGCTGTAGCCAAATGGGGAGTTTTAGAGTTTGATGTGGAGAAGATGTGTAGTCATGTTGACGTTTCTCTCTCCTTAGTATTTCAAAGGAACTCTGGGCCTGCAGCCTGGGGATTCAGCTCTGTTCATCAATGGGCTGCATATAGATCTGGACACACAAGACATCTTCAGGTACACACATACACAATCATAGTCATGGTAATGTAAAGTATATTATCATTGATCTAATAAGCTGGGTAACATCTCTTTTGTTCTACTTGCAAATCATTTGCATTTCATCAACCTTTTGCATCTTATGAAATGAAACATTTTAAACATTTATATTCGGTCATCTTTAAAATGTGTAACATTCTCATCCTGAAGTAGTAAGTAGTGGTGGTCGAGGTGGCTCTAAAATAATATCACAATATTTATACATGAGAATGATATTCTTATACGATATGACAAAATACTGAAAAATATTTTAGGTTTAGCACTCACAATAGCTGTTGAACCCTTCTCGCGGGATTTTTAGCTCTCCTCATACTCAACTTCTGCTTGAGGTGGTGAAATAAGTTTATTGTATTGCCCCCTTTTGTTGTTCAGTCTTCTTGCACTTCTTACATATTACCGTGGTTTGTTGTTGTTTCTGATCTTTTGTAACCAAACCACTTCCACACTACTGAAGTTACTCCCCTTTTTGAAACTAACTCCGCTTTGGAGCCTGTGGCAATGTTACTTTCGCTTTCAGCCATGCTTGTTGTTACAAATTGGAAAATTGCCGTTATCACAATTCACAGCACATTTTTTAATCATATTAAAGATTGTACTAATATATTGTACATTATATGATAAGACACACCCCTGATAACTACCAAGCAAGCAAAGTTTATTTATGTAGCAGCTTTTACAGACACCAGTTACAAAGTGCCTTGCAGTCAAATAAATCAAATAAAATAAAATATGGTCACTTTATGTCCTGCTAGAAATAAATTCTTATATTAAATACACATGCTTGGAAACACACCAGCAGCCCAAATTTAAACAATAGGCATACACAAGGCAATGTTTTTCCTGACCTGAAATAGTTATTGTTTGTAGTGTGTACTGCTGCAGGATAGGGCTAAGAGATATGGCCGATAAAAACATTTCATATCAATCAGTATCGATAATTATCACGATAAATGTCAAATCATTATTTCTTTCAAGTTCAAAGGCTGATTTTTGCTCCTGAGTGAAAATTGTAGAAACCAGTTGGTTCCTTTTGTGGTGAAATGTTTCTTTGCACTCAGAATGTCACAAACACTTGATGCCAGGTCAGTAGATCACTTAACAAATCTGAGGTAGAACATTCAAATCTAGTGTGAAAAAATCTTTTTCAACAAATATGATTACCAAATTTTTTTACAGTCCCTTTTCCTGAACAAAACAAATATTTTAATAGAAAAAGGAAGTGCTAATTTGTTTGTGATTCAAATTAATTAACCCAAACATTTATTGACAATATATTGAACATTTATTATATTGTTATTGAGGAAAATGATATTGTGATAATTATCGTTATTTTTTTATTGCCCAGCCCTACTGCAGGAAGAGACAAATACTGGGGATAAATGCTAAATACAATAAATAGTTTTAGTCTAAAATCCAAAGATATTCTAATTAAAATAATGGAAAAACACAAAAGCAGCAAATGCTTACTTCTAAGAAAACATAATAGGTGAATATTCGATATTTGGTTGATGTTTGAAATGTAGGGCTGCAGCATACTTTTTTCATTATCGATTATTCTGCTGATTATTTTCTCAATTAATCTAGTCTATAAAAAGCCATCTCCAAATTCTCCAAGCCCACTTTGATGTCTTCTGTTTGCTTGTTTTGTCCTACTTACAATCCAGAACATGAAGATAGTCATACATGACAAAGAAAAACAGCAAAGTCAGAGAAGATTTGGCAGTAGTTCTGCTACATATTTTTTATATAATTTAATGAATATAAATGTATTATTTATACATAATCATATGTTCACAGTCATGTTAGTACTTCCATGCTCGTATTCACTCCTGCATTAAAGAGCACACACCTACTGCTAGATGGCCACTGTCTGACCTCTGTCCTGTGTTCCCTGCAGTGTGTTTGAGGTGCTGCGCAGTGAGGCGAGAGTGATGGAGGGTCTGCGCTCTCTGCACATAGAGACGCCCTACATCCACGACATCCTGAAGCTCAACGTCCAGCCCTCTGATTCTGACTATGCTGTCGACATCCGCAACCCTGCCATCAGTGTAAGATATACCCTAACCAAAACCAAGCATAAACCAACTAAAATCCTCTCCAACAAAAAGCTGCACCTTTTAATTAAATATATCTTATTTTATATTGCTGTATTATACTTATAGATACATTAATGTGTTTAGATAAAGCTTATTTTTATTACCTTTATATGCTGCTAGGTAGCTTCTAAATCCCCCATAAATAAAATATTATCTTCTCTAACCCTTTAATAATAACGTCATCATTTATTTGCTGATTATATTTTATATTAATTATCTGAATCCGCAAAGCATCTAGTAACTTAAATGACCAAATACATGTGGTGTAGTAAAAAGTACAATATTTTTTCTAAATTGCAAGAAAGTAGAAGAAGAAAATTGTATGAAAGGGAAATTCTCAAGTACCTCAAAATTGTACTCAAGTACAATGTACTTGATAGAGATGGGTATTACTACTTTTATTGTATCGACCGATACAGCCCAGTATCGAAACGTATTAAATGTTTTCTCATCAATTGCTTTTTCATTTTTAGTGGATTAACAACTTGGAGACAGACCACAGGTACAGCTCGTGGCCTTACAACGTGCAGGAGCTGCTCAGGCCGACCTTCCCTGGAGTCATCAGGCAGATCCGAAAGAACTTCCACAATCTGGTTCGTCCGTACCTGATTAATCAATCCCTTGTGAACCCCAATGGATCTGAATCTCTGTGAAAATACCAGTATATGTGTGTTTGTGTGTGTGTTGCAGGTGATCATTCTGGACCCCACTCAGGAGAACGCTGCTGAGCTGTTGAGTGTGGCAGAGATGTTTTACTCTAACAACATCCCACTCAGGTTGGTGTTTGCATTATCAGGGATATGATGGACTGTAAACTAGCCAGAACATATAGGGAGACAAGACAAGAATATTTTAGTTACTTTAGTTACTTTTATTTAATTGATTTTGTTACGTATTGGACATTATGTGTTTTTTTTATTAATTTGAACAGTTTTTACTGAACAGAAACATCAAAAAAGACACTGCGGTGCATATACAATCAGTTGGATAACCTGATTAAAATCCATTTTAATTCAGGAGTTTTGTCAGGCAGGTTTGGAGGACCTTTGATTCCTCCCTGCATCTGGGATCTTGCGATGGTCAGTTTGTTTGAATACCGATCAGGCACGCAGCACACATGCTGCATTTTAACTGTCCGATATACATATGAGAGTCTGTTGTAGAAACTTTATTTGGGGGGTGTGTGTGTGTGTGTGTGTGTGTGTGTGTGTGTGTGTGTGTGTGTGTGTGTGTGTGTTTAGAATTGGCCTGGTGTTTGTGGTGTCAAATGAAGATGACATAGACGGTATGCAGGACGCAGGTGTGGCACTGGTCCGAGCCTACAACTATATCAGCGACGAGGTGGACAGTCAGAGTGCATTTGAAGCTGTCATCTCGGTAAGTTGACTTTGCACAAACAAATGAAGAACTGGTTTGTAAAAATCCTATTCTCTTAATAAGAATGCTAAGTTTGACACAAGTGACTTTTGAGTAGAACAAGCAGAGAATGGTAAAGTTGTATTTCTTTTGTATACCTTATATCTGTTCTCCCTGCATTTTCTGTACCCACATCTTTTTCGTCCTTATTTCCTTCTAGATGTTTAACCAGGTACCTATCGGTGGACAGTTGAGCGTTGGGAATGTGGTCAAAGTGTTGGAGAAGAAGTTCCCCTATGTGGAAGTCAGCAGCGTCCTGGACGCAGATTCCAGCTATGACAGCAACAGGAAGGTGAGAGGGGCTGAATGTGATGTCACTGTGCTTGATGGTACCATAATTTTTGGGTATTATCAATAAATGTTGTTGGTGATTTGCATGAGAAGATTATTACTGAAGCTGGAGCCAGCAGGTGATTAGCTTAGCTTAGCATAAAGACCGAAGAAGGGCTAAAACTGATAACTAAAAATTAGATATTGTGGTTACTTCATTGTTTACGATCAATGATGTGAGACTTGTTAATTAGTGAGCTTTAGAGGTCTCAACCTTTTATATAATGTCAAGCTAGCTGTTTCCCCCATAGTTAGAGTTTTTATGCTAAGCTAATCACCTGCTGGTGTTACCTTCATATTGACCTTACAGACAATAGCGTGATCCTCTAACCTAATTCTATGCAAGAAAGCAAAATAAATTTCCAAAATTTCAAACTATTCCTTTAAAATGTGACCGTTAAACCAATGTTCTTGGAGCCAATGAAGAGTCTTTTACAAAGGTTGTAGTTGCCTTAGATCTTTTTTTGTGTAGCCCTGATAAAAGACTGTCTTGAGTTGAGATTAAGAGTCTGCTTAGACACAAGTCATCCTACTCTAGCTATGTTTTTGAGATGGTAAAAGGCTGGGGCAACTTAAATTAACATCTCTTTGTGTCTCCTGTTTTAGGAAGGACGAGCGTACTATGAGCAGACGGGGGTGGGCCCTTTGCCTGTGGTCATGTACAACGGCATACCTTACCAGCGTGAACAGCTGGACCCGGACGAACTGGAGACGGTCACAATGCAAAAGATTCTGGAGACCACCTCATTATACCAAAGAGCTGTCTACCTGGTCAGAGAACAGACACACACACACTTTGATATACAGTCACAGTCAGCTTTAAGTGCTTTTGTGCAGACACAAGTACATACTGTATCCATTTTTTGCTGAGCATTTGAGTTTTTGTTCTATGTATTCCAGGTGAAATCCTATGTACATACAGAATGGAAAAAAATGTTTTCCCTTTTAATTCTGTTTATTTTAATTATCTCCTTCATCTCCTCAAATGAGACTTAATGGAACAAGTTGTATATTCACTGAGAGTTTGCTGACACTGATAATAATATCAAGGGGTGTATTTATTTGTGCTGTTGTGTGTGTTTGTTTTTTAATTTGCCGAAGCTACTACAAAAGAGTCTACTTGAAAGAAACTTGAAAAGGAAATGAGTAGAGAAGCTATAGATGATTTATTTGCAAAGAGAGCTGTTCATTTTTACAAGTACGCTGTCTAGGAGTGTGGTGAGCATCGATTTTTCTTAAAAGCTCGATCTTTGTGAGCATGCCATCTGCCATGCCTTCCTGGTTTAATGTTGTTCCAGGATTCTGAGGAGCCAAATGTTTGAATTGGTTCTTTCAAAGACCTCTGTTTTTAAATAAGGTCTTAAAGGACATTTAGCAGGGTTTAATTTAGTTGCTGCACCAGTTTTAATGGTGAACATGCTGTTAGTCATCACTCTTGTTTTCTTCTTTTTAATGTCTAATCCAAACTTTTTGGAGGAAAACTTTTCAGTCGATACACACAAGCGCCGGTAACTGAAGTGGAAAAGCTATTAAATCTTGAGATGGCTGTCTGAACTGTGGCTATGAGGATGAAAAGAATCCAGACAACTACCTCCTGCATCACATTTGGGTCTGCAGTAACAGTGAAGAATGTCCTCTCTGAATTATTCCTTTAACATGCTGAATCTGTGCTCGTGTGGCTCGCAGGGTGAGCTGGCTACAGATCACGACGTTGTGGACTTCATCATGAATCAGCCCAACGTTGTTCCTCGTATTAACCCCAGAGTGCTGTCCACCAGCAGAACATACCTGGATTTGTCTGATACCAGTGAGTACGCATTAGGGATGTAACAATACATTATTCAGATATGAGCAGTATTTGAAATGTTGCTGTCAAATTAATTTATTCTTCAATATTCAGACATTCGATATAGACATTCTACATAATAACTAATTTTTTATTATCAGATAAGTTGTGTAGTGGAGGATAAAGCTTAAATGATCTTGTAGTGGTGAGATTTTTACCTAATGATCTGAAGCCTGGCACCTTGAAGACTTGACAGTAGACCAGAAACTGGCAAGCTGTTAGGGAAGTTAGGGACCATCTCCAGAGCGTGTGCAAAATGGCCAGAGAGCTTTTCAGATTTTTGTCAATAGTTTAGTAATTTTTGAATTGTCACTTCCTTATTTATTTGTGTCTCCATTTTTTACTTTGCCATGTGACCCAATGAGCTTTAATGGCTTTGTACCTTTTCAATTTTTAATCGTCTGCTTTATCTGTGCCTCTTCACATTATATATATTTTTTCCACTTTTAAAACAATGTATTCTATTTCCATTGTTAATTTCCAGTCAAACATTTGCACAGCTTTTATTTAGACTGCTTCAATCGCAAAACATGTATTATTATTTGATTCATGTGGCTATATGCTTAAAATATTTATACCCTTTTTTTCTTTGTGTATTGTTGTCAACATACACAAATTATGTATGATGAGTATAAATTACAGTGGGACATGATTTAACACTGAAAATGAAAAAAATTTGGCTATATTTCTAGGCTCTGCTAATATACAGCATAACTCCAAATACAGATATTTTTGTGACATAAACAGATACAGATGGTAGCGTTGTGTTACACTCCTATTAAAAATTCATACCTTTACTTCTTGGGAGTCTATAAAATATAACATGTTGATAATCATTCATGCTTCATGATCTACAGTTCACTCCTTTTTGGTCTCTCTTTTTGCAGACAACCACTTTGTAGATGATTACGCTCGCTTCTCTACTCTCGACACCAAAGAGAAGAGCACAGCAGTGGCCAACAGCATGAACTATATGACTAAGAAAGGTAAGACGGTCTCATGTGATAGCTGATTGTATAAAAAACAAATTCTGAATGGAAGAGAATGCTTGTGGAGTATTTTAATGTTTGTAGTGAAGATGATTTAGTCTCCTTCACGCCTAAACTCCCTCTTCATGTATTCTCCTTCTATCCTGTCCTCTCCTCCTCCTCTTCTTCCTGTTATTCATGTGATTTTTAAAATGTCCTTGCATCAGGGATGACCACCACCAACAGGCATGGTAATCACCCTTTTCCTCCGCTTTATTCCCTCTCCTTCTCACTTGCTCTTTTTTTCTGTTTTGTGTGAGCTACATTGCTGGCAGTGTTTAGATGTGTGTTGTGAATCCACCACCACTCTTCCATCTGTGTTGCATTTCTCAGGGGACACAAATGAATAATTACGCATGTGATGATTGTGTATTAGAGTCTGAGGTATTAACTACTAAAAATGTGTTTAATAACTGCTAACATTGTTTTGTTACATATTTAGGAGAGCATGACAGTTCATTCTGTGTCATTTTTGTAGCTGCATGGAGAATGAGATGTTTTTTATGTTGTGGGTAACACCAGGAATATAGTTACTTTTTAATGTTATGTTTTTTTTCTTACAGCCCAGTATGCTACCCACACTGTGCAAAGGTTTTAGGCAGGTGTAGAAAAAATGCTCTCAAGTATGAATGCTTTCAAAAATAGACATGTTCATATGTTATATTTAGCAAACAAAGATTAACAAAATGCAAAATGAATGAACAGAAGAATCTTATCAAATCAGTATTTTTTTTTTCTGTTCATGTCTATTTTTGAAAACATTGTTCTAGGGCTGCAGCTAACGATGATTTTAGTATTCGATTATACACTATTCGATTCATCGATGCGTTGTTTAAGATATGCTTTTGCTTGGAGCCACCCCCCTTCCCCCAATAGCTGTGCACGTTTATAGGTGATAGAAATTTAGATAGATAGATATTTTATAGGTGATAGATATTTATTGGTCCTTTCAGAAAGTCATAGTGTGTCATACAGCAAAAATCAGACCAGCAACCAGACCAGTGCTGTACAAACACAAACAATCACCCCAGTGCTATACAAGTTATACTAAAGACTCATGCAGACTACAGGACTTTCAGCGTCAGCCATGCTGTTCACACTACACAACTTGCCGTCATATGACTGCAGTCTTGAAGTTGTTGTGGCGTTCACAATACGTGACTGATCGGTGACAGGGGGTCACACGCTAAATGAGCTGACAACAGCTGTCACCCGAGAGCTGGTCTCCAAACCATGTTTTGTCAAGAAAACACACGTGAAATGTAAAACCGGAAATGAAGTAAACCTACAGACAAAACAGCTGTTTGTTATTATAAAGATAGCAATTATAAAGACAAAGAATCTGGGTGAAAGGATGGATTAGCACACGCAGGTAGCAGAGATTGTCTGAACTACAGAGAGAGCTGGTGAGTTAAAAGGTGCAGCTCCCCGACACCTAGTTAACTCATGACTATGAGGTTACAACTCACGGGCCAAAAAAGAGAACAACAAACGCACATGTTTACATTTTCAGCTGAGGACTGCAGCTTACTTTGGCTAGCCTTCAACTCAACAATCAATCATGATTTCAGTTAAATACTAAAGTTGCTGTTACTGTTACCTTGTCTGGGGTCCGCTGGCAGAACATCGGTGCTTTCTGATCAGGTGCCGTCGTGCTGTTGCCGAGGCGACGTAAATTTTGTTTTACGGTGGACGGACTGTAACATTACAGAGCTATTTTCTTTAGTTTGAAATAATCCCATACATTGGACACTTTCTTCTTTGTCCCTCGCTATTTTCTTTCTCTTTCTCCACTTTGCAAACAGCGCCATCATAATCATGTCATGTTCACAGCGTAAGCGCGATGTTCGACAGTTATAAATGTCCTTGCGAAACACTGTGCTGTAATATTTAAATGGATTAAACGAAGCATCGAAGCAAAAAGTTTGCATCAATGCATTTTATTAATCGATTTAATCAATGAATCGTTTCAGCCCTAATTGTTACTTACTTTTTATCCATGCCTGCCTAAAACCTTTGCACAGTACTGTAGTTTTTACCCAATTTATCAAACTTGATCTTTTCTCTTTCCTCATGAGTTTGCTGTGTAGCATCGCCTCAGTAACTTATTCTGACTCTCTGTTTCTTGCTTTGTGGTTGTCAGATGATGGCTACATCCGTCCTGTGACTTTCTGGGTGGTCGGAGACTTTGACAAACCTTCGGGACGTCAGCTTCTTTATGATGCCATTAGACACATGGTACAAAATCCTTTTATACCATGTATTTGGGCTGCACCTTGAATGACTGGGATATGAAGTCATTGAAAGGAATAGTTTGAAATTTCAGGAAACGTGTATTTGCCTTCTTGAGAACAAGATTTATATAAGAAGATTGATACCACTTTCATGTTTGTGCCATAAATAAGAATCCAGGAGATAGTTATCTTAGCTTGGCATAAAGACTAGAAATGGGGAAATGGCTAACCTGGCTCGGTCCAAAGGTAATCTACTTATTAAAAATTCTACAGCTCATAAATTAACATTTCATGGCTCATTTAATTTGTACTGGGTAGTAAAACGTCAAGTTCTGGCAACAGCAAAAAGTTCTGACCATAACCCCCCCATAAAACCACAATATGTCATTCTTACATTTGCTGATTTAACACATTTTACTTTAATATGTTGGTAATTAGTGAGCTTTAGAGGTGCTGTGGTGAAGTTACCTTATTACCTTTGTACAGAACCAAGCTAGCTGTTTCTAGTGCTAAGCAAACATAACCAGCCACCGGCTCTATCTTCTACATAACACAAGTTAAACTATGACTGATGAGTGATGAGTGTCACTGTATAGTTTGTATCATTAAAAAAACAACACCTTAACCAAAGTAACTCAAAGTAGAATTCTGAAGTGCCATTAAGTATTCATTTTATTGTCACCAATGTATTTGGTAAGCTCAGTCAGTTTTGCATTCTGCTCTTAAAGCAAATGATAAATCCTTCACTAACACTCACTTGCTCTATGACAGAAAACCAGCAACAATGTCCGACTGGGGATGATCAGCAACCCATCAGCTGCTCTGTCTGCTGAGACGAGCCGCGTGGCCAGAGCAATCTGGGCAGCCATGCAGACGCAAACTGCCAACAACGCCAAGAACTTCATAACCAAGTTGGCTAAAGAAGAGACTGCTGCTGCCCTGGAGAAGGGAGTCGATATCGGAGAGTTCGCTGTCGGGGTAAAGGAGGGGGACATACAGCTTCAGTTATACATCTATATATGGACAATTGTGATACTGCTGAAACATTCTGCCCTCATCAGGCCTTGTAACTTAATTAACAGCATTTACCCCTCGTCAGTTTTACTCTTTAATTTTCCCTTTTATCAGCTGCCTGTAAGTTATCTATGTCTCTTTCAGGGTATGGACGTGTCATTGTTCAAAGATGCATATGAGAGTCCCAAATTTGACGTCCTGCTCTCCCATGCTGCCTACTGCCGAGACGTGCTCAAATTGAAGAAAGGGCAGAAAGCAGTCATCAGCAACGGAAGAGTGAGCCCCAATCTTGTTTTATTGTTTAAAGAACTGAAAATACAGATATCACCATGAACAAATACAGTTAGTATTTATTAATTACCAGTTTACCCCAGTTACTGTAGCAGTTGGTGGTGTAAATAAGAATACCGTTGTTTCTTATTGACAGATCATAGGTCCGTTAGAGGAGGTGGAGGTGTTTAACCAGGATGACTTCCTGCTTTTGGAGAGCATCATTCTGAAAACGTCTGGAGAGCGAATCAAAAGCAAAGTCCAACAGTTTGGAATTGAGGACGACAGGTATTTTATTTCCCATTGTTTCCCATTGTTGCATCTGTCCCACAAGGTTACATTTTGAGTTGCGTTTTGTTAAAATAAATGCGGGCTTTCTCTCAGGGCCAGTGACCTTGTGATGAAGGTGGACGCTCTGCTGTCCTCTCAGCCCAAAGGAGAGGCTCGTGTAGAATATGACTTTGCCGATGACCGCTACAGGTAAAGTTGTAATACTTACGCATAATTTAGACAAGCAAGCCTAATTTATTCCAGTCTTACATGATTTTTGCATTTTATTTAGCAAATAAACAATGATACAACAACAAATAATAATGATAATAATAATAATGTTATGTTAAAATGCAAAATTAATAGTTGAAATAAGGGCATTCTCTGCAGCTAGCACCAGCTTTGAAAATCTTGAGTTTGTGTTTACTTCACTTCATTATTGATTTGATTTTTGGCAGTTCTGTGAAGATCCGCCCTAAGGAGGGAGACGTGTACTTTGATGTTGTTGCCGTGGTGGATCCTGTAACCAGGGATGCACAGAAACTAGCTCCTCTCCTGTTGGTAGGTTGAGCCGGGGTCCCTCGTTGGACTCGTCTTTCTTACTGATCTGTCTGATCTGTCTACGGCTTATTTCTAACCTGTCTTTTTGTCTCTCCCCCTCATCACCTGCAGGTTTTGAAGCAGCTGGTAAACGTCAACTTACGGGTCTTCATGAACTGCCAATCGAAACTGTCAGAAATGCCTCTCAAGAGGTGAGCGCAGAGTTAAGAAACAAACTTACATCTCTATCAGTACATGTCCAGTTCCCTGGTCTTTCTACTTTCTCTGGCTAGAAGTTTACTATTCACCCTCCAAATGTTCTTATGTTTTACTTTAAATGAGGCACTGAATCCTTAAAATGTCATAAAACTGTGTAGCTCTGTTCTCAAAGTGCTTGGATATTTGCCAGTATTATGACTTCAATTATTAGTTGGTAGCTGCAAAATAGCAGTTAATAGAACTTCTCTTAGTACTTTTAGTAGCTTTCAACTGTGTCACATAGCCTTCTGATACCATGTGCTACTGGTTGAAAGCTCTGGAAAAAGCTCTGGTATTGTTTTGTCAAATTACCAAAGGTTCCCATTGGTGTTTTACACCTATGGAGCTGTTTGGGCATGATGGCGTTGTACACGGTAGTGTCACATTGTTCCGCTGATCTAAAGGTGGTAGTAACACACCAAGATATGCTGCAGTGTGCCAGCCTGCAAGCTGGTAATCATGGATGTAAACAATGCTGAATTTATACTAATTAATACTTAAGCAAATGTTTTTAAACAAATGCTTTGCAAATGTTCTATGAGGAAGGAAATCCACTCGACACATTTGTTAGGCCTCCAGGATACACCCAGTTTGTTTACAAGAAAACTCCACAGGGCACCTTTCAGTAACCAACAATGGTGATCTTTATGTTTGCTTCTTGAGCTGAAGGCATTCGGCAAATGGCAGATTATTGCATGATGACTCCTCCACTTGTAATGAAAGTCTTAACTGGTTTCTGCCAGTGCAGCTAGTGACACCCCCCCCCCCGTGTTTTCTTCCAGTTTTTACCGCTATGTGTTGGAGCCAGAAGTGGCGTTTCAGGCCGACGGTAGTTTCTCTCCCGGCCCTATGGCCAGGTTCCTGGACATGCCTCAGTCTCCCCTCTTTACTCTGAACCTCAACACTCCCGAGAGCTGGATGGTGGAGTCTGTGCACACCCGGTATGACCTGGACAACATCTACCTAGAGGAGGTAAGGAAGTATGTCTGTCTGGGTTTCAATCATGATCAGTAGCGTTTTTTTACTCATTTCCAGCAGTAAACTCTGAAGTTATCAGCCCACTTTGTCTTGCTCTCTGAATGATTGTTTTAATACTAATCCAATGGTTTGCATTTTAATGAGTGTCATCAATCAGTGTGTGAACACTGCTTCCATTTACCTTGTCCCCCTTAGACTCAAACCATACTGATATTGTACGTCTTCGGACTCATTTCACTGGATTTATTTTTCATTTATTTTCTAAGGAATGTATGAAAAAAAATGAAAGGCGAGGTCATAAAAGTGGGAGGTAATTGATATTTTTCTTTCTGCTAAAGGTAGAGGTAGTCTGATTTTCTTGGGAGAGCAGGAGGCAGACTTATTTTTCTCTAGACCTACATTTCAACTTGATATCACCCTTCCTTTGCCATATAGTAAACAGTTACTTCAGAAAGACAACTTTCATATGCGGCTTGGTTCATAAAAGTACACTTCGCCATATGCAGAGGACAACAGTTGTGTCGCTCTATCAGGGTTTTATTAGTATGTGCATTTAAATTGGGGTAAACAAGTTATGCCAATCTAACACTGTTATACTATTTTGACATGTTGAGGAGAGACTGTTTTATTATAAGAGAAGTAAACATAACCCTGCAGAGGGCTTAGCTTTTTCTAAAAGGTGAAATATAACATCTCTAACAGCCTTTAATTATAGTCATGTTGTTAGACTATTTCCCTTACTTGTTAAATTTTCTTTAAACTTTTCTTTTAGAGCTTAGGCACCTGTGGCACCCCCTTTTGTTCATGGAGGGGTTATCTCTCTTCGAATTCTCTCCCCAGAGATTTCTTCCAATTTTTGCTCATGCACTGAGGATTTAGGAGAGTTCCACTCTCTCTTCTTGAAGACCTTGAATTTATTAGGGAACCATAACTAATGTGTAATCTGTAAAGCCCCTGGACTAAACTTTACTTTTCGCAGGTGGAGAATATTGTAGCAGCAGAGTACGAGTTGGAGCACCTTTTGTTGGAAGGCCACTGTTTTGATGTCAGTTCAGGCCAGCCACCACGAGGCCTCCAGTTCACTCTGGGAACCGCCTCTGAGCCGGTCATTGTGGATACAATCGTCATGGCAAACCTGGTGAGTTTGTCTCATCGTGTTGTCCAACACCGTAGGGCAGGAAGTTGCTGAAACACAAACACTTTTGCTAGCTGTTTTGTTAGATTGGTAATACTTTTTATTCTTTCCTGGATGTTAAACAACTTATTCTTTAGTTTGCATTTGAGTTCATCTTTTATCATTATAGTCACAAACTCTGTAAATCTCTTTTGCTCTGCCCTGTAGGGTTACTTTCAGCTGAAGGCAAACCCGGGTGCTTGGATCCTGAAGATGAGAAAAGGACGCTCTGATGAAATCTACAAGATCTACAGGTAAGAACATGAAGACTTGGCTATATTGTGTCGCACAGTTGACACAACTCATTAGTTTTTAGATTCAACCTATGATTTTCCTCTTTCCTCCTTCTTTTACAGCCATGATGGCACAGACTCTCCAGCAGATTCTGATGACATTATAGTTGTGCTGAACAACTTCAAGACCAGGATCATTAAAGTCAAGGTCAGTTTACCTGTGATGATGGATAGGAATATTTCCTTTCACACGGTTCATTTTTGAACATAAAATAAATAAAATAAAATTAACCCAGGATGGTTAGTGGCAGCATTTCCAGTTCTCTCCGTCTGATTGGATTTTCATACGTTTTAATGAATTGAAGAAACTGTCATCTATGCTGTGTTTTTCGAGTCATGCAGAACATATACAATATGTAGATAAATTTGCATGGGCAAAATTATACAGTTCATTGACACATTTACATATCACACACACTTTAAACTACATACAAATAAATCTAGACTATAGAGTCTTCTCAAGACAGCTGTGATATATGGAGGGCTAAATACGAATGATAATATAGATTTGAAAAGGAACAAAGAAATGCAACAATCTATAAATGTGAAAACTTGAAATCCAGATATTTTAACTCGCTTCACCATTAAAGATACCTTGTGGAATCTTATTGTGAACAAGTTTGTGTTACATTGTGTGTATCCTGAGGTCTAACAAATGTGCTGAATGCATCCCTTCGCATAAAACATTTACAAAGCAGATTTTTCTTAAACCTTTTAAACATGCATTGTTTGCATCCATGTTTGCAAGCTTGTGGTCTTTTTCTTCCCTGCTTTTGTTGGCGGATTAGTGTTTCTTGGCACATTACTGTCAACTGCAGATCAGTTGAAATAGTTGGCTATATCATTGGCTGGAATGTGTGTGGCTGGCATGTGCATCCTCAAACAACAAAATGGGGACCCACACATAACACACCATGCAATCTTTAAAGAGGTCATATTATGATTTTTGGCTTTTTAATGTTACAATGCTCGCCTAGCGGCTAGTCCGACACACCCTCAAACACAGGTGGAAAAACACAATGAGCTGCAGCGCACAGTGACAAGACCTCTGCTTGCTGCCTCCACTCTCCCTTCCAAACACTAGCTACCCTCCAGGAGGTCATTGGACATAAAGTTGTTACCTTGATGTAGAGACAGTGCACAGTTATAACCAGTGTTGGGCAAGTCACTTCCAAAATGTAATACATTATAGATTATTAGTTACTCTCATTTGAGAGTAATTACTTATATTACAATATTACTGTCTCTGAATTGTAATGCTTTAAACTATTTTTGCGTTACTTTTGAGTTACTTTCACTGCTATTTAATGGCCGCATTATTCTCATAGTAATTGTGCTGCATAGGTGGGTTCTAGTGATATGCAGCGTTATATCTGCAGATCGGGTGGCTCTTTGTCATGAAAATTAACCTTCTGATTAATAGCGAGGTAGGGTGGGGCGGGGCTGGATGGGTGAAATAGGATTAATATCTCCCCATTAAGAAAGACGCTGTGCGCATTTACGCACGCGGTATAGCAGCATAACAATTATTTAATCTCCCGACACTCTGAAAGGATTGGTAAGGATGAACTGACAGGAGCCTCTCTAATCATAAAACTAATTAATTAAAACACAAACACACAGCCTATAGAAATCTTTTCACGCATGATCCATCAGGGGAACTACCGTCTTGTTAAGAGGAGCCGAGCTCCCCCGTAGTTTGCTCCCGGACTACAATCTCAATCATCGGATTCCAGCAACAGGAAATAACTTTACTCCTTTACCTATGGATTTGTTTTTCTGGTGCTGAAATGTTTCTCAGTGTTTGGGAATTATTCAAAAACAAAACACCACTTAATTTAGGGTTTAAAGGGCGTTGTAACGTGCGTTACTGAGATTGTAATGGGTATAATATTACAGATTTTAGGAAAGCGGAATATTAATGCATTACAGCAAAAAGCAAAACATTACTGTAATTGCGTTACTTTTGAAACGCGTTACTCCCAGCACTGGTTATAACTTTATGCATGAAAGATGGCTTTTCAGGGTCTGTCCTACTGTGCTTCTGATTGCCTAGTAGTCCTTAACTAGGAACTGCACATGTGCAACTTCCAACAAAGATCTTGTAAAGGTGAGATGTATCACTCCATAGCTAAAACTGGGCATTCAGCACAGAGTGTGAAAGAGGACAAAAAATATGTTGTTGAAAATGAAACCATGTAAACCTGTTCTGGTATAAACCCTAAATAAGATTTTGAACCTGAAAATGAGCATAAAATGACACTTTAAGTTGATTTTAAGTGTTCTTTTATATGGAGTTGAAGTTCTCAGTGTGCAGAGTAATAATAATAAGAACTTTCAAAAAAATACAACCCAAAACTAACATCATGTTTGATTTTAGCCTTGCAATTAATTGTTACTATTTTAATAGCGAAAGTGGTTATATTTTCAAATTACTGAGGTAATAAGTCATTCACAGTCAAAATAGTTCAGCCAGACACAAAGTTGGGCACACCCGGAACATCTTAAGTGAATTCAAGATATTTTTTGTGTAATTTATAAATGTATGTTTAATTTATTTACAATACGACACGTTTGGTCCTCCATACAATCCAAGCTAAGTAAGGTAATATGTGTAACACGGGTTGTTCAACTAACTGGGTAAAAATTGCGTGTTGATCAGGTCCAGAAGAAACCAGACAAGTTCAACGAGGAGCTGCTGAGTGACGTGACGGAGGAAAATGATGCTGGCTTCTGGAAATCTCTGACCAGGTTCAGTTTTGATTCACAGTTGCTAGACTGAAGCTGAAACGATAAGTTGATTGAAGTCAGTCGATGAAAAAATAATGTATTGGCAACAATTTTAGTAATTGTTTATTAAGAAGAAATATCAAATGTGCTCTCCTTCCAGCTTCTCAAATGTGAGGCTTTGCTCCTTTTTTTGCTTCACAACATTAAAAATGTAATATCTTTGGATTGTTAACTTTTGGTTAGACAAAATATTTTTCATTGTTTTGTGGCAGTTTTAGGATTATTCAAAAATGTAAATATTTAATCAGTAATGAATATAATACTTTTGCATCATCAGTAAGTAAGTAAAGTTTATTTGTAATGTACCTTTCACAGATAAAAATCACAAAGTGCTTCACAATAAAATGTAATACAACAAAGTAAAATATAATGCATAAGAAAATTTTAAATACAAATGGAAAGTTATTTTTTAAAAGAACAGAATTTACACAGTGTAGAAAGATAGGCAAAACATTTCACAGCCTAGGTGCCACTGCTTGGAATGCTAGATCCCCTCTGGTTTTAAAATGAGTGTAGGGGACCACTAACAACCTCTGACTTGACCTCAAACTACGGGTCGGAGTATGAAGCTGTATCAACTCAGATGTAGGGAGGAACTTTAAGTTTAACCAGGATTTTAAGTTGAATTCTATACCGTACTTATGTACAAAGATTATCACTTACTTGTAATGATATCCTGCAAGTACCTGGATGAACGACAAAACATTTATGCTGACTCTCTTTAGTCAACAAGGCCTTTTGGTTTAAAGATTTAATCTGTTTTGTGTGTATTTTTCCTTTTGAAACTTGTAAACTTTAAAAAAAAAATCTGTGTGTTTCAGAGGGTTCACAGGTGGAGGAAAGGCGGAGGAGCTAAAGCAGGAGAAGGACGACGTGATCAACATCTTCTCTGTGGCCTCGGGGCACCTGTATGAGAGGTTCCTCAGGTGAGTGTCAGAGATGTGACCAGGCAGAGAAAAGAGGATTGTTGTATCAACCAAAATCCTTGAAAATTAACATCCCTCCTTCTAACGTGTAAATAGACTGTATTGATTTTAGTGCCTTTTGTTCTCTCAGCTCTGACACCACCAGTCTATTTATTCTTCTTGCTTCTCAGGATTATGATGCTGTCAGTTCTGAAGAACACCAAAACCCCTGTCAAGTTCTGGTTCCTCAAGAACTACTTGTCCCCAGCGTTCAAGGTAGGATTTTTTTGCTTTGAAATTCAGCAGATTTCTCATCAGTGATGTTGAGATTTTCTCTTGACGGCTGCAGCTTTTTCTCTGTCCATCAGTGATGTGAGGTTCAAACTGGAGTTCTGAAAATCAAGGTGAAACATGCAGCAAGGATGAGATGTTTTAACTCAGCCTGTATAAGAAAGTCTCTTCATAAATGAGAAGACTTCAATGCTTTCCTTGGCTTGTAGTTTCATTCAACGTTTCCATTCCTGTTTTCTGACTCTTCACTCTGGCTTTAGTTGTTAAGTCTTGTTATCCTGCAGATAACATTGTGTTTTCTGACTTTCTTTGCTTGTAAAAGTCACTGATAAGAAATGTATGAGTCATTTTGGTTTTGTAAATCAGATTCCTACTCAACCTATTCCACAGTTAACTTCATAGGTAGCTCCAGTCTTGCAGTATAGGGATTTCTCTTTACAGTGTGTCTTATAGTCAGTAGACAGTTTCTGTTATCTGTCCAAAATAACATTATCCAAAGCAGAAAAATAAACAGGAGATAGACCAATACCTATCATCACAGCTTTATAAAGCAACATTTAGATTGCTCAGCTTTTTACACCTGTATCTTTACTAACATTGTCACAGACTGAGTACATTTACATGAACATTAGTATCCCGTGTTTGACCTTATCGGAGTATTGACATTTACAAGGGGCAGAGGAACCTGGCGGATAGTGTTGTGATCTTGTGTGTGTTTCAAGATTTCTCAACATCTCTCGTTTCTTGCTGTCTGAACTCTCCTGCATTTACCACTCTACCACCGCTACTGGATTTAGCTTCTCCATCTGTTCACTGAGATTGAAAAACAAGAGCAATAATACAATTCGTGCTCTGCATTAGCTAGGTCAAACTTTCCTTCTATTTCTGCCTTTTGATCACATCCTAATTTCTCATCCTAATCCTGATTTACTGGCAAACAGTGTAACTTCAGTCGAAGACTCAACATGGCAGAAAATGATCCGAAACCTAGTTAAGGCGTTTGAATGTATCCCAGTTACAATTAGAGTGCTCCAGCTAGCATATCTCAAAAACAGAATAAAAGGTTTTCTAAAATATCCAGGTTTTCTAAAACCAGAATATAATGTTTACATGCACACTAAATACTTGAAAAACCCAATCATAACCAGGATGCTAGTATATTTGTTGTTTATTTTTTGGTAAATATCAGATTATGATATTGTGGCTGATTGTAGTTTTTATTAAATCTGTGGGCGACCAGCTACAGCTCAGCTAGTAGAGAGGGTTGGCCATTAATTATAAAGTTGGTGGTGTGGCCCCAGTGTGTCAAATTGTCCTTGAGCAAGACACTAAAGGCTAAAGTGTGAAAAGGTGCTTGTGTCAAAGAAGAGTACAAATGTATTTTATCGATGTCGTAGAAACTCACTCACATATTCTGAAAACAAAAAAGATGTTATTCAGGCACCGACCGGGTTCTTCACCAAACCTGAGGTAGACCCTGTGAGGTTTAAAGTAGTTGGCGTTTTAAACCGAAATGCCAGACTATATTAAGGCTTTTAACAGAACTTTTGTCCTCGCTCTGTCTTTAAGAAGGCCTGAGGATTTTTTTTTTTCTGTGATCTGTCTATTTAACCTAAAGACCACCTTAAGGTTCTCCATATTTACTGCTGTATATGTGACAATGATTGAGCACTTGGTCTTTAATTATTCAGACTCTTGTATTGTGCCTCTTAGTAAAAATCATTATGTGAAAATGTTGACATCCCACACTCCCAAGCGGTATTGAATTCATAAAACCATACTGATTCATCCCCCTAGTACAAACTGACAGGCCTGTTTTGTGCGTGGCCATCTTGCAGGACTTCATCCCCCACATGGCAAAGCAATATGGTTTCCAGTACGAGCTGGTCCAGTATAAGTGGCCTCGCTGGTTACACCAACAGACCGAGAAGCAGAGGATCATCTGGGGCTACAAGATCCTGTTCCTGGACGTGCTGTTTCCTCTCGCTGTTGACAAGATCCTGTTTGTGGACGCTGACCAGGTAGGCTGTACAAACACTCTTATTCATATATGGATAGATGGATTGATTATCTCTCTATCTATATGTAGGAATTGATAATGAGTACTATAGTGATCCATCTGTATTGTTCCCTGTCCATCGTCCTCTCCTTCAGATTGTGCGAACAGACCTGAAAGAGCTGCGTGACTTTGACCTGGAAGGAGCTCCGTACGGTTACACTCCGTTCTGCGAGAGTCGGCGAGAGATGGATGGTTACCGCTTCTGGAAGTCTGGCTACTGGGCGAGCCACCTCGCCGGACGCAAATACCACATCAGGTACACACACTCTAACATAAAACTGACTTGACTTGCAGGTTACAATTCAGCTGAGCACCTCAATCACACTGGCATAGACAGACGCCCTTACTCTCTTTTTCAATACATTTTTACTATTTTCATGCATAATTCATGTTTTACCATCATTTAACCCCCGCAGTGCCCTGTATGTGGTCGATTTGAAGAAGTTCAGGAAAATAGCTGCAGGAGATCGACTCCGAGGACAGTACCAGGGGCTCAGCCAAGACCCCAATAGCCTTTCAAACCTCGACCAGGTCTGTGACTGTCCACCTTTGTCATTTTAATGTGCAAATGGGATCTAATTCTAAAAAGTTAAAATTTTTGAAGGACTATTTTGCATGTAGTTTCCATTCATTACAGTGCTTCATGAAAATCTTACAACTATTAGAGTGAACATTTTGCTGGCGTTAATTTTGTGTGTGCGTGTGGTTGTTAGAAAGCACTTCCCTGAAAGACTGTAAACTTAGATTTGAACAGCACCCTTGTTTAATGTGAGAAACAACTCATTTAATCTGATCCTTTTCACAATGTCAATGTTTTCTTATTTTCTCTTTCACTTGATGATTTTATGACAACATATGGTGAATGCAATGCCGTTCAGCAGCTGATTTTCACACCTCAGACTCTAACGCAGCAACAAGGATGTTTTTTTAAAAATAGTCTCATATTGTATCATCATAGCCACATAACTCTGAAAAAACATAAAGGCAGCAGCATATGTATTACTAAGCGGATACTTCTTCCATAGCTGTGCTTTATAGATGAACCTTTATATCATGACTTTAACTGTATGAAAAAGCTAAATCTGAGTTAAATTAATCTAAACCTTTGAAGTAATGTGTTGATTTGACAAAGTGGTATCCGTAACAACAATTTCCATTAAGTTTTGTTCTGTAAAATCTCACTCTTGTCAGAGATCCCATCCTTGCCTCCGACGTTAGTCTCATTGTCCATCATTTATTTTCAGGATCTGCCCAACAATATGATCCACCAGGTTCCCATCAAGTCTCTGCCTCAGGAGTGGCTGTGGTGTGAGACCTGGTGTGACGACAGCACCAAGAAGAGCGCCAAGACGATAGACCTGGTAACAACAGTTTGTCTGTGTGTAAACGGCAGGGATGGCATCAGGATAAAGAAGTCATTATAAATTGTCATAGACCTGCAGCAGCACCCTGTAATGCTCAGCAGTGTTAGAGAGGAGTGATGGGGTTTTCTAAATAACATTCCTCCTAACAGCCACTAGAGGGCACACAGGCCAACTGTGAAGAAGTAATTGAGTACTGTGAATGAATTACTTTTTGGATAACTGAAAGTGATTCACATCTTAACAAAGCAAACAATAAGATGAAAAGTAATTCCATATAAACCCTTATAAAGGGTTGATATCTGGGTAAATAGTGTTTAATACTGTGAAAGGTGTTACATTCTTTGTAAACATCAAATAATTTGAATAGTAAAGTAAGGCTTATTTTAAAGAAAATCTAAAACAAACAGTGGGGCTGTAACAGACAAACATTATTTCCTCCCCCTTGAGTAAAATCCTTCTAAATCTGCCATGTTCACACAAGAAAAACTCTGTTTTTTCAGCACAGGAAGTCACAAATCAACCTTTCAGAATGAATTAAAAGCAACAAGTGAACTCTCTGTCCAGAGACTCCCTTGTCATTTTGGCAGGTAGGGGTGGAGGGCTTATTTTCACTCACATAATTTGTGAATTAAAGATGTCTAAACCTTTGGCACAGTTACCAAACTCTCGACATCAACTTTAAATTCATTCTCTAAAAAAAGCATGTAAACCAAGTACTAAAACCCACTACACACACACATTAAACAGTGTACATCAAGTGACAGCATAACATTAAACGTGTTACCACCATATAACACTATCAGTAGGCACACCGGCAGCTTCTTCTCTGCTGCAGCTGCAAATTTAATACCATTCTTACAGTTTATCACATTCCAGAGCTGACTTTTCCCCCAAAATAATAACAAGCATTATTTGTGCTTTCCCAAATAATGAATTAAGATTCATAAGGGTACATCCCTACTAAATAGTAATAGTGTTGTAGGCCCTCTTGACCACTGCCAAGTACTTGATAAGTTGATGGAAAACATCTTCTGGCTCTTACTATCTGTAACAATACCACTGTTGATCGGTTTTCAGCGTGTGCTGTTCTGCAGCGTCACAATCTGTGCTGTTATGTTAGCGTCCATGCTGGCATCTCGTCTAGTTCAGACATTATTGGCGCAGAGGGGAAACAAGGGGGGATGCTAAGGCAGTGGAGAATGAAGAACTATTACAACACAAAGAAGACTCCAATGACCTACTAAACAAGCCAGAGACAGACAGATCTAAACTGCTCTCTTAAGAAAACCAAATGTCAGCACCAGGCAATGATCAGATTTGTTAAATCATCTCAGTGAAACGTCCAAGGATTTACAGTACTGTGCAAATGTTTTGGGGGGGAAATTATTTAAAGTAAGAGTGCTTTCAAAATTAGACATTTTAATAGATTTTTTATGAATTAACAGACCCAACAGGCAGTTTAAAACGCCAGTGATCTCACTGACCACTTTAACAAAATGCAGCCTGTTCTTATCACCTGCTGAGAGAAGTAATGACATGGTTTTAACAAGACATAAGCTGAAGAATGATAGTGATTAGACTCTGACTGCCTGTGAACATCATAGTTGATGATTTTGTCTGTCCCCTCTCATTTTTTCCTGATATCAGTGCAACAACCCCATGACCAAGGAGCCCAAGCTGCAGGCCGCGGTGAGGATCGTGGCTGAGTGGGCCGATTATGACCAGGAGATTAAACGTCTACAGAGCAGAGTCCAGGAGAGGGCGAACCACACAACAAAGCAGCAAAGCACAGGTACTGAACGCTCATGGCAGACAGATACTTGCATGTGATTAAATAGAAACAACACACATCTGCTCTAACCTGCAACACATTTGTCATCTTGAGTACTCATTTTCTGTCCTTCTTTGTCCCTGTCAGATGCTCACACAGAGTTGTGAGGATCCTGCAGTGGCTGTGATGAGGCGGTGAACTGGACTCTGTTTAAAGAGTCTGCTTCATGAAGAGGCTCCTCTCCTGCCCCAGGGCACTGCAGACAGACTGACCACAAACCAGTGCTAAATGGTTTAAACTGTTTTTTCTTCTTTTTTATAACGTGTTAAGGTGGTCAGGTTTAAGAGGTTTATTCCGTGAGCGTGGGTGCAAGTGGTAAGAATGTATTTTGTGAAATGAAAATATAAATTCTATTTGTTGTTAGTTTTCTTTCCCCTGTAATAGATGTCAGTCAGGAAGTTTGCACTGATTGGGATTCTGGTTCGGGCTGTGGTTGAAGCACAAGGGGAGGGGGACCCTAGAAAATTTCACTGTTGGCAAAGTTAGGGTTTGATCTCCAAGCATTTGGTGTTGAGAGAGATTTCTTCTTACGCACTGGATTTAACAGTTTTAAAGCTAGCTGTTAGGCCTTCCTCTAAATTGGTAAAGGGTACAGGTAGATTAGGTTTATACTTCTATTTTACAGTTCATGCGAAGCTCTGGAAAATCATGCATAATTTTCAAGATCCAAGACCTAGGGCTGGGCAATATGTTTGATGTCAGTATCATGCAAAAAGTTTACAAAAGCACATCCAAACACGATAAATACCAGGTGCTGTACCCAAGTACATGTGGAAAAACTTATTGAAATCAATATCATGAAATTAATGTGGTTTTTGTAATCGATGTAGCAAATTAATGCAAAATAGTAGAGATCACAATTAAATTGATCTTCAATTCAGTAGTCAAGCTATAACTCGTTATTCATTACATCATATCAGTATCTTCAAACTCAATTGTTTTTTTTAAGACAGTTTACAAAAAACAGAACAGAAATTATGAAATTGCTGAAATTAAAACCAATATAAAATTATTGCCCAGCGTCCCTTGAGATATTTAGAAGAAACTAAATTAAGCTCAAACTACACAAATACACTATACATATATACATTTTTGTAGTGATGAATCCGCTAGTCATATTTTTTTTTAAGAATCACCTCAATCTGAATGTTTAGTGCCCAATCTAAACTAACACGTTATGGGAATGTGTATGGAATTTAGAAGTGAGTGTTAACGCTATTCACACTCACCATCTCGTATCTGACATGAAAAATGAACAACCAAATCAGTAGGCTTTATTGAATCCCCATTTTCTTGTGGAATATCAATGTCACTGTGACTCTCAGGGAAAGAAGTTTGAAGCTCGTGCGGGTTGCAGCGTGAGAGTACAAATCAGATGAGAGCGGAGAGTTTGTGGTACTTAAGGGAAGAGCAGCCATGACAGGAGTTTTGCTGAAAAATATGATTTTCTGTTCATCGTGTTTTGGCTGTCAGATATTTTTGTTAAATAAAAATTCTCAATAAAGAAGTGGTCCAGTGTGTTGTCACGGATTTCACCGATTCAAATGTCACCGATTCGAATACAAACTTAACCAAACTCACCTAAACATTGACAGTTCATTCTCTGAAATAAATACTGTAACAATGTGCACTTTAACATTAACGGTTTTAGACAACATCCAGTTTAAAATCAATTCAAATTAACACATTTGGAACATGGTGGGTTTTGTCGATGAAGGGCTACTGGAGTTCATCTGACAGGGCAGTGGGGATGGATGCTGTATGTCAGAAAGAAAAGTGGAACCATTGCTCTACTGTACATGCAACGCATTAAATCCATCCTGTTGACACTGAAGAGAAGTGTCCCCTAGACATCAACTGCTCAGACTTTTTCTCCCTAAGCACAGATTCTGAAACCCAAACTGTGATTAAAAAAAAATGACCCAAAGATACTTAAAAATAAAAACCAATAACCCTCTATGTGGAACAGATTACGATCATTCATCTACATGTAAGGTACCCTGATGCTGCCCTCTACACACAACACCTGTTACTGGAAGGTTTCAGACTTTTATTGTGATCCATTTGAAAAAAGGTTTTACAAAAGGTAACATTCAATTTTTACACCAATTCATTAAAAAAAATCACTTAAAATAAGGTTTTGATACAACAAATTCAGTTAACTAGGTAATGGCTTCTATAAACAATGTGAAAATAAGATAATATACATGTAAATGAATGCTACAAACATGAGGAGGAACTGAGGAATTAATTAAAATAAAATTAAAAGAAAAAAAAGAAACAATGGCATGATTGTTTTCCTTTTGACTTGAGTAACATCTGGCCAGAATTACCAACAGAGCAGTTATTGCAAAATGTATCCCACAACATCTGGTGACCAATTGGAATGTTCGATGACAAAAAAAAACCACCCTCGGGGGGGCTTACTGATTTGTTGCATCCGTTTCTCTGTTAAATTGACATGGCAACATTGGTGCATGTTCTGTTGCCATGTGCAGTTGACAATGAAAAGCCCCCCCCAAAAAATCTATGATCACTGCCATGTGGCTTCGATTTAGACACCCAGACAACTTAAACAATGTGAATTTACAACACAAATAGGCAAAAAAAGAAAAATAAAGACGTGTTTTTGACGTGGACAAGCACAGCGGACGGCGTGCTCGTGAGGACAGATGAAACATTCTGTTCAGACTGACAGGATGCTGGAAGAAGTTGCCTTTTTTCCCCCAGAGTGGCTTGCATCTATCAACCTCCCTCACAGTGGAAAACACCACAACCTCAGGTCAGTTGACAGTGGCACTGTCGTCCTACTCTGACCATCAGCTGAACCTCCCGCTCTGCTTGCAGCAGCATAGCATGACATCTGCGTCGATGTCAGTGATTGGGCAGCGACAGCTGCTGCAGATTTAACATTTTAGAAGTTTAACATTTTGGGAAACACGCAGATTTGTTTTCATGCCAAGAGTTGGACGAGAAGATTGATGCCAATCACATGTCTGTATGCCAAGTATGAAGGTACCGCCAGAAGCTGGCTACCTTAGCTTAGCATAAAGACTGGAAACTAGCTGGATCTGTCCAAAGCTAACTTAATCTGCCTATCAGCACCTATAAAGCACATTTGTTCACAAATTGCATTTTGTGCATGTAATCTGTGCAAAATCTGAAGTGTAACGGTGACAATTTGCCATTTCACTGGGGGGGGGTGTATGTACAGGACTATTTCTTGGCTGGCACCAGGACCTTCCTGGAGTCTGTACTGCTTCCAAATGCTGGAACATAACGTCTGATAAAACTATGAATTGCTGTTTTTATATGGATTAAAGAAACATGGATTATGTTATCTAGCTAGATTTACAGATGCTAACAGATTCTGTTACCTTCAAAAAGGCTAGCCCTCCCCCCCCCCCGTTTCCAGTCTTTGTGCTAAGCTACGCTAACTAGATACTTCGTATTTTCTATACGAACTCTTAGCAAGAAAGCACATTTCCCTAAATGTTGAAGTACTCCTTTAAAAACAAAAGCGTTCTTTCATGGCGGCAGCAGTGCAACAGTTCAGCAAGGATGCAGCGCTGCTTCAAAAAAGACTGCTCGGTTTTGTCAGAACTCTCTAGAGACAAAAATTAAATCATCCCAGAGGGGTTCACTTTTCTCTCTTTCAGAAACTTCTCGTCATTATCATCATCACCACCACCACCTCCACCTCCATTTCACAAACACATTTATCTCTTACAGTTACATCATCTGCAAAGCTTAAAAAACACATGCACCTCCAGCATTTTATACAAGAGTATGATACAAAATAAGGCATTTCATCGTGTTGAGTATTCACGTGGTGTGGCAGAGTGTTAATACATGTTTTGGTGTGTGTGTGTGTGTGTGTGTGTGTTTGTGAGAGTGTGTATGTGTGTTGTGTGTGTTTATATAGCAACCACATTTTAATGTTTTTTTGCCCGCCTATAAAAAGACTGCAAAAAACAAACGAAGTCATGATAACTCTTACTTAAAATATATATATTTGTCATATATATTTACGTATATATTCATATATAAAAAACAAACAAAAAAAGGTAAGAGGGAAAAAGAGAAAAGCCCAAGAGGTCCCTGTGATAGGCCAGTTCTCAAAAAACCACCTCACCCCATTCGCCACCTCATTCCATGACCTCACCATGCGCCACCGTGACCAGCTGTAAAGGGATCTCCTGATTGGCTACGAGGTCATGGGCGGTGGTGGTCTGGAGGATGAGCGTGGTGCCATCGGCAGTGATGACGGCATCGGTGGTGGGCGGAGGCGTGGAAGGAACCCCGCCTTTTTTATTCTGGTGAGTCTTTATGTGCTTGGCCAGGTGGTCGCTCCGCATGAACCTCTTGGAGCACTCATTGCACACAAACTTCTTCTCTCCTGTGGGATCAGCGAAGCACAAACTTCAGACAAGGGTGGCACGAGCAAATTGTGCAAATGTAATTTACATCAACTATGATATTAACAGGGATGGTCATTTTGACTGGCGATAAACAAAATGTACAGAAAAATTAACAGCCAACTCCTACTAAGCTTTTTCAACAGCGCTGGCCAAATTTACAGTTAAGTCGATAGAAGTCACCCCTATCCTGATTGACAGCTTGCTATGGTAGTGACTTGTAAATCACAAGGTAGCCCCGCCTTAAAGCATACCCTGCTTTATCAGTTATTTTCCTCTAAAAGGCACCATAATGTACAAAATGAACATCATACTGTATTGAAGAAAACATGAAACTAGCAATTGAGACCATAAACTAATTGGCAAAGTGTTTACTGTGGTAATAAATCAAATGAGAAGTAGACTAATTTTGCATCAAGTCTAATGGAGACTTCTTGCAACCAGTAAAGTCGCCCCCTGCTGGCTGTTAGAAAAAAAAAATGCAGGTTCAAAGCACTTCCGCATAGGCTTCACTTTTCAAACCTGGAGGTTTCCACTTGGTTAACACACACCATTTAACGACAATAGTTTCATTACAGTCTATCAGTGTTGACCTCTACCATAATAAACTTTTAATAGCAATATCTGTCTCAGAAAACTCTAGTCAGTCAGACTATATAAAGAACATTAAAAGGTCTCTAGTGGTACAGTAGCGAGTTGTCAGGCTTAAACTATTGAATAATTACATTAAAAAAATTCAACAGCAACATGTCTTTGGATTATGCAGAGTAACCAGGACATTGTTTCAACAGACAATCCATCTTCTCCAATCTTCTTTTGAGCTGCTTTACCAAAGAAATAGTCTCTGTGAAAACAGTTCACAGTTGTGAGGTAATAGTGAGGTGTTTCTTTTTAAATTTGGGTGAACCAGCCTTTGTCAGAGTCCAACACTAACAAAGCCCTGACTGAAAATGATGAAAGACTCCACAATAACGAGCTGAAAAACATACAGTTAAATGTTTTCTAGATTGACCTCTACACCACAGCTCAACAAAATCACTAAGGTCTGACACTGATATAATGTGCCTGTTAATTTACAACAAATAACACAATCATTCGAGCACCGTTCGTTTATACAGTAACACTAAGAGTGACAACAGGCAACCAGGATTGTCTGATGAAATAAGACCAGACCTATAGTACATTTCAATCAGGATGTTTTTTAACAGTTTGAAAAAATCCCCATCAGAGATTATGTGAGCCAAAAACAATGTCTCTGAATCACTTATTAAACCTGAGGGAACTGAGGGAATAACTAAAACCCCCTCAAAACATTTGTACAATTCTTCCCACTTTACTGAATTGTCCCTTAAGAGACATTTGTCTTGCAGCCAGATGGAACACAAAACTTTTGGATACATGATCCATCCATCCACCTTCATCAGCTTATCCGGGGTCGGGTCACGGGGGCAGCAGCTCCAGCAGGGGACCCCAAACTTCTCTTTCCTGAGCCACATTAAGCAGCTCTGACTGGGGGATCCTGAGGCGTTCCCAGGCCAGTGTGGAGATATAATCTCTCCATCTAGTCCTGGGTCTTCCCCGAGGCCTCCTTCCAGCTGGACATGCCTGAAACCTCCTCTGGGAGGTGTCCAGGAGGCATCCTTACCAGATGCCCAAACCACCTCAACTGGCTCCTTTCAACGCAAAGGAGCAGTGGCTCTACTCTGAGCTCCGAGCGGATGGCCGAGCTTCTCACTCTTTCTCTAAGGGAGACACCAGCCACCCCCCCTGTGGAAACCCATTTCAGCCGCTCGTACACACGATCTTGTTCTTTCGGTCATGACGCAGCCTTCGCTCCCTCTCTTCACCCAAGTGTCCAAAACATGCGGCCTCAAGTCAGATGAAACGATTACAAAATCGATCATCGATCTTCGGCCTAGGGTGCTCTGGTACCATGTACACTTATGAGCATTCTTATGCTTGAACATGGTGTTCGTTATAGGCAATCCATGACTAGCACAGAAGTCTAACAACAAACACCTACTCGGGTTCAGATCAGGGGGGCCGTTCCTCCCAATCACGGCTTTCCAGGTATCTCCATCATTGCCCACATGCGCGTTTAAGTCTTCCAGCAGAACTATGGAGTCCCCTACTGGAGCCCCATACAGAACTCCATTCAGGGTCTCCAAGAAGGCCGAGTACTCTAAACTCTAAACTGCTGTTTGGTGCATATGCACAAATAACAGTCACAGCCCCCCAACCCCCGAGCCCCCCACCACCACCCGAAGGCGTAGGGAGGCAACCCTCTTGTTCACCTGAGAGAACTCTAGCGTAGTTGGAGTTCACGTATGATACATGATGAAATACATAAAACATGTATGGTGTGTACTTAATAAATGAGTAATATATTTCTGGTTCCATTCTGTTAATTGACTGGTCATTTAATCAACTTTGCTTTTTAGCAGTAAATCAAATACTTTAAATTAATACTGCAATTCTTGCTTGTCAGTTAATATTACAGGCTGGTGATCACGTATTTATCTCCTTTGAACTGATTGTTAGCTGTACACACACAGCCACACATCATGCTGAAATGCTGCTAGTTGTTGCCAGCCAGATGTAGCTGTATATCATTCCAACTGGCATCTGCTGATGCAAGTTTTCATTTTCTCACTTTCGAGATGATGCTTAACAGCTCTTATCGCTGAACATTGTGTGATCAGAAAGAATGGCATGGACAGCTGCAGACAATCATCTACTGGGGACATGAAAATATTTTGGTATCTGTTATGTTTTAACTTCAAAGTCAGGAACATCTAAGAACTAAATGTATCATTTTAAAGTTTGTATCATGGACAGAAAGCGATTATACAACATGTACACACTTTTTCTTTGTTGTCAGTCTTCAAACATGAATGTATGTTACTCATTGTCCACTTATAACTAGCTCCACACATAAAAACTGTATTTTATCTGTACTATAAAAACAACTGGAAATCAATACTTAAAATTAGAAAGGCCTGACTGTATACCTGTTAAGAAGTATTTTGAAAATGTGCATAGATTGTTGTCTCACCTGTGTGTGTCCTCCTGTGTCTTTGCAGCTCGTCGCTCCTAGTGAACCTCTTCCCGCAGAACATCCAGTTGCAGACGAATGGTCTCTCTCCGCTGTGCCAGCGCAGGTGAGCCCGGAGATGAGACGTCTTCCCATAAACCTTACCGCAGCCGGCGATGTGGCAGATATGCTGCTTCTTCTTCCCCGTGCCTGAACCTCTGTGAAATGCCGGAAAAATACAAAATGAGTGGGAAACGCAAATACTGTATCTGTAAAAATCAAAGTAAAAAACGCAAAAAAATTTGCAATCTATGACACACAGCTAAATAAAAGAGAACAAATACAAATCTTTAATGACACATGAACATGGAATCGGTATGTGTGAATTTTTCCAGGGGCTCACCTTCCTCCAGACTCTTTGCAGTTGGGACAGGTGCAGGCTACTCTGCGGAGCCTCTTGCCCTCCCACCCTGCGTATCCATGTCCTCATCTCCCATCTGAACACGCAGGTTGTTCAGGTCGCTGGGGTTCAGCGTGGAGTCTCCGCTCAGCTGCCACTCCTCAGAGTCCGGCTCCTCCTTTATCTGGATACCTGAAAGAGCGAAGAAGGAGAAGAAGATTTTAGGAGCTCTTTAAGTATTTTGACATGTGGATTATACAATTTGCTCATAAAAATTAAGAACAATGTGCAGGATGAGGGTGTACAATATGTTCAGGTGTCCCATACCAGCTGGACTGTTTGCGTCATCCCCTTGTGTGTACTGAACTCCACTTTGTGTTACAGAGTTCACTGTGACTGTCTGGAGGTTGGGCAGGTTGACCTGGCCTGACTGGCCCAGAGGGAGGGTCTGGACAGGGGCTAAAGTCAGCTGCTGGGCCTGTCCCTGCCCCTGTGGCAACTGGAGCCCCTGGAGTGACTGGACACCCTGAACCTACACAGAGGGATGGGATACATGTTAATAATTGGACATCTTTCACAGCAGAAGAACACAGCATGGTGTAATAATGTCCATAGGAAACTTCTGTTGACCGCTCTGCTGTTTCCAAACATGAGGAGACCTACACACGCCTTATAGGTTACCTGGAAAGTCTGCCACTGAATCTGTCCAGTAGCTGTGACAGTTTGGGCCTGGATGAGGAAGGTCCCCGGGTTGACCAGCTGCACACTCTGTAGAGTCTGACCTGCATTCATGTCCTGACCCTGAGCCACCTGGGCCTGACTATCGCCAGACAGCTGCAGTATGGGCTGCGAGATAGTGGTGGCGTTAGAGGATGAGACCTGCAGAGTAAGGAAACAGCAAAATAAATTACACACAAAGGCTGAAAGCAGCATTCAAATCATGCTGCTATGTAGTGGGGTCCTGCTGCAACAGTACTGTTGGTAGCTATTCTCCTTAAATCATGTAAATAATTGCAAGCCAGAGCATTTCCCCCAGGCTAAGAATGTACAGAATGTAGTTGACCATGCAGGTGGGCTCTCCGAATACTTGAGAGCTGGCTGCACAAAAGCATTGTATTCACAAGCAGACATCTGATTATGTCTTGAGTATTTTTTTCCCAATCTATATGTATGCACCATTCTAGAAGTTGGCACTTTTATTTATTGTAGTGATACAGAATATAAACAAACAAATCTACCTAGGTGGGTCAGCCAAATAAATTCTGGGACATTTTAGATACACTTAAGACACAATGAAGCTTTAACAAGCATAACATAATTCCAATGGGCTGAATACATGAAATGCACTCTATTGTGGCCTTAAAGCAGTGGTTCCTAACCTTTTTGGCCCCTGAAAAACAATATCTACTTAATACCCCTCATCATTAGCGCTTGGTATCATTTGAAATGTCAAGATACTAATGCCAATTACCTGAGCTGTTATACTAATATTAAAATTTTACTTTTTGATAACTTTAAGGAATATCAGATTTTGTTCTTTAATTTTCCGTCTTATAAATGTTTGGGACCCATCCAATTTATCTTGGGACCTGCTGCTGTATGCTTTAAGGCTGTTATCACCCCAGGCTGGTAATAACAGCCTTAAAGCATACAGGCCTGACACACATACACATGACATGGTGGTAAAGACACACTCTGACCTGGATTTGCTGCAGGTGATTTTGGGAGTTGTAGTTCGTTGAGGAGGAGGGGTCGGACACGCCTGCAGACACGGCGGTTGCCTGGGTCAGAACCCCGGTGCCGTCGATGGTCTCGGGAAGATGGGAGGAGTTGGAGGAGGAAGTGGTGGTTGGCACGTAGAGTTCTTGGTTGCCGCTGGCGTCGCTCACCGCCACCAGCGACTGTTTGGCGCCAGCGTCTTGACCGCTCATGATCAGCTGACCTTCCGCCGTTACCCCTGTTGCGATGGGGACTGTATGCGCTCCGGTCAGCCCTAGAGACTCCAGATCCAAACTGTTTATAGGGACGAATGTTATGTTGCCAGGCAGCCCTACGGGTACTGTGCTGGTGTATGCTGACCCCCCAGCCAGCGGGACGCCTTGGATTGACTGTACTTGCCCTGTCTGCGTCAGGAGGTCTGTGGTCGTTGTCGTGGCACAGCTGATTGAGATGCTGCCGTGGCTGCCATCTTGGAGGAGCTGGATCTGCCCCGTGCCATCATCTAACCCTTGTGTTTGGAACCCGGAAAGCGTCCCATCTGCATTTTGTATTTGGGGGATGACCTGGAAGAAGGAGCGGTAGCTTTGAGCACAATCATCACCTGAATGGAAGACCTACAGTATCTTGAAAACGTTTGTCTCTTCTTACCTGATACTGAATGCCTGACACCCCATTGGCTGCAGCCTCATTCCCAGACGCTGTAACATAAATGGGCTGGCTGGGAAGACTCCCAATAGGAAGCATGTACTGCCCGTTGGATGTGACAATCCCCGAGTTTGGAATGTGAAGAACTCCCTGGTCTTCCTTCCCAGTTGAGACCGGAGTTAACACCTCCCATCGGTCTGAACCACTCAGCTGAATGGCTGACATATCTGTTGTCTGGGAGAAAAATGACAGACAGATAACACTTCATATCAAGTTTTAGATTAGATCACAGGAAGGAGGAACGAGCCTGGCTATAGATTGGGAATCGATTATGGATTCAGAGATGGTGCTGATAATTCAGAGGGAGAGAGACAAAGTCACGTAGGATCTATGTAGATTCACAGCGATAGAAAAGGCAGGAGCTCCATGCAACCACCAACACAGAGTGAAGATAACAGCCTCAGAAGAGGTCGAGAGCAGGGTGTGGGGGATGGGTGACTATTACGACACAATTGAACGCAACTGTTTTGACTATGGACGCTATCCCTGCAATATTTTCACACCCAACATCTTCCCAGCCCAAGTTAGACGGGTTATCTTTCAGCGAGCCGACCCAAGTGACTGACTTCAGTGTCCTACCCACTATGGGCGGGTTTTACAGGGGTAAAGTGGGTGGCCGTTATTGAGGGGAACACAGGAAGTGTACGGCTTTCACCCCATGCCATCAAAATTTTAAAACGTGTGAACTCCATGCTCTCAAAAACACAACCAGCAATCGAAAGCGAGCGAGAAAGACGAGCTAGAAAATGTCGGATACCTGTGTTTCCGCTGCGCCGCCGGGTTGCAGAAACTCGCTTTGACTGCTGTCCACGTCCGCGGACGCCATTTCTCCTTGTTTCAGAGGCTGCTCTGGCGCTAGCAGGGGGAGAGGGGGAAACTCAGCAAAACTCTATAATCTTCAACTCCTGCCTGCCAGAAAAGCTCGCAAAGCATCCCCACTCTCCAGTCCAAAAGGAGCCGACTGCGAAATTCAACTTTGCAGCGGAGATTCTGGGGCGATTTCGGCCCAGAATGACTGTTTACTTTGTCAACTCCGTGGCTAGCCAGCTAGCTCAGCTAGCTAACCATATCTAGCTAGTTAGCAGTAGAGCAAAAGATAAAAAAGACGCAGCTTGATTCGCTGTAGGTTGCACAAACTCACCGATTAGTTGCACGCTTCGATGCGCTAAATGTTTACGTACCAATCATAGCGTGAATGGTAGTAACCGGGAGGATTATCTGATCAACTAAACTCCAAACATGATTATTTTATCAAAGGCGGGCTAGTGTTGATCGGGTGAATTCGGGTCGATTTTTTTCTATTTTGATTGACGGTGCGGGAAACACAAAAAGGTGGGACTAACAAGCTTGACCGTCGAATTTGCATCACATTACAGGACGTCCCGCCCTTCTTCTCTAAGGCGATTGGATAAGCGCAGGGGTCTGATATACGTCAGTGGCTAATCGGGATGTCAATCATTTTTCATAGGACGTGTGTTTCCTGTTTGTTGTTGAGCGAGTGAAGAGATGGAATGCAGTTGGTGAATAGTCAACAGCGATATTTGGAAAACGGCGGTACTTGTGTCGAAATTAAACACTTCATTTTATTATTTCAATGAAAAATCAAGTCATATATTCTAAAGCTTGGTTGTTTTTTTTTAATGCAGTGCGTTTTCTTTTCGACATAACCCCCTAGTAGACGTGCGAAGACTGTTTTTAAAGTTTAGTTAAGTTTGCTGTAGTTGGCCTCCATTAGTAACAAGCAGGCAGCGTTCAAAAAGCATTGCAGCCCTGCATTAACTTGTAACGTTACAACAGGTTATTTTCTGTCCAAATTACCACACATTTAAGTCCTTGCAAGTTCTCATAAACGCATAATTTATTCACCAGTACTACCCAATATTTCAGCAGATATAGTAGTTTTGTAATTTATATGTTGAAGCTGCGACAAAACATCACCTCCTTCTAAAAAGTAATGAATGTAAGAACACGTTAACCTTTACGACCTTCAACGTCCAACACATTAAGTTTTTTGATAAAAGTGCTCAGAACAATACAGTTTGTGAACATCCACAGTTTGAACACTGAGCAACCTTCAGATGCTGATGGAGACACTGAGCTCCAACAAGTCCGTAGTCCTTGAGAGATTTTGTCAGCTCCTGTTTTAACATAATCAAGGGTGAACTGCCATCTTCTTTCGTGTAATTTAAGTAAAAAAGAGAAACTTTCTTTTATTCTAGATTCATTACACAAAAGTGAAATATTTCAGGGTTTTAATATTGATGAATACAGATTACAGCCCATTTAAATCAAAAATCCACATCTCAAAATATTAGTGACGCACAACCGCAATTATCGATTCTTAATTGAATTGTCCAGAAGACCCCTAGAATATATGAAAGTTTCACATTTAATATTAAATTATCAACTAGATCCATTGAAAAATCTATTGTAAATTGAATTGCATAATGAATTCAACAATCAAATACACCTTTGAATCTAACCCTGTAAGTCTTATTGGAAGTCCTTCAACTGTTCAGAGAGAAAAAATAAAATCTACATTATCATAACAACCAGGCAACTCCATCTCTGGTCTAGAGCTCCAGTGTAGATCTTCACGTGACTGTTTTAAACAGGCAGACACGAACCTAATCCCCTTTTAAAATCCATTTAAGATTTAAAGGAAAGATAATGAATTGGCAAATGAAAAGACTACAATTTCTTTCCAGTATTAACATTTCTCGTTTGTAATCACTCTAGAGACATCGGTTTTATTCAATGCCTCATTTAAAGACAAATTGAGTTATTCAATAATAACTTGTTTAAATATTTCAAGTTAATTTATCTAACAAAAGGAACATTTAAAAATACACAAAGCAGCAACATGTTTGTCTCCTTTTATTGACACATGCATATTGATGAGGATGATATTTATTAGTTTCACAGGATTCCTATCTTAGTCCACCATTTGGTGAGATGTGTGGAGAGGGGAGATTTATTAGGTGCTCTTGAAAATAAAGACTTTCACACCGTGGCGGCAGCAAGGAGAGGTGAAACAATGTGCACAGTCCAGATGATCAACAGAGCTGCTCCTTTGGCGGATTTGCAATGAAGCATTTTCTCATTTGGCAAGGTGGAGTTGATAATGTCTAGAGTTTGCCTGTTTCATTTTACTTGCCCAAAACTAAGTCAATAAAAGCAGTTTGTATAATATAATTCTCCATTCAGGTGAGCAATCCTGCACTGTCAGGGAATCCTGCTTTGCTCATTCTAAAATAATACCTTGAGAATACCCCACAGAACTGGCCTGAAGTGCAACACTGAGTGATGGCTTTCATATTCTCTAATTAGTAAACAATGCACCAGTCAAATCTTTACAGACACTGTATATTTTATCATTTTTTGAAAAGTCTCTGCTGTTATGACTTCATTGTGAAAACCATAAAAGAAAGTTCAATTAGAAAAAAGCCATAAAGGAACTGAGAAATTGTTTTATTTTTAGAGAAAAAGACCTAAAACTCATTCAAGATGGCCTTCACTTAATGAATGCTGATTGGGGACCAGTAGCAGACAACACATGCTGTATACTTCTCTAACTCAACTAGCACTGTTTACAAGTGTTTTATAATACAGGAGGGGATTTAACAATTTGAGAGCACACATGCCTGTACTAAAGCACAAATTAAAAGTGTTATGACGTGAGAGCTTGCCAATCAGCAGTCATCATGAAGGTAACTATCAAGTAAAGACAAAGAAGCTGTAATTACTCAAGAGGAATCAATGATTGTGTTATAGATAGATTGCAACAAAAACAAAAACTGTCTTGAGTTTTGAGTCTGATGCATTAAAAAACAGCATCCATTAGAAAACTAAGCAGTTTGTGTTTTGCTATGGTATCTTAGGCTATTTCGAGTTCTCAGTTCATTTATACCAATTTTTCCTTGAGACCATGAAAGCTGGAATAAAATGTTTGACTGGTAAAGAGGCTCAAAGTAAAATGTGCTCAAAATATTACAGGTAGGAATGTGTGCTTTTATAGTATGGAAACATTATATAGAATCACTTCAATAGATTCTGGTCCAAATCTGGGAGGCCAATTGAATAAATACCTCTGGCCAACCAGGTCATCAGTTGATTCTCTGAATTCAAGAGAAAAGTATGAAAATCAGCAGACAGTGTGGCTCTTTGGGGCCCAACTAAAGTGGAGATCGCTCTCTGGTGAATGTGTGGTTTTCATGGTTTCTTTTTAGGAGCATTGGGTGTATTGAATTTGAAAAAGATAATGTCCCCGTCTTCCACAATGTAGTTCCTGCCCTGTTGCCTGTATTTCCCGGCAGCCTACGAAAGAAGAATGAAATCAAGAGAGCAAATTTATAGAGAACTCAAGAGCGTTAGTTATTGGCAGAAATTGAAAGATGCTCAAAGAAGTGTGCCAGTTAAGGTTCTAATTAGGCTCTATACAAACACACACCTTGACTGCATTTTCACTGCCCTCCTCTTTGAAGTCATTGTACTTCATCACCTCGGCCATGATAAAGCCTTTCTCAAAGTCAGTGTGGATCTTTCCTGCAGCCTGAGGGGCCTTGGAACCTTTCTGTTGGAGCCAAACAGAACAAAGCAAAAATAAATTTAACTCACTGCCACTTTTTTTAGGATTTTATCATAGATAAGGACAACCGTTACAGTGCAACTCCTCATACTAACAACAGTATTCTGCCCACAAACATCATACAATGCTAGAGAAAAACATAACACTAACATGGCAAAAATAAAATAAGCAAAGAAGTCATGTTCATTATGCTCTGCTTCTCAATTTCACAGAACTTGTGAGACAACTATGAAGCGTGTGGGCTTATGGTGGTGGCCACAAAGAACAAAATGCATACAGGAGTAAAAACCTACACATTAAAGAACTGTGCCACAAATGCTTTAGTGAGAGAGAATGCACTTAAAATTTAGATTTTTTTAACACTGCAAATAGTAAGAAAATCTATATCCACAAATACCATTGGCAACAATGGCACATCCAGTTTGAAATAAGTAAATAATATCATTATTAATAAAATTTAAAAATGTGAACTTTGTCTCAACAAAATTCTTAACATTTTGTAGAATATGTCATGTAAAACAACAAACAACAATAAAGAGGACTTTCAAATAAATGGTTTAGTCTAGGATCTATCAGGAGCACATAAGGTAATAATGAAGTTAATGAAAACTTAATTAAAAGTTATTCATTATTCATTTTCACTTACCCTGACGGTCCATGCTCGCACCTCATCTGGTCCCGCTGTGAAGAAGTATTCCAGCTGTAGTGCTGCATAGCCGGCCTTTATTATTTTGGTCAGAACACTTCAGACAGACAGACACAGAAGCCATGATGGAGCAGTTCAAGATAAAATGCATCTTTAAAAAGTTGCATTCAATGAGTAAAGCATTTAGATATAATTCAATTAGAGTATTCAATCCTCTGTTATTAAGATTTATTTTATTATTCAGTGTCTGTTAACTCGAAGGCCTTTTGCACTGCAGACACTTTACTTTTCATAACAGGAAACACAGGTGATTAATACAATAATAAAAAATGTGTGGCAGGGCTCTACTATTGTGCAACCTGGAACAATATCATGAATAATGTTATGATACAGCTGTGTCTTTCCTGCTCTGGCAAGTCAAAATGTGCAGTGTCAAAAAGGCTTATTCACTCATTCATGTGACTCAAAAAATGATGTTTACCTGTGAACATACTAATAGCATCCCTATTGGACACTTAATCTTTCAATAAGCTAACAGTCTCTTTTCCACTTTGAGCAAAATAATCGGATGCATACTTTGCTTGGCATTAGCGCTCATCAATAGTGAACAGAAAATTAATATAATTATTTTAATTTAAATAAAAATCAAATTTCAATGTAATCTCTTTGAGATTTTGGGATCTTGAGCTTAGGGAAAGTATCATAAATATTTTTCACGTCAATTTGACATTTTATAGACTTAAAGTTTAACAATGAAAATAACTGAAAGAGTAATCAACAAATACAACAGTCATTAGTTTCAGCCCTGCATGGAATTAAATCTGATTTACGACATTTTTGCAACATTGCATGTTTGTTTCACCTCTGCGTCTTCTGTTCCTCGCAGTACTTATTCCTCTCCTCCTCCTCCATGTCCTGCAGTTTTGCCTCGAGAGCTCCACTCACGGGGATGACGAGAGAACCAGGGTCATGAGCATCTACCCACTCCTTGATTTTCGCCAACCTGTGAATGAACAGGCAGCAGGGTAAATTATTCTGAAAGTTCAACAATAGCTACATACTATTAAAAAAATTATGCATGGTACCTGCAAATGCCTGAAAGCTAACCTACCACTTGTTCTTTTTTCTGATGTAATCCTTCTCTGAGAGATTAACCAGGTAAATCATGGGCTTGGATGTCAGAAACAGGTATTTGTTCAACACCTCAATCTGTGAAGAGAATTTAAAAAGGGCACAAATCATGAAAACAAAAAACTGTTTAGTTCTCAGTTCACTGAATTATTCAGGCAACGCCGTACTAATGAGATACTGTGCATCTTGACCAAGAGAGTCTAAAAAAATTACTGAAACCGTAATGACCAATCAGATTACTCTGTCCACAGTGCAAGCAAAATTACACCATTAAAACATGAGCTTGCAGATGTGTCTGGTTCCCAGGCTACCAATCACTGGACTTTTATGTGTATTTTAAATGCGTGCATTAAGAAAAAACTGCAGAAATGTGTCCAAAAGACAAAATAAGATGTAAAGTAATAAAGATCACGCAATTAGTTAGGAACCCTAAGTATATAAAGCAAACGATGATGTAATAAGGCTGACAGAAACAGACTTCTTGATAAGAAAACAAATGTGTTAATCCACTGAACCGAGAATACATTCCACTGATGTGTGGAGCAGCCCAGTGGTTTTGTTTAGGAATATTACGCCAAACATTTATAAACACACAAAACCATTCACACACACACACACATATATATATTCTGTACATCTTACCTCTTTGTCGTTCCAGTCATGGTGAAATCTGACGTGTTTCTTCTCTTCTACTATCCAGTTCTTTATCTTCAACATGATATCCTGAAGCAAGAAACAGCAGGTTAAAAGTTCTATACCCGGCTGATCACGGAATAAGATCTGCTTTATACCCCCAGTAGTGACACAAATGTGAAATTACTTACATATTCAGGTTTGAGCTTTTTGTCACTTCCTCTCACGGCAGTTTTCTCCAGCTTGTCTATGACTGGAGTAATCATTTCCTCGTCCTTTAGTCGCAGCTCCTCGTGGATGATCTCAATGTCCCTCACTGGGTCAACGTTACCCTCCACGTGGATGATATCCTCATCGTCAAACGCGCCTAAAAGACACAAGCAGTGACAGATGCAGTAAGCCTGTTACAAATCTGCACACAATTTGAAATCTGAGAGCCTTCCAATAATATTAAAGGCAAATTTCAGCCATTTAAAAACTTAACTGTTTACTTTCTAAACCCCCAACAGTCCAGTCCATATTTTCTGACCACACACAAACTTTTTTTCCCCAAGACTTTTGGATGAATTTGTGCAAACCTAAAATCTAGAAATGCTTGTGAGCATTTCTCTAGTCAGAACAATAAAGTTATCATAATTAATAAAACAATAATGATAATTTTAGTAACAATTTTCCCCAATAACAATATAACAAATGTTCAATAAATGTTTGATTTAATTAATTCTATAAAGATAATTATTTTGTTGAGGAAAAGGGACTTAAAAAAAAATTAATTAATTTTATACTCACGCATATTTGTTAAAAAAAGATTTTATCTTAATTGTTTTGAATGATCTACCTCAGATTTGTTAAGTTATCCACTGCTTGGCATCAAGTATTTGTCATGTTCTGACCATAACATTTTTTTTTAAAAGCACCATTAACCATCTGGTTTCTTCAACTTTCAGTCAGGATCAAAGATCGACCTTTAAACTTTAAAGAAATAATGATTTGACATTTATCATGATAATTATCAATATCAAATGTTGTGAATTTTTTTTTTAATCGGGATAATTTTGGCCATATCACCCAGCCCTTGGCACAACATGAGTGAATTCCTCAAATGGGCCTTTTTTCCCCCTTTCTGAAGTGTACTAACGGCTCTTAACTTGCCCACCTAACACTTGTCCACTCAGTTATTACTACACAGCAGCTGCAGGCAGTAGTAAAGACAACTCACGGGTCATGTGAAAGATGCCGTCACAAGCACTGATGTGGGAGAGAAAGGCGTTTCCAAGTCCCTGTCCTGCGTGAGCTCCCTTCACCAGACCAGCAATGTCCACAACGTTTAGAAAAGCTGGAACCTTACTAAAGAGACAAAAACAGCCAGATGAGTCAGTGATACAAATTAGCTTTTAGACATCAATTTAACTTAAAAAACAAACAAACAACAAATTCTCTGATTCCAGCTTGTAATAATGTGAATATTTTCTTTTTTTACGCTTCTATGACAGCAAACTGAATATATTTTGTTTGTGGACAAAACAGAGACATTTGAGGATGTCATCTTGGGCTTTAGGAAACACTGATAGGACCTAACAACTAATCCATTAGCCGATACTGAAAATAATTGTTAGTTGCAGCCCTGCAGGACATATGGTCAAAATACACACACCTGGCTGGTTTGTGGTATTGGCAGAGGAAATCAAAACGCTCATCGGGAACAGGTACCCTGCTCTCATTTGGGTCGATTGTGCAGAAGGGAAAGTTCTCTGCAGCGGCCTGGCTCTTTGTCAGCACATTGAAAAGGTGGATTTCCTATAGTGGACAGAGTCAGGAGAGTGTCAACAGCAGTGTAATCAAACCTGAATGATGAATCCAACAATTTGTTCACTCACTCACTCACGTAGCATCCATGCAAATACACATTACTTAAAAACATGTGCATACCCGACATTAGGTAATCCCACAATTCCAATTTTCAGAGAGGTTCCAAATCGTCCAATCAAAGGAGGCTGTTTCGGGGCTTCTCCCTTTTTGGGGGGCATCTGCAAGAGTAACAACAAGCTAGTAACGACATGACCCCATGTCAAAATACGTAAACAAAGCAAGGCTTAATTGTAAAAACACCTCTATCCAACTACACGCTAGGTCATGGTATTTATCAGTCCTCTTGAGCTAGCTCCACTGAAACAAGTAAAGGCAGCCCCAGTCATATGGTCATTCAAACACAGCATGCTAACGTTAGCTAGTGGTTCACTGAAACCACTCCTGTTAGCCAGAATATGACTGAACAGATATTATCTTATTAAGTCTGCATGTTCCAGTCATTCCAAATAGTCAGGAAGTTATTAAGCTGAGAAAGCGTATCTTTAAGTACCTTTATGTATTGTTTTAGTCTATGATCTACGTGGTGTTCACTCCTCTGCTATCTGGACACACCAGCCACTCCGGCGGAAAGGCAAGTTGGAGAGCAAAACGGAAGTGTTTTGACATAGGCGGTGTGTGATTGGTCGGAGAGAGAGCTGGCACGGCATGTCAGAGGTGTGCTAGCTGACAAAACTGCATTAAACCAAGTTTTTGATGTTATCATATTTATTTATTTTTTTCATTGTAATGCATTTGTAATCTTCTGAGGCTTTAACATTTGTGAATTAACGGGTATATCTTTACAGTTTACTTTACTGCATACCTTTCCGTAGTGAATTACTCGCAAAAGGTCGCCATTTTATAGATGCGTTCATGAACATGCATAGTACAATCATGAATGTATATTATACCTTGGGGCTTTTATTTCTCAGTTTGTACATCCCTGATTCCTTTTCCTAGCGTCTTAGTTCCTCCCATCTGAGATGCCAGCAGAGTGTAGAAAATGTATGAAACCACCTTTCCTATATTTGCTTAATTTTACACATTTTCATTCAGTTAAACACTGTTGACCTTTCTCCTTTCGTTGAAACATATATCCTGTTGTTACAAAAAACAAACTTTAAATCTTAGTACAAAACTGCCCAAAGTTTGCCAAAACATAACACCCCATAATTGGGAGAAAGCAAGTTGTCCGATGGGACGTTAACACAGCATCAGAATACATGGGCAGCCTGAAGGCAATCAGACCAATGCTGTATGATATGCTGTATATCCATTCCCAAACGTTAAACTACCACAGTTGATTGATGTATCCAGGATGAATTGCTTCATTCAGTACATTTAAATGACATTCTAAAATGCTCATTTCACAAAAGGCTTGCTTATGGAAGATGACTGACATCGAATGAGGGTGCATGCGTGAAATCCAAGCAGTAATATTTTATTTCTGTCAAGAAAAACAAAACAATAATTCCAAATGTTTGATGGGACTTCATGGTACAACACCTGCAGCATTTCTGCCTCTAATTCCATGGGGCAATGTGACCATTACAGTATACACACCATTACTAAGCAACAGAGCAAATGACCAAAGTAATTTTTATTGCTTATATACAAACACACACAACAAAAGAGTATTTTTACTGGAAAAAGACCAAATTTAAAAAACAAAAAAAACATAGTTTTTAAAACATTTCAAAGAGCAAACTAGGATCTTGAGAGTTTAAGAAACCAACTACATACAAACAGCAAAATGAGAAATAGTAATATAACTGCCACAGAAAATCCTGCTCATTTAAAAACAAGTCGGTCGAGCCAAGCACGAACAAGCCTAGCCTTTGGTTTAATTATCGCCGCAAAACAGGTTTGACTTTGATTCCTGTTTGTTTGGTATTAGAAAGATAACCAGAAAGGGCTTCACATATCTTAAAAGTGATGAGAAAAGTTAGCAAATGAATAAGTGACATTTTTTTCATGCAGATCCGGAGAACTGCCCATGTCTTAAACTTGAACTTTTGTTCTGCCATTTTAAAACACGCTTTACACGTTTCTTCCTACAAATTTGGTAACAATTAACTAACAGCTGACACTGTGTGGCTCAGACAGGCTGCATTTTTAGGATAACTGTTTTAATCCTTTAATACATAAACAAATCCTATCACATACACAATGTGGTCAAAAACAAACAAAACAAAAGACAAGCATCCAAGCAATAACACTGAATCTGTCTTTGATTCTTCTCTCGCTGCTCAGTAGTGACCTGTGAAAAACACGACAGGGTAAGAGATTAAGTGCCAGACTTCATTTATACAGATAATCTAAAGTGTTTCAGTGACAAAATATGTGTGAAGGTTACATAATTAACACATAAAAATATTCCAATCCTTGCAGTCTAATGAAATATAGTTTAAACATACGTGGCGAGTAGGACCGTGACCGGGATCGTGAGCGGTACCCTCTGCTGTAGTAAGGAGAAGGAGATCTGCGTCTGTTAGGGGAAAAACAAAACCACAAAACTTCACTTGAGGTCTTTAAATATACACATGGTTAGATTACTCAGTGAACTAGAATTATTTGAGAATAAAATTTTAAAAGCTGAATTAGATCACATTTAATTTATTAAGAAATTTGGCATCTTTCAGCCATATTTACTTTTGATATTTAAATAATAGTAAAAAATTAAACGTACACTTATATAATACTCAAATGAGATACTGGCCCAAAATGTGTACAGGAAAAATAACTCACCTGTATGATCTGTATTCTCGGTCATCATAGCGATCATAGTCACGGTCATAACCTCTGTCATAGCCTCTGTCGTAGCCCCTGTCGTAGTCCCTCGAGGCACGCCGCGATGAACCACCACTACTACTGCCACCGCCTCCACCACCGCCACCACCACCGCTACCACCGCTGTAAAACACAGAAATGAGATGTTTAATGAGACGTTAGGAGACACCACACACAGTCGCCTTAGGAAAATACCCCTGCTGTTAAAAAACAAAGCTGCCTGGTTAAGAAAGACTCACTATGTGGGACGTCCCATGTAGATTCCAGGAGTGGGAGTGTGGGCTCGTTTTGTAATAGAGAAATCCACTCTGATCCTGCGCCCATCAAGCTCCATTCCGTTAGCACGCTCCTTGGCCTAAAACACACAACACAGATTGAAGTAGACTTCTAATAAGATAATAAAATACATTCACCCTGTTTCCAATTCATTAGAGACCAAAACCTCTTTAATACAGAGATGTGTAAGACTTTATCAACTGGGTGCATTTTCAACCCACACTGAACCCATTAATATGATGGATGTCACGGCTAACTCACACTCAAGTCTTGTGCATAAGTGCTACCAAAAGTTACATTTCACTTTCAAACAAACAAACAAACAAACAAACAAACAAATAAATAAATAACCCATCACAAGTAACCAGAGCTTAAAGTGAGATTTAAAATAGCTTATTTTAACATGAAACCCCCAAACTATTCACATACTTGTAATAAGAGTAAACATTATAAATGTATTTTATAAACATGTTATCCTTACCTCCTTGGAGTCTTCACAGTTTTCAAAGTAGACAAATGCAAAACCTCTTGATCGACGCGACTGCTGGTCATACACAATGTTGACCTCACTCAGGGGGGCCATATTTTGAGAAAACCTCCCTCAGATCCCGCTCAGTGGTGTACAGGCTCAGTCCAAACACACCCAGACAGTTGTTGGGGTCTGGGTTGGCCTGCAAGAGTAAAAAGAGGACTGTAAAAATATTGTGAGCATTCACCTGCCGAACAGCTGCAATAAATCCTGTACTTCTGAGCAAATCAGAGTACTGTGTATTTATCATGTGACAGTTAAAGGAATCTGAGTGATGAATGATTTGATATTCAAGATTTTATTTGGAATTAAATATGACTTACATTTTAAATATTTTTGTTGTGAAATTCCCAAAGATCGGATTAAGGGATTTTACTCATTATCTTCAATCATGAAGTCAACATATCTATAAACAGAAAATAACTGATAATTAAATAAATACCCTGTTGCCAATGTGTCTGCGACGATTTGACATGGGGGAACGACTATGGCTCCTATGCCGGCGGTACTCCCAGCTACGAGAACGGCTCCTGGAACGGCGTCGGTGGGAACGAGAGCGAGATCGGGAGTAGTGTCTGCGTGAGCTTCGATGGGAACGGGACCTGGGGATAGACACAAACTTAAATGTGAGTGCATAATTTACAAGTGTCTCATGCACTCAACAGCTTCAGAAATGTAGTCTTTATGCCCCTGTGTCGCAACCCAACGATGAAAACACCATCATGTGGAAACGAGAACAGATACCCGTCCTACCTGGATTTGGATTTGGATCTGGACCGAGAACGCGATCTGGACCTGGAGCGGCGGGAGCCATCTTTGGAGCGTGCTGGTGAGCGGCTGGTGGACTTTGCCGAGCCCCGAGGGGATGCGCTCCTTGAGCCAGGCCGTGAGTCCTGGACAGACCAGACACTAAGGTAAGAAACACTTTAAAGCCAAATGTGTGCTAAACAACAAAAAAAGGGCCAGGAGGTAACTGCGATTGCCCTCTACATGCCCCTTTCAGGAGTTCACCACATTCTGGTGTTTAACAGGTTTGACACAAAATATTTAAGAATTTGATTATATAAAAGGTCACACATTGCAACAAATATTTATAGTTAATTTAGCTTAAATACAGATTGCAAATAATTAATCTTAAAAATGTATTATGGGATTGGTCAGTGATGTTTCTGATAAGAGAGGAAAAAAATTGTGCATGCTTAAGAGAAAGAAACAGGATGAAATAGAGTAATAACATAGCAGGCTGTTAGGAAATTACTCATACCCTGGTAAACTTCTGATCTTAACTTCATAACTTCTTTAACTTCATTACTTCAAAACAACCCTTCATTTCTTCTTTCTTCTGTTTGACATTATGACTTCTTTTTTCCTCCTCTTCCCCCATTTACCATCTGCCATTACAACACTAGTAGTGGGGACAGATCTTGATCGCTTCTTTTCAGCATCCAATACATTAGCATGCATCAACACCATCAGCTTCAAATATTAACAACTTCACATCTGAAACGTCTTCCGCCTTTTTCTTTCTTCCAACCTCAACCTTAACAAAGAACAAACAGGGTGGTAAGGCATGTTGGTTTCTGTAAGAACCAAAAGGTACAAAGAAAAACAGCAAAACCAGGGAAACAACATAGATTGACTTAGCTGAATACACGTTAATGTTAGCTTGAAATGGTCCTGAGATTGGTCCTAGAATAACGTCACCGATTTAAACTAGCTGAACAGTCAAATATGTAAGGTAAATATTGACTAGTAGTCACTTTTATTTAATGCTAACTAGTAGTCAATATTTCAATAGCTTAACGTTACGTTACGCAAAAGTTAAGGAGCAAATTAGCGGTAAAATGAAAGTAGCATGGCCAGGCGGCGGCCACATCTCCTGACTGCTATCGTTACGTTTTGTAGGCCGCATGCTGCAACGTTAGCTGACATTGCGACTATCGTTTCAAACATTGAACTAAAATACACTAAGTACTCTTCTGGTTACTCACCAGACTCAATGCTATTATCCTTGTATAGAACAGACTTCCCTCAATTTCGAAATTTGTTCCATTAACCGACCTACAAACGCAGCTAACAGTGAAGTTAGCTAGCTACCTTAGCAAGCGTAACGTCTTTCAAACAGGTATTTTCTTAACTTATGATCATAACTCACCTGCTCCCTGAAATCTTTCTCGTTGTCGCTCATATTACTGTAACTACACAGATGTGTGTATAAAACGTGATACACTGGCTTTAACGACTGATTTAATCTAATCTCATGCCGAATTTACCGCAAAGCAAACCGGTTTGATCTGAACGAGCTAACTCTGGAAACGTTGAGAGGTCGTTGTCCTATTCCGGTCTGATTTTCACAATAAAAGCGTCGTCTCAATCAGAAAGCGCTTCATTGCCAATATTCGTGATTAGGTGCTAGACATATGCATACAGTTGATATAAATAGATTTAAAACAATATATAATTATGGTATAAGCATGCAAGTTAGAAAATAATTATCAACCTATGTGTAAAAGAAAAACAAAACAAGGTGGCAGTTATTTACATGTGCGTTACTGCAGAGTTTGGATTTGTGTTGTCCAAATTGCATGTTGGCAAATTTAATCATGTGTATTGATACCTGTCTATTTTAAATATCTTCCATGGATACTGCACATTCTACAGGACTCCTACATAGATTTATTTCAACAAAATGATAACAAAAAAGTTAACGTATAAGCTGTTTGACTAAAAGATATAGCCGACCCAGACATACAGCTGTTCCCAATAAGCACTGGCATATTAGTAAGAACTTGGACTTCACATTGCTTTGTGCAAACCTTTTCTTTACTTTAAAAGTATGGGTATATGGATTTGCTATTATTTATATTTATTTATTACTTTCAATAACAATACAAATACACAGCAGGCCATTGTAAGCAATACAAAGATGCACCTTTTACTGCAGGTTAATGGCATGTTATTGTCATGTTTTAATAACACTCAATAATTATTTGATTTCTTCTGTTAAACCACTTGGGTCTAAATATTAATCATGATCATCATCAATTAATACTAAAGTGTGGCGCCTGTGTTTTGAGTGACTGTTGCTCATACACAGTAAATGCAGTCAGTAATCATAAAGGTCAATAATAGATTTTAGGTAATACCAACCAGCTCTAGATGAACCCTCTAGTAGTACCTTATGAATCATTTAATATTTCAAACTCCGATTTAAAAAATGGAATACTTTATTACAGAAATCACATTTTTAAAGCATGAACTTAAACATGCACATGTACAGTAGTTTGCTATGCAGTATATTATACTGTAAGCCAATGTAATAGCCCTAAGACTCTTGCAGTATGCTCATGGAAAAGATTCACAATCCTAACAGCGCCTTATGTTACATATGAGGAAACAACTTTTTATGCTTCACTTGTGGAGAAAGAAACAAACTATGCACACTCCAAAAACACTTTCTCATCCAGTCAAGTCATAAATATATATAATAGCAAAACAAACATACTACAAGCACTCAACCATGCATTTTTCTTTCTGAAAAAGGGACTGGAAAAGAGGTATTTTGATTTTCATTGTCTGTATTTCTTAAGATTGCATTTCATAAATAGCTTTGTAGTAATTTGCTGTCCTCTCTGATGATCACAGCTGGGAGGGGGACATCCAAATGACATCAAAATAACACTGACCTGCAACAATCTAATTCAATTAATTCTGAGACAAACTCCACATAATTGACTTTTAATTTGTATGTGACCAAATAATTTCCCAAAATATACAACAGAAAAGGTTTAGTTCAGAGTCAGTGGGAAGAAGGCACTTCGGGCAGAAATTCAAACAGTAAAACTAACAATCCAAAGTCACTTAAAAAAAATTCAGTCAGTAGTGCCAAAGCTTGTGTAACACTCACACACTTCTCGCATCCTGATAATGTCTCCAATTACAACTCAGAGATTACAAAATACTAATACGTCCCAGATGGGAAAAGGAACATAACCAACTTTTAAGAATAGTGTTTGATTTCTCCAGACCAGAACAGCTAGACTGGGTAAGGTGTCAGTCAGTAAAGTCCACTTCTTTGGCCCATTTAGTTATTTTTCTTCACCATGTTACTGTACACAGGTGTTGCTCACACTGAGGAAGTCGCTGCTATTAGGCAGTTAATAGAGATTGTTGCGATCCCCTATAGCAGCTTCTGATTGAGGATTTCCCAAATCATTAACTTCCTGAAGAGAGGCATGTGGCACTGCAGAGGAGGAGGCAAATGTTACTTTCAGTATTTATATAAAAATGTTAAAATGAAATGAAACAAAAAAAGTATTACTATATTAGGTGAATACCTGTTTAAAGGAGAGAGGCCTTCCTTTTGCGATATAGTCAGCATATTTACAGGCAAAAACACCACAGTCACTGCCATTTTTTTGTTGGGGAATCTCCTATAGAGGCATGAACAGTGTACAAAACATTAGTCTCAATGTGAAAATAAAAATAAATTCAATTTAGTTATGTCATTCATGACTTACAGAGGCCCTTAAGCTTCCAATGGTCCATTTGGGGCTGTCAAGCTCTCTGCCTTTCTTTATTTTGTGCTCCTCTTTAAGGTACAGTCTGGAAAATAAGCACAATGACGCCATTAACAGGACAATACATGGAAAAAAGCTCTTAAAATAATAACTGAAGGGCAGATAACTGAAGCTCAAGAGTAAAATGAGGACTCACAGTAAAAGACTACAGATGTCATCGTGTCTCTGGGCCATCGAGTCATATGACTTCACTGTCTTTGACTTTAAATCAATCACCTAGAATGACAGTCACAGAGGAAAAAGGTTAAAACATGCAAGACGTTTGAAACTGATCAACAAAGAGGAAATACTTACAATCTTAAAGTGACAAATTATTTCAGGTATTACACCCTCCCACCAAAAAAAATACAATGAAGGAAACATGGCCACGAATAATAAATCTAGACTTATGCTTCTGACTCACAGCCATTGCCCAGTGGACGCCCAGATGCAGAGGGACCAGGATGAGATCGTAGAGGAAAAGGTCGACAGCCTTGGTCCAGCGCTTCACAGCAGAGTGTCCTCCCACCTGCCCACCTCCTCCACCCCGCAGCTTAGGGAAGAAGAAAGTGCTGAACGCGTAGACTTTTAATCCTGCCGTCTCGCTAGAGCACCGCTCCATGACCAGGGAGAGGTAGAAGTTAATCACCTTTGTTAGAGGAAATAAAATAAACACAATATAATACATGTTTAAAAATAGACATTGGTCAAACGTCAACATGTCTTCAATGCATGCATTAGATCTTATATACGATTCCAGTCATTATCTCTGTTGGCTTAGGCTTTCACTAAGAAAAGGGGGGGGGGCTGATTCCTTAACAAGATGAGAGAGATTTCCACAGTAATTCACTAGTCACTTTGTTGTCACCAACACAATATTGTATAAACAGAATAGTAAGAGGAATGCTCACATGGTACTGAGTACCAGTTGTAGTAACCATATTTTGCAATGCTAATTTGAAAAAGCAGGTCACTCAACCTTTGTTTCCATGGATACACTCAACATTTTCATTGGAAGCAGCGGAGGCTCCAAAACCACAAACGGGATGAAACACTTACAGAGGCATTGTGAAGAAATATGACTGAACAAGAAGATGTGTTTATCAATCTAACAAAACCTCAACAAATAGCAATTTTTAAAATGATTTAATGCCAATACTTAACATAAAACACATAAATTGCATTCTGGGTCCTTGCAGAGCCCCCAAAGAGCACACAACTCATCGAATGACCTGCACCCCTTGAAAGTGTATCACAATAACCGGATAATTGTCTTTGATCCTTATATACAGGTGCTGGTTATATAATTAGAATATCATCAAAAAGTTGATTTATTTCAGTAATTCCATTCAAAAAGTGAAACTTGAATATTATATTCATTCATTCATTCCACACAGACCGATATATTTCAAATGTTTATTTCATTTAATTGTGATGATTAAAACTGACAACTAATGAAATTCCCAAATTCTCCGAAGATTAGAATATTACTTAAGACCAATACAAAAAAAGGGATTTTTAGAAATGTTGGTCAACTATGTATGTATGTATGTATGATAGTATTTCATAGAAATTAATGACTCAACCTACTTAAAACTGTCTTTACATTCTTAGGCTACATCCACACTACCAAGTTTTAAAATGAAAACAATCTCCATTCACACCCGCGTTTCAGCTGCGCATCAGAACTGACAGTCTATATTAAAACGACTGAAAACTTAGGGCTGAACGACTAATTGCATTTGCGATATAATCGCGATGTAATAAAACGAGATTTTCTAATCGCAAAGGGGGCGATTATACTCTGGTCACATGACACCCAAGCGGAAAGCAGTCTTACGAAGTTAATGCTTCGTCTGCACGTTACGCTGTAACTTGCCTTCTTGTTGTAGAATGTCCTTAAGCTTGACAGAAGCTCGCGACATAAACTTTAATGTCACATGGAATGAAAGTCCTCGGGCCATCCGCGGCTTTGATGGACAGAAAAATGCACAACAGAAAGACGCATGTAGTAAGGTAAGCGTATTGTGGCGATCGGCGCCTGCGTCACACACACAGCCACTAGTCAGCTCAAGAAATAGGCTATCTATAAGTTGCCGTGTTAAACTAAACGCCTAACTCCGAAAAGGGCCCAGTCTATCCCGAGTTACAGCTTGGTTAAAGCCGGTGCTGCTCACCAGCATCGGAGGCTGCGGGGGAGGAGGGGGGCTCCGGTGTTGTCGGAGAATTACTCAGCTTGTCTATTAAACACGAGGTGTCACTCTGTTCTATTTTAGTTAGTAAACTTTCGAATTGAACCTCAAACTGAGTATTTTTAGTTTGCTTACGGGGATACAGAAAGATGGACTCCTAGGAGATTTGATCTGAGATCAGGACTCATTAATTGATGGTTGAACTGTGGATTTTGTATTGAGCGCTTACTGTATAATACCCTGTGGTGAAAAGGTAGGCCGACCTGATGATATTATATCATATTATTTAATGCCATGACTTGACTCAAATTGTCTTTCTCATATTATTATAATTTGATATATCTTATTGCTCATAATAATAATTTTACCTAATTCATCATAACACAGACCTGACCCACAAGAAAGAACAGTGTAAGTTTAATCTATCTAATATCACACTATACACTGATTTACTGCTTGTCCGTTTTGAATAATACAGAAGGTAAAGAGCTTAAAAATGAATTGCACATTAAATCGTAATATTGGTAAAAAAAAAAAAATCGCAATTAGATTATTTTCCAAAATTGTTCAGCCCTACTGAAAACACACATCTAGTGGTCATTCACATGGGTATGCGCATGCCGGTGTAAACATGAAGCAGTTCTGCAACTGCAGACTACTCTGCAGTTGCAGAACATTTAGCAAAATAAGAAAGTAATACTAGAGACAAAGAACCACACCAGAGATTTTTTTGGCCTGGACTGACAACGAGGTGGAATTATTACTGAAAGTAAAATGAGACTACAAAGCGACTTTAATGGCGGAAAACAGACCAGGAGTTCTCACAGAGCAAATACAGCGGCGACATGTACAGTACAAGTGTGTAAGTGTTATCTGGACAGTACAAAATATTTTAATAAAAATACCAAAACCAAAACATTGTCGTCAGTAGCATTGTGTTTTTGCTTTGCGTGACTGATGAGACCCAACCAAATGTGAGTGACTTAGTCACCATTTTTAAAGTCCTCCATTTTCACTTGTCCACATCAATCCTCTACCCCAGAGTTTTAAAACATAAATTGGGTCAGCAGCAACTTCCCTCTTTTAGGTCTTTGGATTTGCCGTTTTAGTCCGGACAGGAGGCACAAATGTAGCAAAAGGTCTGGGTTTTAAAATGAACACAAAGTAGTGTGGATGTAGACTTAGTCCATACCTCATCGTTGAGCCAGCCTCCTTCCTGCAGTGTGGCCAAGTCTCTCTGTGTGATGCGAAGTTTGAATGCCGCACTTAGAACCCGGTTGGGATCACTTTGAGCTAGAGCACAACTCACCTCTGCCGCCATTTCCTACACACAAAGACAATGAATACATGAAATAAAACTAACTAACCATGCTTTCTTCAACACAGTGATTACACTTAACTCCTAGCTAATCTCACCTTGGTCAGCCGAGGTATGTCCTCATCGCTGTGCCTTGTATGTGCTGTGTGTGCAGAATGTGTGTCAGGGAGACTGACGGCAGGAGTCTCTCTGTCCACTAGATTGAGGCGAGTAGCGACTTCTGTAGAAAGGTCCAACTCTGCTCCCTGTTTCTGCTCCAACATATTACAGAAACAATACATTAATACAATTATAACTTCATGAGTGCCTTGACATGTCACAAGAGCCAGAGAAATGACTACCTTTGCACATCCAACAGGCTGTGTGTCCTCAAAGGCTCCACTGAACGTCTTACTAAAGGTCAAGTTACGCAGCCTGGAGATGAATCGTAGAGAAGTTAGTAAGTTAAACAATCAGAATTCACAAATATGCATGACACACACACACACATGCAGACATGCTACACCTACCTGTCCTTGGTTGCAGACGCATTTCTCCATGTAAACACACTTGGAGCAGCTGTGCAAAAAGGAGTTTCAGTCGAGCAGAGTAGATTCATTAAAACATATTTACGAGACATATTTCAACCTGGTTTTAATCAGTTGACTGTGTAATAGGAAAATGGATATTTATTTAACGCATCTGTTAAATCTGTTAAAAACAATGCCCCAAACAAGTAGGAGGTAATTAATGACCTGCAACTCTAAAATTAAAGAAATAAAAGCGTCACTTAAAACTACCCATAAAAAGCAAATACATTGCAGATTCAGATCGGTTTCTTCTGCACAGAAGAAGGTACAGAGACCGCTTACTTGTATATCCCATCTTCCTTGGCACTGATTCAAAGGCTTTTCCTGAAGCAGCAGTTTTGTGATCACCCTGTGACAGCAGCTCACTGCGAGAAAAAGGAGAAAAGGATATGAGAAGACCAATCAGCTCATGTTCGAGTGTATGTTATTAAATGGATGATGAAATTTCCCAAATCTCCACATGAATAATGGGGTTATACTCACTCTTGCGGTTTTGTTTGGTTGAATGGTAGTGGTTGGCTTTTGCTGTATTTCTCTGTCACCATCTCCAGCAAGCGCCTGTAGTGCTCCTTATTGTTCTGCTTTATAGCCTAAAAGGGAGAATACATAATAACTGACACATCTGAGCAGTACAGATGCCCCACCAGTTCTGCACACAGGTGAACTGTTAAATCCAGTATGCTGTGACTTTTAAGTGGTGTAACTGGGACACTGGTTGCTTTTGATCATAGAAACAGATTAGATTGTGATGTTTATTGCAGCCTCAGTAATATCTGCTGCCTTCCTTTCGACACAGCTCCGCTCGCTCACCAGAGCCGCTTCAATCTCTTTGTCCATCATGGTTGATAAGATATTACTTGTGACATATAACCAATCAAATGTGGTCGGGACATTGAGCGAGACTACAGATTATTGACTACAGACAGAGAGGCAGCTACATCAGAGCCAAAGTGTGATCCGAACTGTGAGTTTTGTGATCTGTTGCACCCCTTATTCTCTTGGTAAAGAGAACTTAAATTGAATGAATTAACTGCAGTAAAGAAACACCAACCATCGCTAGGAATCATTATAATTTTTCAAACTCCCAAATATTCATAACAGTGTCAGCTTCACAAATTTACCATCAGTCAAATTATACATTTAACACAATAAATCAGGCATATTCTTTTACATATATGTTGCCTATTGTGGCATTAAGACTTAATTCCTAACAACTTTACAAACAATGCAGGATTTTAAAGTATCCTTACATAAATCCAACCAATAAAGCCAAATAATTAAGTATTTTACCTCTTCCACTGTCAGACTGGGCTTGTAGCAGCGGTTGTGTCCAAAGACATTGCAGGCTGGATCAGGGTTAGCGGTTCCCACCCTCAGAGCAGGTCTGGAGGGCAGCAGCTGAAGGGAGCCTCTCCTCTCCCTGTCCTTGCCCCTGTCAGGGAGCCCTGCAGACAGTGCTGCCCCGCTGGATTCAGAAAGGTCATGTACATTAGCAAGCATTGTCAAAAAGGTGATACTGATGGTTATGCAGCCCTATAGGGATATTTACAGCAAATAGTGGGCTGAGTGGAGGGAACTGGACCATGACAGTGGACCACTTGCCTGTATTTCCTCATTAAAGGAGGTGAGGAGCTCTGAAAGGGATTCTTCCCACCCCTCTCATTCAATCCAACCACTGGTTTATCTGTGAAGAAAGAACAAAACAGACCAAATGATGGGGATAAGGATGACCGGACAACACAGATACAGATCATTATTTTCCTGCAGTAATAGCTGTCCCCACTTACTCATTCTCCACTCAGAACTGTTTAGCCATGAGGTGTGGAGCTCATCTATCCCCATCAGAGTAACATGCTGGATCAACAGAGGAAATGCAAGGTAATTACAGACAGAACACAAATCACAAATGTAACGCCAGAGAACCAAACTAAAGCTGTCCTTAATTCCTGATATACTTGTCCAAGGTCTACACTCTTCAGGATAACAGCAGTTTTAAGTGTCCAATGTTGTGTAACTTGACTTTGCTTGCAATATCTCATACCCATTTTGTCTTGATTCACTTGATATGCATTACAGTTATCATAATGGGTCTCAAAACATCATTAACAACTTGTGATCAGATTTTTTCCTTCACTGTTCACATTTGATGTTACACTTAGGAATCTGCAGAAAAGCAGAAAAGAACTGCAGAAAATAAAAAAAAGAAAAAGAAGAGAGAGGATGTTAATATTACATGACCGTGTCATGTCTTGCTTTAAGTAAAGCCTTCAAAACCTCGTCTGGGTTGTTTGGTGTAGGCAAAACAACTACATTCATGTGTTTTTGTAGATTTTATTAGATCCAAACTACAAAAGTGAGCAGGCCGTAGTTAGGTTCATACTACACTACATACAAAGAATAACATTCAGTGTGTCCTCAGTGCAATTTGGAAGTAACATAACACATAATTCGAATTGTTCCCAGATCACACATGAAGAAGTACACAGAAGTACCCAGTCTGAACATAACCACTGATATTTACAAGACGTGTGCATCTGTGGGGATCAGACTCTAAGTCCCCTTTAGAAACTTTACAGGGACATAACTGATGGCAGGAATTGGAGCACACACACCTGTGTCTCTTCATAATGTCCGGGCTTCTCACACTTGGTCTTCAGCGGGTTCCGCAGCCTGAGCAGACCTGCTACCCCAGCCACAGTCTTCTTAACAAAGCTAATGACCACATCTGACACACAGGACACCACAAATCAACAACCATCATCATTTCTGTGAGACTTTTGTAATTAATAAAGATGGTTTTATTTATTTAACAAACCTCGTCTGCGTCTTTTCACCTCTATCTGGTCATTTTGGCCAACACTGTCTGCAACATCAACACTGTAACAGGATAAACAAGATTCTAGATGGGCTATAACAGCAATAACAATAATATCAACAGTGTGATGACACATTCGGTTAGTTTGTGTCTCTTCAGTCTAAAAACAACAGTTTGGCAATATAGCCTACCTTCATGGAGATTACGATGTTCACATAGAGAGATGTTATTTCAACTTTACGGTCATTTTGGAGGATGTAGTTAGTGGCTGTGTTGAACTGTATTGCATTATACTAAGAGGTGTTTCTATCATTTAGTCTACCCATATTGATATAAATGTACAAAATACTAATTATCAGATAGATAGATAGATAGATAGATAGATAGATAGATAGATAGATAGATAGATAGATAGATAACGTTTCATTACTGAATAATCTGCCAATGCCTATGTAGTACACAACAATCTTTCTAGTGAAATTCTGAAAAATCCAAAGTGACTTCTTCAAAGTTTTTGTTTGTCTGACCAAGAGTCCAAAGACATTCAATTACAATTATAAAAAACAAAAAAGGCAGCAACTCCTCACTTTTGAGGGGATGTAAACGGAGAATATGACGTTTTTGCTTTAAAAATAAATGTAGAAGGCAGTTATCATAATTGCCAATTAGTTTTCTGTCAGTCAAGTAATCGATGAACCGTTTCAGCCCTAAAAAAATCGATGCCTCACTGGTTCAAATGGGGGTGACATTATAAAGTATCTACAAATACATTTAAACTGTAAGGTTACTAAGGCCTTCAAAATGACGGTAACGTTAAAGCTGAATCAAGACCTCTCTATAACAGTTTAAACAAAAACCTTAACGTACATTAACGTTATACCCTTCATGAAGGTAGGATTTACTAAAGGAGCTAACGTTAGTATTAGTAACTATAGACTGCATTAGCGTTAGCTAGGTGTAGGAGTAAACTTACAGTGGATTGCATTTGGGTTAGCCCGAAAATAAATCACATTTGAGTGGCTGTCAAAATCATGTAACTTAAGCAAACCAACGTGCTTAAACTAATGCTTTTATATGGACGTTTTATTTTCAGGAAATGAACTGAGACATACAGACTGTACGACAGAAAAGAAGTGTTTAACGTTAGGCTAACGTTAGCACTAGCAATTCCAATATTACAATAACGTAACTTAACTAAGCTACTGTCAAATCACGAGTTTATGCTACAGATTTGTCGGACAGGTCAGTTAACGCTCACTGGCGTTAATTTATTAGTTAGCTAAGATAAGCTGGTTAACGTAAGATGACTTTTAACGCTACCCACTAACGTTATCCTTCTTGATAAAGTTATCTAACGTTACAGTTAGTGGATGCTTTTCATAACGCTAACGTTAACCAAACTATTAAATAACCAGGGGATATAACCGTGTACCGAAAATGAACTGTTAGTGAGCACCTAACGTTACAGAAGCAACAAAAATAGTCTTTATCTTCAACAACCGACCTCTGGTAGTTCCGTTTAGCCGGTCTGCCGTGATTCTCCTGCCGCTGTGCTCCCGCTTTCACGCCAGGTCGCGTGGATACCTCCTCGCCAACGTTGCCTTTCCCGGGCCACTCGGTGGGGTTTTTCCCCACAGCGGGCTCAAACAGCGACGATATTCCGTCAACTATCCATCCATACATCCCAGACAAATACGAGAAAATTGTAACGGTGTCTTCTACGCGGGCCAGGACTGTCTCACTACAGATAAGATGTCAAATAACGATCTACGACACACAGCCTGCCATTAGCTTAGCCTTAGTGTTAATGTTAGCAGCACTGTGCGCAGCTGCCAAGGATGTGCGTCATGCAGTGTTTATGTTTCACGTAGTGCGAATGTTTTATACGTCTCCGAAGAACGCGTGGGCGGGGAAAAAAGAAATGGAAGAACGACCACAAGCGGGTTCTCCCGAGTTTATAAACGAACTTACACCCAGACCATCATTGGCTGCTGCTGATCTGCTCAGATGTCAATTCTTTTATTACGTAATAATGGTTAAAGTCCCCTTTATCGCATTTTATTTCTATAATGCTAACCAAATGGAATTCCGTTCAATTATTAAGAGATTTTTCATTAATTACGATGTTCTTAAGCAGCAAATCTATGGTCAAATCTACTTTAGTCATTTAAATTTCATCATTTCATAGACAGGAGAGATCTGTCCCCATTGTGTGTTTTGTTGTCTTGACAGTCGCTGAGATATAGTAATTAAGAAGTTAATATGTAATAAAGAAATTACATCTAAGCAGCTCAGCAACAGCCAATTGTAATGACTAAAGTAGATTTGCTGCTTAAAACAGTGTAATTCCGAGATTTTCAAAGTGTGGGATGGCCTCCCTCCAGTTTCAGTAAACTGAAGTGAAACAAAATTACATTAGCATACATTTGAGGGTCAACGAATTCCGCACGGTCTAAGACATTGATAAGCCCTGGTATAATGAATAAAAAATAATTAAACTTAATTATGCATTTTAGATATACAGTGCTCATATTAAGATAGTCAAAAATGCAATAATGAGATAATACAAAGTCAAAATCTTCAGTACAAATGATAGTATTTCAAACATTTAACTCATAAATTTGACTTAAATTTGATTTAACTCGTAAATTCAATCTGCAACTCATTTTGACTTATCACAAGTATTGTTACTTGCATGCATCTTGTCTCATTTCTGTATTCATAGTAAAAAATTAAATGTCATCTATGCAGGACACAATGTTCCTAATCCCACTAGTTTTGTTAGTCTATACAGCTACAGTATATTTTTAAGTCTGTTCTCAATCATCCTCTAACTCCCTGTGAGGCTTCAAAGCAGCCTGTACATGGTTTTTCTGTTTTGTTCTAGAGTACCCTGTTCTTGTACTGTAACAAGCTATTGTATTAAAATTATAATTTATACTCAAAGCAAGTCTATCTATCCTGTATTAAATGTTAAATAAACTACACATGGCAAACAAACATGAGTTGCCACAAAATAAACAAACAGTCTGTTAAAAATATTTATCAACTTTATGGTAGAAACATAGATAATACAAGACACATATGGTTCACCTTTATACAATAATGTGCTCAATAGCTGTTGATCATAGATTTCCAGTATAAAACCAGTGCAAATTTGGACACATGTACAACAAACATTAGTCCTATTTATATACAGTAGCACAAAAGGGTATAAAAAATTAGTAAAAACAACACTACTTTCTCATACAACATCTCAAGAGTGACCTTCAAAATACAGAGAATAGCAATATTACAATAGAAAATACTGAAAAATAATTTATGTGCTCATAAAAATCACGTAATTAAATAATTCAACACACGTGATATTCCGTTCTACACATTTCTACACAGGCGTATAAGGCATGGACAGTTTTGGAACGTATATGCAGACAGCAGATATTCATTCTTTCAGTGGTCGAACAACTTCGGGTCGGGCTGGAGAATAGATGAACCTACAGGACACACAAACAAAACCAAAATATCAGATTTTTTTGTGCAAAGCTTAGAAACATAAAATCCATAACAGAGCTATCATAACGTCATGTCAGTGCTAACAGTATATTTAGGGATGCACTGGATGTTCGGCCACCTAAATTAATAAAAATAGCAAAAAAAAAACACTTGGTGTTTGGCTTAAAAAGTCAAGACAGAAGAAATTTTACCACTTAAGCTAGCCGCACCTAAATTTGGAGTGCACACGTATTCAAGCCTTTATGGTAAATCCACTGAAACGGACCAGAGCAAGCTGAAAGGCAGGTTAGCGATTTTATCCTGTCATTTTCTCTCTTTACAGAGACAAGTATTGCTGTACGAGTGTCCTGAAGAGAGGTTATTAGGTCCTCATGTTGTGCAATACAAGAACCACATACAACATTATTTATCAAAAAACTGGGTCGGGCGTGATGAATTTAGCGCGAGGATCCAAATGTGACAGCATCTGGTTTTCAAAATAAGGTGTCTATACAGGCTGGAAATAAGATTAATTGGATTATATTCACAGAAAAGTATTATTAATAATATAATAATATAAAACATATTACATGTTTCCATTAAAGTAAATGGACACATGTAATTTACTTTACTGGACCCTCTCGGATCCACCTCCTATAGTCTCTCCAAATCCTGTGGGAAACACTGAATAAAAGCACATTTTGACTAATTTACGCAATAGTAAAAAAAGGCAAAATAAGTGGAAAAAATGTGAATGTACTTTTTCAGTATTCGGCAAATTTTTTCATTATATTAGGTTTCAACTTCGGCCAAGAATTCTCATTTCGGTGCATCCCTAGTATATTTAAGAATGATTTATTAAGACAATGTAATTTTGTTTAAAAATAACATTTGTTAACAAAAATGCTGAATTAAAATAACGTACAGTATAACCAAGATTTGCAATGAAAGATTTCTTTTGCTTTAAGTAGACTGGAAGCAGTGCAACAACAATTTCATGATAGCAAACTTAGTGTTAGTTGATGTTTGTCATTCTGACATGTACTGAAACAAATGGATATTAGGCAAAACGCATGAAAAAACAAACAAACTATGAAGTCAGTGGTAAAGTTATACATGTGCAATCTGCAGAAAGGAACATCAGTACAGGAGGATCAGAAACCTGCATGGCTTGAACGTTTCAGACCAGTGTGACCACGTCTAATCTATTGCACTCAGTGACTGATGACAAGTCTGCACTCATTCTGAGAGGTGCATTTATTGTTTGGCGGAGTGAGTATGTTACACTCACACTCACCTGGACCATTCAGGTAAAGGGGCGACAAGCAGCTCAGGTACAGCCACGTCCTATTCTCCTGCAGCCAGCGCTGCCGATAACCAATCATATCAGGGGAACAGGCTGACTGTATCCTCCTTTCCTCTTTAGGGGGCAGGGCTAAATGAGTCTTGCTTACTAGGTTAGAAGATGACAGAGCACAAAGGTTTTGTGGGATTTAATAACATACTGTTCTGCAGGAAGTGTTAGGCCACCCATCACAACATCAGAAAGACGCATCTTATACTCAGCAACGCATTTTCTGTGTGTAGTTTTCAGATCAATGGAAAAACACTTCCTGGAAAACAAGTGACCAAATTAGGAGACATGCATCTAATGCTGATCAGACTACACAATATTTTTGTCTTTTGATATAGCCATAGTGTCAGGTTAGGCATGAGTCAAATTCTTGTTGCGGCATTGCAAAGATAAGGCAGCCAACACGTTGGACCACGCCTTAATATAGCGCGCAGTGTTTCCCCAACTTGCATGACGTACAGAGGTGATTGGCCCTCTGTTCCTCCTCACAGCACCAACAGTGAATGTTTATGTATGTAAACACGGTTTTATGAATGACAGTGAGCCTGGAGCCATTCACATTCACTTGGCAGTAAAGGCGGTCTGTCTTTTTCCTTCCCTATCAATTTAAAGACAGAGTGTACAGAGGGTCATGTCACACCAACAGGCGTTGTTTATTTCTTATAATGCTCTCAACTACAGGGTAATAGTAAAAAGACATAATTCCTTACATTTTCATGTTTACAGTTTTTCACATAAAAAGTGGTCTGAGCTCTTACGGGGAAAGATGCTGAAGTTGTTCTAAAATGCAAGTCTGGGATATTATGTGGTCCCCGATGCTGCTTAGGCTTCGTCATCTTCTGCTATGACACCAAAAGGGATAAAACTAGATTGCAGCGCCTGACCCTCTTCGTTCTGGACATTACCGGACTGGTATTGTGTGGTCTGATCTCGGCATAGGTACAAAACAAACCCAGTGCCCTGTAACATCTCATAGTGGGATATCACTAGCTACTATTTCATTAAGGTTTGATAATTTGGCAGAATACCATCACCAGTGTAATTTCTAACTGCAAACATGTCAGTTTCAGTTTGCCATTGAGCAGAGTGCAATGAATGAGAGCCAAGAAGTGAAAGTATGCCTGCTCTTTAACCGATGAATGGACCCAGTGTTGACCTTACACCCTGCCGTTTTCCCATGTGCACCAAATTTATGATAGCTTTTTAAAATATCTTCCACCGTGGTGCATTCATATCCATCTTTTGCCTAAATTCACCTTGTTTCACCCGACTACTTTTAATTAATGCTGCTCACTTTGTTTGGCTCCCACCAACCGTTGTTGGACTTTTTCTAGATGGTGGATATATTCTGTCAGGGAGCGCTCTGGATCCTGAGACGTTCCTCCTGAATGCCCCGAGGCCAAACTGGTGCTGGAGTATGACCTGAGGAAAGAAGAAAGCCCTCCCTGATGAAAAAATCTCTTAAATTCAATTAAATATTTCAAAAGTATCTTCTGCTTCACAATCTTAAGTTGATTAGTCTTTGCTTTACGATGAGCACAAACCTGTTGTGCAACCTGAAAGGTGATTTGCTGGGCGGAACGAGAGCAGACGCTGTGTCTCTGTGGACGGCACTGCTGTCTCTGTTTGGTGGGGACTCATGATTCAACCTCGGCTGTTGCTGCCTTAAAACTTCAGCTTTATGCCCTGTAAGAGAAATTAAGAATAAAAATCCTTCCACTCATTAAAACACACGGTCAAGTGATGCATATTGCAATAAAGTGTGTTCACTGAGCTGACCCGGAGCATGCCAACTGACAGTCCCAGATACAGATAATCTTCTGATCGCTCTGTGCCATTTCCTGGTCAGGAACCTCATTCTGAAAAAGAAAAAAAAGAAGTGTGCTTTCAATTTTATACATAAACAAGGCCAACGTAACTCGTAAATCTTGGTACGCTCCCTACCTTGAGACAGCAATGACAACTCGTACAGCAGCCCTAAAACGCCCGAGTGGTCTGCGCTGGGAGGAGAGTGGAGGGGACGGCCGTGCACCCATATGCGCGATGAGACACAGCGTGGCCTGCTCGCATTCCTGGAAACCTCCCAACAGCAGCAGCAGGTAACGTTTCTGGTACACCAGAGCTTTCCTGAAGCTCTCAGCACGCAGGTAGCGCTCATACAAGCGCTGCACCTGTAAACCAATCAACAGAGGCTATAATTGTTCCGTCTGTGTTATACAATCTCGAACAGTAGCTCGTTCAAGATTGTCTGGTGACATTGGCCAACACTGGATTTCAAAGTCAATCAATCTTTACAGTTAGATGTGGAGCGACGGAAAATGTGTTACAAAACCAGACGTAATTACAGCCACTGTCAGGCTAAGTCTGGATTTCTCGTGCCATGTTTCCCACAGGCTGATCAATTGTTTGAGATGGTCGATGGTCTACGGTTCTGAAATTCAATGCTATGTGCTTGCAGCTGACTTGCAAGGTAATTTCTGATAAGGGGTGTCATTTACACAATCAGTGACACATTAATGCACCATGCCAGCTGACTTTTCACAGCAAAAGTTTTGACATGTATTAGCAGGAAGAACACAGGATGTAATTAACATTAATCATGTCTGCCATTTAGTTTCTCTTCTTCTAGAGCCCTGCTATTACATATGCTTTGGCAAGGCTTACTGGGACACTGAAACAGAATGGAGCCATCTCTCATGTTATTCATTTCAACTGTGCTGAAAATGACTACTGTGAGGGTCTGCTGAGCGGTACTTTCAACTGCATATAAATACACATTTTGAAAGAATAATATAAAAAAACACTATTTAGGATGAGGGCTAATCCTTTAGGGTGGGTGTGCCAAAATAAATTAAATCAACAGTATAGGAAACACTGCAGTGACTCGTCTTGTAAAATCTGTTCAATGATTTAAAAACAGACTATCATATAATTGTTTATATCATAACAAATGTGTGTAAGTGCCTGTGTTTCCCACTGACCTTGCTGTTGCTGATCACATCATTGGTGGGTCTGTTTTCAGTTTCTGTGGTGGCCTTGGCAAGCTCGTTCTCCATGCGGCGCAGCTGTCGCTCCAGGCAGGTGAGTTTATGTTTGAGGGTGGCTCTCTCCTGACTCAGTGATGTCACACGCTCTGTCAGCTCCGAGTTCTCTTTCAACAGCCTTTCCAGCAGATTGGGTGACGATGGCGACGACGGCATCTACCGTGAGAAAAGTACAATCATTTTTACCAAACGGTCCGGTATGTTTACATTCCTATAATTACGTGCATCCAACAGTAGAGAGTACAGGGGTCTGTGGCGTAACAAGTTGATAAAGATGTCAAAGATAAAGTCGGTTACTGTGTAGTCTATATCATTTGCCAAATCTCGTTACAGACCTCTTCCTGGTAGAGTTCATGTAAAAAAACACTGATGTACCTGCTGTTTTTGTTGTGTGCTATCCGCGTGCAAGTTACTTTGGAGCTGCTGCGAAGATGCAACCTTTTGCTGCTGCCCTGTGGTTCGTCCAGACAGCCTCTGAGCAGCCATCTCTCTCTCCTCTCTTTCCAGCTCTGCTAGAGTGTGCTGCAGCTCCTGCATGCGCTGCTGGTCTTGTTGCCTCAACAACTCCAACTCGCACTAAAGTCAGAAACATTTATAAGGTTGCGTGTTTGCATGTATTCAAAATTACTTTAAATATACATAAAATCTTTTGTGAAAGAAGTGAGTATGTGTTGATTTTACCAGTTTGTTATTGGTCCTCTCCTGCCGTCTCTCCCTCTCCATCTGTTCTTGTCTCCCCTTCCTCCTCTCTCTCTCCCACTGCTCTTCCCTCTCCCGCTCTTTGTCCTTCAGCAGTCGCAGTCTCTCCTTCAGCTCAGCTAGCTCCACCCCCTGGCGTCTGGAGCGTTGTTGCTCCACCTCTAAAGCACGGCTGGCTTCCTGTTTCTGCTCCTTCAAGGTCTCTATAGTCACGCGATATCTGGTGGCGGCCTCCTGCTCCCTCTGTAGCTCCTCCCTCCTCATTCTGTCTTCCTCTTCCCATTTCCTTCTGCTCTGCAGTAGCTCAGCCCTCAGTTTGTCCATCACAGCTCCCACCTCCTCCGCCTGCCTTCGCTCCTGCTCTAGCTGGGCACGCATGTCGGAGATGAACGTCCTGTCTCTGCCTGCATCCACCTCGTGACTACGCCTGAGTTCATCCACCTGCCTGGAGCAATGGTCTCTCTCTTCGTCCAGCTTCCTGTGAGCATCTGCAAGCTTAGAGTGAATTTCTGCCGAGCGAGATTCTGCTTCAGCCAGGAGGCGCTCAAGATGAGTTTTTTCTTCCAAGTTGAGCTCTTTTTGGTGAGCAGAAAGTTGCCGTTCATCTTCTAGCTCCTTCTGGGTGTCGTCTAAGCGTTTCTCCAGCAGCACACTGCGGGACTGTTCAATCTGAAGCTCCCGTCTGAGGTTGCTGCAGGCCACCCTCTCCTGCTCCACCTGGCTCTTCAGAGCTATGACCTCTGACCTCTGCTGCTCAGAAGATACTTGCACTGCCTGGAGAGAGAAGTGGAGAGTCAACTTTCAGAATATAAAAAGTGAAAACTCAGGTAAACTCTGGTTACACGTTCTTTACATTGATCCATCTTCAAAACTCAGTGGATAACATGACGTGATATACAGTATGCATGTTATTAGTCCTCTCTTACCCCTCTCCTTTCTTCCTCCTCTCTGTCCTTGCGGAGACTCAGAGCTCTCTCCTGCTCCAGTTGTTGTTGAAGCTCTTGGATTCTGGTCTGCTCCCTTCTCAAAGTTTCCTCACCCTCTTCTACAGCCAGCCTGAAGAAAAGCACAAGTCTAACCTTACTTTACACCAATTTTGGTTGTATTACATGAAAGCACATTTGGGCGAGTGGGACAGAAACATGGTGAAGAGAGAGACAGAAGTTCATACTAGCATCGCCAAAGAACTGAGGAACCAAGATTCCCTAAACAATGTTCTAACAATACAAAATACATGTTTATTTGGAAATTAGAGCGATTATGCAGTTCCACAACTTGCCAGGTGAGTGGCTGAGTTAAAAAACACAAACACTAGTGAATTAACTAAATCTTAATAAATAAAATAATGCTTTATGTTTTTTGAAAAATATACTAATTTTAGCATACAAAATAAAATATTCTAATAAAAAAAAATCTGATTTTAGAATATACAGTGTAATTGTTGTTGTATAATATGTCAACTGTGGACAAGGTCTGCTTATATGCTGTTATTCGGTGTGTGTAATGTACCTGAGCAACTGTATTTTGTTCTTTTGCTCTTGATGAGCATCATGTGCACATTTCAGTTGTTTCTGGCTCTCCTCCAGCTCTGCCCTCAGTTGGGATTCAACCTGTCCATAGGTGCAGAGCTGATCTCTCTGCCAGTCATCATCAGCTCTGTAGTCATTCTGAGGAAAAAAAGAAGAACGGGATCAGCACAGATATTCACTGAAACATAGACACAAATTCAGATATTCAGATGAATCTCTCACTTGTGTTTGTCTCTGGGCCATTCGACAGAGCAGCTCTCGGAGAGCAATCACAGTCTCCTGCAGTGCCCTCTTCTCCTGCTGCCAGCTCATGGGTGGGTTGGAGGATGATTTGTCCTGATGGGCCAGTAGGGTGGAGCTATCTTCAGAAAGATGGTGCGTCTGATTCAATGAGAAGGCTTTTAAGTCTGAGACATGAGGATGGGTTGAGGAAGTGGCACGACGTTGGGACAAAGTGAGAATGCGGCAGCTTTCTTGATACACTTTCTTCAACAGCCCCTGCAGAAAGATGGCGAAAGAAATTGAGTAAAATATACTTAGGCAAAGAAAGAGAATTACTGCCGAGTATAAATGAAGCCTACCTGAAGCTCAGGTGACAGCAGGTCATCACTGTAGCTCATACTGCCAGCAGCACTGTCTGTGTTAACTGTGGGGTTAATTCCACGGCAGCGGAGATACTCAACAAACTGAGCATCCAGCCTTTCAGTCTGTTCCAGCTCCACTCTCAGCCTGGCACCCAATTCCGAACTCACATCTGATGCACGAGGACAGAATACTAGTTAAAGCTGGAGTAGGCAACGCTGGAAAACTAGCAAGAAACTGCTAAATTTTAAGTATCCAATTGAAAAAATCCCACCACCTTTCTTCAAGCCTCATACCAAAGCCAGTCAAAACACATTTTCATGCTCAACAATTACACGGGCACAGGAGTGAGCACAGGTACGTTAAGTTATCATTTTGCTGTGCTCATTATACAGGGTTCTTGCACCATTTGAAAAGTCAGATTTAATACTTTGTAAGACCTCAACAAATATAAATTTAAGACCTCAAATTTTGAAACAATTTCTTTGACAGAAGAAATCGTTTGATCTCTTAACGACGCAATGCCATATTTGGCAGTTTTATTTTCACCACACTTGAATGACTTTGCATATTCCGAATCGGGGAACATAGAGGCTGTTTACCTGGCATTAAAATGTATATTGGGTGATCAGCTTGTGATTGGGTAGCACTTGACCACATGAAAGTACAGGTGTAAATGCACCGGAGACACATTGAGGACAGATTGTGATCCGAGCAGCAAAATGATCTCTGGAGGTGGTCAGGGACACCATGACCACATGGATACAACAGTTACTTGGGTGGAAATATGTACTGGTTGCAGTCTTCTGTAAATAAAATCCAAAAGTCTGACAGCGCAGGTGCCTGGACAGTGTGTCCATTCAGTATTGTGCATAAATGTGCTCAAACAGTGTAGATTATTGATCTTGCTCATGTTTTTGATGAACTGATCATGTCCGTTTGTGAATGTGAACTAGGGGGCAATAAAACAATAATGTTAATTAAAGTGATACAATCTTCCTCAATAAAAATATACAAATGTTCAATAAATATTTGATTTAAATTATTTGAATCACAAACTAATTAGCACTGTCTTTTCTATTCAGATATTTATTTTGCTGAGGAAAAGGGACTGAAAAGAGATTTTACTTAATATTTCTCATGCATATTTGTTGTTTTGATGTTCTACCTCAGCTCTGCTTGATACTAGGCTGCTTTTTGGCATCAAGTGTTTGTCATGTTCTGACCATAAAGAAAAGTTTAAAAGCACAATTAACCATCTGATTTCTTCAGGAGCAAAAATCAGCCTTTAAACCTATGATAAAAATAATGATTAAATAATGATTTTACTATTTTTTTCCATATTGCCCAGCCCTTACTCATATATACTGCTGAGTTGAACTTAATATAAACCACTAAAATACCAGAAAAGAGTAACTAACACATTATAACGAAAGGTAGCAAGAAAACAATGTTTTTCTCAAACTCACTTTCACTTTCTGGCCGAACTAATACACAGGTGCACCGCTGAAGAGAGGGAAATAATCCATGGAGGAAAACAATTCACGGTGAAAGACACACTTTAGAAAGTTATTTTAACTGTAGTTATAGATTATTTTTGGGACCGGCGAAAATGAGACAAGGACGGATGTAGGTTACAGTCGTTTGAACTAGACAGAACAATCAGATCTTCCTCCAACCACTTTAACTTTAGTCTCCCAATCTTGCAGCCACGACTGACGATAATATGACAGCTAACGTAAACATAACATGAGTTATATTAATGGCAGTGTCTTGCATTGTCAGTTACTAAAAGAAAATCATACAAATACACGCTATTTAAGCGTTTTAGGCGATTGTGCATGACAGTTTTCCCACCAGCATTAAACGTACCATTGGCAAATTTAATACCTAAAGCAAATTTACAGTAAATTTAAGACAATTTAAGACCTTAATTTCCCTGATTTCAATTTAAGACTTTTTAAGGAGCCGCGGGAAACCTGTTATAGCCCTGCGAGAGCCACAGATACCGGATTTTTTTGTGTCAGAGCATCTGATTTATTGATGGTTGTTGGGATGTACAGTTGGGATGTAAAATGCTGCTAAAATAAACTGCTTAGCCTAGCTTTAGGCAGTTACAGTAAGTCTGGTGATATCCTACATTTCTCTTAATGCCAACAAATTCCATCAAAAGATCAAAAAACAAACAATTGATCCTTTTAAATTGTCTGTGCAGCCCAAGCCTGACATAACTTCTTAAAGCTTTATTTTGTGCCATGTTATTGCACTGACTGACTTGTATTCTAGTGAACATGGACACTGTAGTTTCTTGTGAGTCGATCTCACATACGCTGTCCTGCTGACTTAAATACGAACACATTAAATCTGCAGCTGAAAACAGACCCCAATAACGTGCTTTGACTTTACTCCTGTTTGAGTTTGCCCAGCTGTATTAGGATATTATTTAGTTTTTTTTTGATAAAAACGTATTTATTTGTGACCAATTTTCAAAGTTTCAACAGATGAATCGACAATGAAAATAGTTAGCTGCAGCCCTAAAGTCCTGTTGCCTTGACGTAGCACTTCTAGATATACAATGACCCGGTTGACTGTAAATCTTGACGGTCATGAACCTATTAAGCTCAGTGTGGTAATACTCACTGCTGCCATATCCATCACTGGCCCATTCTGGTGCTGACAAAGAGGAAGTGGAGCCAAGAGGAGATGGAGGTGCTGTTAGGTCAAGTCCTTCCAACTCACGCACCTAAGAAAGAAATTATTACAACAAATTAAACAATTATTTAACCACATCTGAACCAAGAAAACATCTGAACCAAGAAAAAGGACAAAAAAGGTAACATGTATGGAAGTGTGAGAACACATACTCTGTCAGTGTCCAGTGAGTCGAGCATGGAGAAGTTGTCAGACACTGGGGAGTGGGTACTCTGTGTGGCTGGATCTGGTGTGATGGTCCTGGAGTGTGGGGGCTCCATCACAATCCTGGGAGAGGTCTTAGCCTGGGGGAGATCCAGGCCTGTGCTGTTCAGAGTGCTGAACTCAGACAGACGTGAGCCGAGAACAGAGGCGTGGAAACGTTCTGGCAGTCTGTCTTCGGAGCATTCAAGTCTTCTCAAAACCTCCGGAGAGCTCAGAGAGGCTTCATCACGAGAGACACTCACAACGTCCTCAAAAGCTCTGCGGGATATGTCTGACAGATAAAGAAAATAAATATTGTCATTATGAAAACATATTTCTGTTGTGTTGCCACGTTTTAAAGGTAACCTGTGGAGTTTCAGGCTTCCAATTGTGCTATGGAGCTGTTTTTCTATGAGTGGGTCCACATATTTGAGGATGCATACACAAATACATAGGTGACGTGCTTTAGGGAAGAACAAGACTCTTAGTAAACAGATGTAAACAATTCTGGATTTAAAATACTTAAGAAATGGCTTTGCTAATGTTCAATGAGAAAGGAAATGCACACTGAATGTAAACACTTCTTGTTTACAAGTAAATGCCACCTTTTATACCAGATCATTAACATCACCACTATGTGAAAAGCAAAACTAGCTATACAAAACAAGGCTCAACTAGTGATACTTTTCATTATCAATAAATCTACTGCTTTTTTATTGATTCATTAACTAATTACTTCTATAAAACACATATTGACAAATGCCCATTCTGTATTCCGAACCCAATAAAATCACATTTGAGAGGCTGGAAACAGCATGTTTGGCATTTTTAAGTAACTTGTATGGTAACAGACTATCAAAATAGTTTATGATTCATTTTCTTAATGACTGATCAACTCCTTGAAATCAATAGAGGAAAGAAAACTATTTTTCAGAATTTAATGTGATTATAATCCATACAGCTATATTGAAGCAGCATTTCAATGTATACATGGAAATAGCTCAAGCTATGTTTGATACTGATTTCAGTCCCGAAATGGACTACTAGACCAATATCACTTCAATCCTAGTACAATGAAATTACTGCAGCTCATGTTTGAAGTATCCTTAAGTACTCACCCTTCTCTGGGTACCCTTGTTGGTGAAGAAGTGTGTCCTGCTGGTGATGGTGTTGTCTGAGTTTCTGTAGTTCTCTTTGCTGATAGGCCAGTTCTTCTTCCTGCACAGCCAGGTCTTCTCGTAGACCCTGAATCTCTGCCTTCAGACGCTGGTTATCAGTCTCCAGGTCAACAAGGGCACGGTCTTTGGTCTGACAAAAAAGAAATAAGTGATAAAATACAGCTGTCAACATCACCTACAATGCTGAATCCAGTTCGTCCACAATTTCAAAACTATTCAACAAACAGTGAATCTGTACAGAAAAAGGGAACTGGCAGATTAACTTCCGCTGCGATACAACTCATCTGATTTTATGTCCTCACTTGTCATGTATTCCCACCTGTCCTTCCTCATGTAGCTTCTCAGCCCTTTCTGAACTTGTACTCAGACCCTGTTTCACCGTAGTCAGCTCCGCCCTCAGAGCCTGATGCTCCGCTCTCAGTATGTCGAGCTCAGCCTCCCTCCGTCTCAAGGCAGCGTCTGCTTTAGCCAGAGTCACCTCAGCATGGGTCTGACAAAAAGAGAAACATTCTTTTGAGCAGCTAGAATCAACATTGTGCCTTTCTTAGACTAGTATTCATGAAACCTTCTTGCACATATCATATTTCAACTTTAATTTGTTCATAGTTTTCAGTTTTTCCTGGAAAAACTTCAACTACTACTGCTGTTTACACAAGAGCAACAAGATAACTTGGTTTGCAATGTAAACCGCATTTAATGAGCACCACATGCACACACATTTTATATCTGATTCAGTCTTTTATCTTTTACTTAATACCTATTTAGTGCACTATACAACGATGGCAACATCTGCTAAAAACAACTATGAACTCGCAAAAAAATGATCACACTGCAAAGACATGCAGCAGCCCAACAAATACATTACAGCGCCCATGCTTTCTTTTTAATGACCACAACTTGTCCTTACCACATCCTACCAGGATAAGACATAAAGAAATGAAAAATAAAGTGCATCAGAGCTTAAAAAGCAACTGCTAGCAAAAACCTTCCCCCAGCTTCCTCATTTTAATGTCACTTCCTCTGAGTTAGTAAGATTCTGCTGCCCCCGGAGCAACGCTGTGATGACGTGTTACGGCAGTTAACTATAACCAGATGTGGTCTCTCGTCTGCAGTTGCTGGCACTGATGTACGCAAAAAAACAAAAAGGCTGCAGAAAGGTATTTCCTGTTTGGACATGGAGCCTGTTGAAGCAGGTTTATCTAAGTTATCTGAATTATTTTACTGAGTAAAATTCCAGACCCCCTTTTAAACCAGGGGCATAGAAAGACTTGTTCTGGCTCTTCTGGCCACCTGAAAGGCCCACTCAGCACTATCTTGACCATTCAAATGTTTTGTAATGTATATTAAGAGACATTACAGTTTAACTGAAAACTGGTCTGTATTACTGATGTGCTTCTAAACTAATTATGTAAATGAATATCTTAAAACCATCAAAATCTTAATTACCTTACATTTGGTTATTGTCTAGATATTTGTACCTTTGATAAAATGCTTATTATTCAAGGTCTATCATTCAATTGTAAAGTGACACAGATGTTGCAATCCTCTTTGAAATTTTGGTTTAAATTTCCATCTTTATTGTGCTTTCAACACTGAAAACAATAGTTTACTTTGTAACAGACACTCACCAGCACTTCCTTTTGAGCATCTTCTTGACTGGTTTCCTTCTCGTTGAGCTGAACTGTCAGGTCTTGGATGCAGGCTCTCATTGATGTCACTTCCTGCCTGAGCCTTTCAATTTCCTCCTGGAGTTTCCTCTCCGTCTTCCTAAGTGCCTCACGCTCAGCAGAAAGTTCTCCCTTCACAATCTCAAGGGTTTTAATCTTTGCCCTTTCCTCAGCGACCAGTTCCTCCATCTCTACCACCTCGGCTCTTACCTCCTGGACTTGTCTCTCAAGATGGAGACTGGTTTCTCTGAGGGCTTCCATTTCCATTTTCATCTCCTGCTCCTTTGTTTTTAGAGTCTCGATCTCGCTCACACTCTCCTGTTCTTTCCTTTGGAGTTCCATAATCAGAGCGCTGAGGTGGGTGTTTTTCTCTTGCAGTGCGCTCATCTCTTGGGCTTGTTTTTTGAAACTGTCCCTCTCCTCTTCAGATAGTTTCCTCTTGTCCTTCTCCTCTTCTATCTGGGCTTTAATCTCCTCCAGCTCAGCTTCTTTAACTGTGAGGACACTTTGGAGTTCATCTGCTCTGTCCCTCTCCGCTTTCATCCTCTTTCCAAACTCCTCTCCCTGTCCTCTGTAATCTTCCTCCTGAGTGAGCAGTAATCGCTCCACTCCCTCTTTCTCCGCCACCGCGGTCTCCAGCTGAATCTGAAGGGCCTTGAGACGAGATCGAAGGGAACGAGATGAGGCAGACTGAGTCAGACTGAGCTCTTGCTTCAGGCTGTTCGCCCCCCCCCTCTTCACTTGTTCCTGGATGGTATCGTGTTGAGGTTCAGGGCTGGGAGCGGGAGAAGGATTGATGCTGTCGCCATCCTGAGAGTCACTGACTTCATGCAGGTTGGGGCCTAATGTGGCAAGTTCCGCCTGCAGTGTGCTTATGACCTCATGAAGGCGCTCCTCTTCTTCCTGTTTGTCCTCACGCACTCTTGTGATTTCAGACTGAAGGTGTTCCACCTGTGAGCGCAGATCCTCAAGTTCAGCCTCCAAAACCTTTTAGTCAGAAAGACCGACAATTAATTAGACAATTACATTTTTGGGCACTTCCAAGCTGTCTGCATGTATTTTATGTGTACTTATTCTGACCTTATTGTCCCTGGTGTTCTCCAGCTCCTGTTCCAGTCTTTGGATCTCATTGTTAAGGTGGTCGATCTCCTGATTTTTCTCCTGGAGTAATGCTGAGGGGAGTGTCTCTTCTTCTGTATCCTCCACCTTGCTTTGTTCCTCTTTCTCCTCTTGGAGTATGGTGAGAGCAGAAACATTCTCCTGCAAGCAGAGTAGTACATACTAGTTATATAATAAAACCATATACGAAAAAATTAACCTTTTAAAAGCAGCATGAAAATTACTTTTGATATTACTTATAAATAGATAAATACAATTAAGTACATACCTTTAAAGGCTAAAAATTACACTTTAGGGTGAGTTTACTTAAATGACTAGCCCGAGGGACGATAGAGACAGACAGAGACAGACCCACAACCCAACCCCAGATAAGCAGATGAAGATGGATGAATGGATTGTTATTGTCCCAGACCAATCTATTTGTTTAACACTAGGTAGATTAGCCCCAAAACAAAAAAATATTTCTTCATGCTCACAAGGTCTATAGTTAACATAATTCTGTCTAAATATAAGTTTCACATCCAAAGTAACCATCCAAAGTATGTCAGAGGTCACACACACCTCTGGAGCAACCAGGGGTTAAGTGTCTTGCTTAGGGACACACTGGTAGATATGTTACAGTGGGAATTGAAGTAGCACTTACCTTTAGGGCAGAAATCTGTTCTTGCAGCTCGTTAACATGAGCTGCATTCTGATTGGTCAGTAGTTCCAGCTGTAGGGTGAGGTGTTTAAGTTCAACATCTTTGATGCTCAAGTCCCTCTGCACATTCTCCAGTTGCCCAAGCAGGACCTCAACCTAAGAGACATTATACCTATTAAATAAAGACTAAAAATCACAACATAGATTCTGTATTGGGATTTCTTGTCCTAGTGGTGGCTTTTAAAATGTGGCTCATGTCTGCACACCTATACACATTTGCACCAAAAGGTGGCACTGCACCCAAACGCATCAATCAAAATCCACCACTCATCATCAGCACAAATCATCTTAGCTAACATACATCTGCTTTGCATGAAATCCTACAGACCTCTTGCTCTTTGCTCTGTAGGCTCCGCTGTGCAGTGTCCAGAGCATCCCTAAGCTCCTGGGTGGGGTCACGGGTGTTGTCATGGTAACAGTGTCTTGTCTCATCCAGTTTGGACTGCAGGGCGGAGATCTGAAGCCTGTTGGACAACTGTTGCTGCTCCAGTGCCTGCTTATCCTGACAAAAGAGAGTACATTCATGAGAAAAAATAATGTGTGGGTGCACATTATAGTATTAAGAGATATTTGTAGTATGCATATTTTACTTGTGTCAGCTCCTCTTCTCTCAACTTTGCTCTTTGGAGCTCTTGTTCCAGCTGACTCGTAGATCTATTACTCTCAGCGCTGTTGAGCAGTGCTTGTTCTAGCTCTCTGATACGCCCAGCTAGCTTGTCTATCTCTTCGTTGCGTTCTGCAAGATCGCGCTGGGCTTGCTGATTGACAGAGAGCAAGGAGGCATGGTCCTCTGTCTTGTCTTTGATGATAGCTTGTAGACTGTCCACCTGCAGAGACAGAGGGGAAAACATTTCAGATAAGTTTATAGAGTTTTGAGTAGCATAAAGGGATTTACGAATGAAAAACTACATGATGATTTGTAGATAAATAAGCCATTCCGGATCTGCAGCAGCCGGTACCGAACACTGAGGTTAAGCCATTCCAGAGAGCAGTGACACGGAGATAAAAGACAAACGAAGTGCGAAACAGAAGCAAATGAATATTAGCAAATGGAGATGAAATGAGAATTAACGTAGAACTTATGACAAGCACATAAGCACTAATAATTAATCTACGGAAATAATGATGTACAATACACACCATGCACAAGAGTCAGAGGAGCTAAGAGAAGTATGCCAGTAGATTTCATACCTGCAGAACCAAGTCCTCAAACTACAGCAATCCATCAGCACAGGGATAAACACATGGCAAAAGTCAGGCTCATTGGGAAACAAACAATGCATTTATCACTTCAACCGCTGTAAGTACTATGTACACTTCAGCAATGCATTAGACAACACATCAAAAAAACAAACATACACCAAAATGCACTTTTACTACCTTTATCTAGACATAGAAGCATTTTGTATCGTGCTGTTGAGAAATACCGTCCTATTAGATGATACTGTTGCTATCAGATGAAGATGCCTCACCCGGTGTCCTTTGTTATCCACGCCGGCTAGCTGTCTGAGTTGGGCCTCCAGCCTTCGGATCTCCTGCTGGAACTCGTCTCTCTCATGTTCACGCTCCACAGCCTGCTCCTGTATGCATGGGAACAAACTATGTGAAATACTGTGCCCACTGCAGTAAGCAGCAACATGAGAAATTGCCTGCAACACTCTTAAATAACACTAGAAAGAACGTGAGAATGCATGTCATAATTTACTTGCAATTGTAAGCGATTAGAGACAAAAATTAGGTAAGGAGTCATTTTTAATTTGTAAAAACTCACTTCTATAAACTGTCGGTCGTGTTTCAGCTGTTTCTCGAGTGCTTGGACACGCTGGTAGAGGTCTTCAGTGTAGGTTTTATGTTGCTGCTCTGTCTCCAAGCCCTTTGTTTCATGCTCATCCAGTTCTCTCTCCAGGGCCCTCAGGCGCAGCAACAGAGAGCTGTGGTCCTTCTCTGCCTGCCGCTGCAAGTCCAGCCTATCCTGGGCCAAACGCTCCGTCTCTGCCAGTAGAGCTTGAAAAATAAAAGGACGGTTAAGGCAATTGTGCTGATGTAAATACATACACACAGAGGAATTTAAAAGCTGGCAAGAAATTGCAGGGGAGTATATACATACAACTGTTACACATAATATGCCTTTTCTACTGAAAAGGCACTGAATGCATTCTCTTAGCTCTGATCTAGAACATTGTTTAGGAAGTAAAATGACACAGCACTCCAAGAGCCTTTGCTACAAGCTACTGGCAATGGCAGTGTTACACACAGCAACCTGACACAGCACTGCAAATATTCTACATATTCATCCCCATCCACTCATCATACACTCCACTCTGACCCACAAACCTGTATCAGGATCTAAATTGAGCCAATGGCCTACGGAGAGAAGACACATCTGAGCACAGGCCTTATATAAGTGTGCGGTCAAGCTCACTAAAGAGGTCATGTAACATTTTATGCAGGGACTCATTATTGCATGATTTTGTGCTCGCTCAGCTCACCTTTCTCTCTCTCACCCAGACCAGTGGAGAGATGCTCCTTCTGGCGGAGGAGAACTGTGTGCTCCTCACTCAGCTCCTGATGCTTCAGTCTGAGGCTGTCCAGCTCTGCGGTGAGACCCTGCATCTGGTGCAACTTCACCTTCAGGTCTTCCAGCTCCTCCACCAGTTTCTCCTCTTGGACCTCCTTCTGCTGCAGAGACTCTTCCAGGACTGCTTTCTCAGCCACATAGCCGTCAAGAAGCCCTGAACACATCGTGTAAAGTCAACAAGTTTATGAAAAAGGGGAGAAAATGTTTTAGATCAGGGGTCGGCAAATAAGTCTGGCATCGGGCCAATGTTTTTTCAAGCTGTTACATGGCGGGCCAGAACAGAGTCAAAAAATTTAGCTCCGTTGGTAGTTAGCGGGACTCCCTTTGGGAGGGTTCTGTGATCGATCCCAACATATGGTGGATCTCCCTTGTTAAACAAATTGATTATAAGGACACTTTTACACATGCTCACAATAAAGCATGTGCTGCAGTGTGTGCACGCGTCCTGGGATTTGATCCGCATTCATAAACCTATGGACGCGGAAATTTAGGGGAACCCAATCACATGTTTACTGACTGCTTTTTCAGAGGTGTGTCAAACAAGCCAGAGATGTTTTTGAATGTCCTTCAAAGTAAAAGCTCTCAATAAACTTGACAAAACATTGCTGCAAAAAACATTATTGTGCTTTTATTTTGGAGGCACAATCAGTGAGTGTGTGTAACTGTCATGACTGAGAACTATTTCAGCACCGGCTGCTATCAATTTCTTTATTTTTCTGCTATCACTGTTTTAGAGTCTCATGCGTAACATTAGAAATAGCAGAGTTTTGTTTAAGCTTGCAAGTGATGAAATTGGAGCATATGCAGTGGAGCAAGTCGTGTTAACAGTGAGTGGATTAATTACTGTAACAGCATGGCAGCATGAGCTAAGTGAGGCAGAGCAAACGAGGCTAAAGTGCTCACCCTCTGCCTTGTGGAGTTCCAGCTGGAGTTGACTCTTCAGCTTCGCCTCCTGATCAAGCTGCTCCAATAGGAGCTTGTGCTGCTCAAGGAGTTGGGTGGAGTCTTCTCTGCCCTGAGAGAACTTTTCCTCCAGACTAAGGTGGACACCATGAGTCTGCTCAAGCTGCAGAAAAAGTGTGAAACCCACAAGTAGAGCTAACAATACTATGCAACTGTTTTTGTGAATTGTTGAAATAGGTCTTTCTGTCCTTTACCTGTGTGTTGGCCTGGTTCAGCAGCTCCAGTAGTGTGTCAACAGTGTGACGCAGTCTGTTGCATGCGTTCAGAGCCGCTTCTTCTCCCCCAGGATTGATTTGAGTATCTGAAACCAGCAGGCTCTCACAGAGCAGCTGTGTCAGCTCCAGATCATCAGAAGACAAGTCTGCAACTAAAATACCTACAAAAAGAAAGTCAAAATGACTTGATGCAAATATTTAAATTGCACATCAAACACTGACTAAGCATTTAATTTGTACATCTAACAAAACCCTATTAACTAGACCGAGCCAAAAGAATTTGAGTGTGTCGTCCAGGCATAACACGCCTGCAGCTTCAGAGCGAGTCAGACGGCTAACGCACCTGATTCTTGTGCATCTTTGTTCCCTGTTGAGCTTCTCTGATGGGTCGCCTGCTCAGACCTTTTGGTTCTGGAACTGATCTTCTGTCCAATCAGCTCTTCTGTTATAATAGTGCTGCGAACCATCTCAATCAGCACCTTCCTCAGCGTTTCATTCGCATGATGAAGTTTACGTCTGGGAAAACAAAAAAGTGACACATCATACACACATACGCCAAGCACATAACTATATCAGGGGACCTATTATCTGCTAAATTTAAAACACACTGGTGTGCAATAGATGGCTGGTGTTAATTTCACACTGTTAAGACTATCACTTACCTTTCCTCTTTAGCAGTCTGTAAGTCATCAGTGAGCATCTTTAGAAGGTTGCCCCCTTCCTGGCTCTCTCGCTCCCGTCGTTGGAGGAGAGTGTCCAAAGTCTCCATCTCTGCACGTTTCCCTTCTAACTCTCCTTGCAGACAGTCAACCTCCGCTCGCAGCTGCAAAAATGCACCCCAAGATAGCTTGTTAATTCTACCAACACTTACACAAAACCTAGTAACTGCCCCTCTGCTACTTGTGCTATGACTTGTGTAAAATATACCCCTATGTGCAACAGAGTGCCAGAAGAGAGAAACACCACATTGGCATCCAATTATGGCAAATAAGTTAAACCAAAATTATTTCTATTCATCTTAAAAGATTGGTTTACTGTCAGCTCATCCCGTTCATTAAAAGAAGCACCACTCAGTCTCAGTCACAAGAGAAATAACTGAAATCACATGACACCAACATCCTATCAGTGCCAAGCGCACGACAAAAGCAGAAGGTATGTTATGCATTCAATGGAAATCAAAACCAGACGTTGACCATCAGAAATCCACCAGCCTGTTAAGCTTACATACAAACACACACTAACTGTAATCAACAGGCATACTTGGCAGACATACAAAAGTTTCAAATCAGTGTCGGACTGAGGCAAGCCAACTTCTGGACTCACAGCTGTACTTTCTCTCAGAAGAGCATTTATCAGAGTTTCCTTCCAAGTAGTCAGTCATTTTTCTTACCTTTTCATTCCCCGATCCCTTCATTCTCTCCCTCTCCTTTCACCACATCTTCCCTCTCTTTTTCCCTCTCCCCTCCCGCTTCCTCCCATGCAGCCACCTTAACAAAACAATGCTGTTGCCTTGACAACAGCACCCTCCCTACCTCTCCTAAGCTTCTCTTTGTTTACCTCATGGGGTCGTGTGTGTTAATATCTCACTATTAAGTGCCAAGCTGGGCAAGTACCATGGTAACAGATGCATATACTGGCTGATCATGCAAACAAGATTAATTATGGATTTAAAGAATTAGTAGCAGTAGGGCATGAGACTCCAGAAACCACATTTATTTATGAAGAGTTCTAAGCAGTTAAAAACTGGTATGGCAACTACCTTGTTACAAACCATGGGGATAGTAAACGATTAACATAACAATCGTTTTAGTTTGCTTCTCATCTCCACAACAACCTACCAACAAAATTAAACTTTGCTCCAATGACTTCTAGCAGGAGAACCAGAACACAATCAAAATTTATAGAAAGAGACTGAAATGTGTATGAATGTATGCTGCTATACATTTGATTTTACACAATATTCTGCCATCCAAAGTTTGTATATGACCATTCATCTGCAAATTATTGTTTCAAATCTTTCTGTCTAAAAAAAGATCCATCACACTTTCCTGAAGTCCAAGTTAAGGTCTAAAACCAAAAGGTATTTTCCATAAGACAAAGAAAAGCAGCAAATCTCCACATTAGAGAAGCTGGAATGTGGGAACTTTAGGTATTTTTGCTTGAAAAATGAATTGCTTATGAAAACACAAACCTCAAACAATCAATTAATTAATAACTAATCATTTCGGGTCTACTGCGCGCTTCAACTAAAAGAGCATGATCTCACAACACGCAGATTAGTGTGGTGATTCATTGATATGATATGATCTCTTTAACCAGATGTAATCCGTTTTCTGCTGGCCTTCAGTTTCTACTGTCACTATAACTTCTCATTTATCTCCTTTATCTTGAACCATATTGCTCACGATACAACATCTTTTTCTTACTCTTGTCCCTAACAAAGTGAAGCTGCCAGTGTCACCTTATTTAAGACTTTCATTTGCACTAACAGCAAACTTTTGAATACATAGGTGTGTGTGTGTGTGTGTGTGTGTGTTGTGTGTGTTTGTGTGTGTGTGTGTGTCTCTAGTACCTGGGCCACCACAGCGTCTAGCTGCTGCAGTTGGGCAGTGAGCTGACTCATTTTGCCTGTGTAGCTCCGCTCCTTCTCCTCCTGGTCAGACGTGAAGCTCCGCCTCTGGTCCTCAAGCTCTGCCTGCTTCTGCTCCTCAAATTCCGTCTTCAAAGTAAACAGTGATGTTGGTACATCAATTACAAGATGCAGATTGCCATCTTAAAAAGCTGCAGTATTGTGTATGCGTATTTGTTCCTCAGCTGAAGAGATCTGACCCAGTCTCACTGGCTTATGGCTGAATACTGGCTTGCAGATTTCGGGGAAAAAAGTACCTTCAGCTTCAAAACCTTCTGCATCATAGGATAAAAAGCTTAGATGCATCCTATTTAGCCACTAGTCAGAGGGCAGAAACACAAATACATGCAAAGCCCAGCAGCACACAGTTTCAGAGAACAGAGAGACAGACGGGACATTTCTACATTTATGGAGATGGGATTATGCAGAAACTGGGTTTGAATAAAGCTCCAGTGGGACAGAGTCCAAGAGAAAGAGCTATCCCTAGGAATGAACTGGTGCAGCTGGAGCTTAGAGAGGGCAATGCCACAACACACACAAGCTCTAAATAATCCAGAGCTATTGCATAATGATGCTTCAAACAGACACTCAGAGTAAAATACATACACAACTTAAAATAAAATGGGAAAGATTATTATATTTTTCCACACAAAATGAATGATATAACCACCTCAATGTAAAATATTAAAGAAATATAGCAAAAGGATGCCTTAAAGCTACCCACAGTCATCTTTTTTTCCTCATTACTTCTTGGCATCTCTAGTTTTACCTTCAGCTGATTAATCTTGTCCTGCAGTTTCTCCTCTGATTGGACTTTGAGAAGCTCCGCCTCTTCTAGGAAGTGCTGACGTTGCCTTGATGACTCCTCTTCAAGCTCCCTACGACATGCCTCCAACTCTCGTGCAGAGACGCCCCTCAACTCCTAGAGCAGTCATGTATTTGTTTAATACTACAATATCCAGTCAAATGCTTGCAGTCATAATGCTTCTTAAAAAAATCCACACAAATACTCTGTGCCTCTGCACACAAATGTATCTTTATAAGGGATGAACAATAACTCTGTATAATCCCCTCTCTAATGGGCTGTAAGAGCCAAAGAGCCAAGAACTCAACTGAAAACCCATTAAAAACAGCTCGCCATGCAGAGCATAGATGTTAACTCACCCTGTGATAGACACAGATTCACATGCACATGAACGTTCTTCTTCTGTCCCCTGGGGACATCTCATTGATATAATGCATTCCCTAGCCCCTTACGCTAACCTTAACATTCACAACTACATGCTTAAGTTTAACACTTAGCCCAGTCCTAACCTAATTACAACTACACACCTGTAGCTGAAGTTTGTGCTGTTCGATGAGTTGCTCCTTCTCATCAGTGTAGGTATGCGAGAGCTCCTGAAGAGCCACGCTGTGTTGTTGCTCTAGTTCTAAAACCTGAACATAAACACACCAGACGCAAAGACAAATGAAATCTTGCTGACCATTACAAAACTCACACTGGAGAAAGCAGGAGTGAAAAGTCAAACCATTGGGGAGGCATTTTTTGCATTTCCAGAACAGAAATCATTTCATGAATTTTACTTTTGTTATGATCAGAGTTATCGAATTGCAATGCAGTAAAAGCAAACAACGCAACTCTGAAATTTATTTTCAAAAGCATTCAAGGTAAGAGATTAGCGTTACTAACATCAGAATGGGGGATTGCAACATGGATAAAATGCTCCAACACTAAATGAGCTCTAATGTAATATAATTGTTATGTGTTGTTTTATATTGCATTAACATATATACACATACACACACACACACACACACACATATTCATAAAATCAACTGAAATTCAGCTTACAGATACAATAACCAGAGAGGTGTTTTTGAAAAAATCGACTGAATTTAATATCCACTAATTCAACACACTGATGCAAAACATCCTAAAAATCCAATACTGTCATAAATTGGTGCTTAAAATATTCAGCACTGACTACAAAGTGTATACTGTCTCATGGTATATATCATATTGTCCAGCTCTACACCAGCAATTTGTGATAAAGTCTAGCCAGTGTAATCTAGCTGCTTATGAGCTTCTTGTCTCCATATTATTTGAGTGTCCCACCCAATGGACTGCCCCCCCTGAAAGATTTTATTTAAATGTATTTATTTTATGCAAAGGTTGCACACTGATAGAATGACACATTCATGTGCAGTAGCATGTGATTGCTAATAAATTTAAACGGCTAATGGCTTTAGATGGCTAATATATTTAAATGATCAGATATCCATTTTCCAACTTCAAGGTATTAGGCACTGAAACTATATGCATTCAGATTGCAACAACAATCAAGAACATTGTAACCAGTGTCCTCATGAGAAGACACCAAAGTAATATAGGGATAACTGTGTAAGTACCTGCTTCTTAAGTGTCTCCAGGGCTTTGCAATGTTCAGTATCTAAGGCCTCTTTTTGAGCAGCCAGCTCAGTCTGTAAAAACAAATGACAACAAAAAGTCAGACCGTATAAGGGTTTAGTTCCCTATTTTTGCTTATTGGACTTAATATTTTGATTGTTGACTGTACACCACATTAGGCAGAGGTCCAACAACCATCTTTAAGTCTCACCTTGTGTACATGGCTGAGCTCTGCTGCCATGGCACTAAACTTCTCTATGTGCACCTGAGCCAGCTCTTTCCTCAGCTCCTCCCTGGTGGCCAGCTGCTCTGCGGCATGGTGCTCCATTAGCTGCCTATGTTCTGACTTAAGGCGAGTCAGCTCTTGATGATGCCTCTCTTCAAGGTGTACCCTTTCATCACGCAGTGTCTGATTAAAAAAAAAAAAGACAATGTCATTCAAAATACTGAAAACCTCTTAACAGCTCTAACTGTTGTATACCAGGCCTGCATTATATTTTATTAGTTAAAAATCAAGTGTTCTTACTTGCACTTCCTTCAGGTATGTAGCCTCTAAAGTGTCCATATTACCCAGCATCCTCTTTTCCAGTTCATCCCTCTCTTCCTGGTGTTTGCGAGTTAAATCAGCCTCTAAAGCCTCTAGCTGAGCCTGACTGGTCTCCTGAAAGACCGCCTCCAGGCTTTCAAGGTCTGCCTTTCGTTTGGAATTAAGGGCTGCCTCCAAGGCAACAAACTCAGTGTTGTGTTTGGATTCAAGCTCAACGGCCATAGCTGCAAGCTGATCTCTGTGACTGGCACTGAGTGAATCTAGTTGTGCTTTGTTTTTGGCATTGAGCGTGTCCATATCTTGGGAGTGTTTGTTCAGTAGTGTTGCTCGCTCATGTTCCAGCTCAGTTTGATGTTTGTTCTTTAGCTCTGCCACAGAGATTTCATATTTTTGGGCCAAACTCTTCTCCAACACTGCTTTTTCCTCTTGGAAGCTGAACACACACACAAAAAATAAAATTACCCCAAATGGTTAATAAAGCATTTTCAAGGGTCCACAAGACGAAACTAGGGGCAGCTTTGTCCCTGGTAACTGTAGCTGAAATTTCAGCATGTACAATAAAAATAACAACTTTTAAACGTTGCTTGTTTTTCTATAGTTAGTCATTAGGTATACTTTTGAAGCAAAACAGAAAATTAATCTACAAAAAAAAAAAATCAATTATTTCTTTAACGCGATATGTGCTGATTTTGTCAGTTTTATTGTGTCTTTTGACACAAAAAAATCAATCAATACCAAGATGCCATTTTGCAAAATAAATACATAAAAGATAAAAAATTAAAATAAATACATTTTAAAAATGTGACTAGCTAAACAACTGACCTTCAGCTACAATCAAGACTTATATATAGCTCACCTTTCTTGGGCTTGGCGTAGCCGCTCCTCACCCTGCTCCTGGAGAAGAACAGTGAGCTCTTTTATTTCTGTTTCCATGCATTTCTTTGCCCTTTCCAGCTCACCGTCATACTGAGCCTGCAGTCTCTGCCTCACTATTAGGACCTGTGGGCCTAAACAACAAATGCAAAAAGTTACCAGCCGATAGAGAAGCACTACTTGAATGTATTCCAAAAATTCAGACTGGAAGCTATAATGAACCGACATTCTACCAACAACCCATGATACTTACTTTCATCATTGTCCAGTGCAGCCTGTAGAGACTTTAACTTCTGCTTCTCTTCATGAAGTGCTGTTTCGAGGCGTGTCCTCTCCTTCTCAGTCTCTTTGTGAAGGTCTGACCTCAAGGCAGAGAGCTCGGCTTCATGCTTCTCAAGGAGGTCCTCTCTCAGCTTCTTCATCTCCTCCTGCATGTGCTCCCTCTCCTGTTTCAGAGCTTCCTCAAGTTGAACGAGCTCCCCAGCAAACTCCTGCTTCAACTGCAGGCCGGTGGAAGGGACACATACATAATTAAAATGGGTAGAAATTCTCATTTTGCATTATTAAAATCAGTTTCAGCAGAGCTACCACTATATTTCTAGTATACAGGTTTATACAAGAGTGTGTACCTTTTGTGTGTTCCTTTGTGTTTCTGTATCATGTTGTTTACTCAAGGCAGCCAGTCTGTTCTCTAAGGTGTGGATGATGGCCATCCTTGTCTGCAGCTCCTCAGTGTGACACCACATCGCCTGTTCCACTTCAACCTAATTAAAATCATCATCTTGCATTATATTACATTATAAACGCAATGTGCAATTTGTTGTATAGATTATCTCATATTTTCTCACCTCAACCTGCCTTTCTGCCTCCAAACGAACCCTAGTAAGTTCTGTGACACACAGTATTTGAGGAGTTGTTATTTAACCTCTTGACATATGTTTGTATTTTATAATATGGGTGTGTGAAGTACCTTGTAAGTGACGTTCAGAAAGTTTGGCTCTGAGTTGCTCCAGCTCCAGGGCATGATGAGTCTTCCTCTCCTGCAGCTCTTCATAGTAGTGGTCAGTGATGTTTGAGCGCACCTAACACACAAGTAATTATAAACAAACAAGTACATGAGAGAATAAAGGGGCCAGTGTACTCCATCAGAACTGCGTGGCGGACATGCAAGTAGCTTCGGAAAACCCCCTCTGCACACATCAGATAAGGGGTGCTGTATACCATAATATTGTTTTGGAACAAATCCGGCCTTTCAGCCGATGATGATGATTGGCCAACTGTGTGGAGGTGAGAAAGGTCCCAGGGTTTGGACTTCTCTCTCTAGTCTTCTTTTGACATGTCTTCCAGAAAAGACTGTCTGAAAATGTGCACTGTTATCTCCTTATTTAATCAATATTGCACCCCCCCCCACATTACAACAGGCTTTTCACTGAGCCTTTGAGTTTGGAACATCCATAAAAACTTCTGATTTCCACCACAGTGTTACAAACTACCTGTGAACTAGCATAACCTGAACCAAAAAGAACTTCTCTTATATTAGCGTCTACTGCAGTTTTTGTAGAAATGGAAGGCATTAAAGATCGACTGATTTTGTATCTCGACCTGTTGCAGCTCTTCCTTTAAGGAAACAGCCATAGAAGATCGTAAATCGGCAAGCTCTATTTTGTGTTTCTCCTCCAGCTGAAGGCACAAATGGTCAAATTCTTCCTGGATGAGACATAACATGATGTTTTTCATTAAAATTCTATTAAGCAACTTTGATAGTGGCAAATTTCAAAGCACTCAATACCACACATTTATCTAGCATCAGCAGGTCTTCAAAATGTCTTATGCAATAAATTCTGTCACACACTAAGTACCTTGTTTTTCTCCAGTTTGAGGCCAGTATCAGAAAGCACATGATCTTTTTCCTCCTCTTCTTGGCCTTGAGATATCAAACTAAAACAGAGACCAAACACACTAAGATTTAAATACTTTTAGTTTGTAGTACATGTAATCTGGTCTTGCAGACAGACCTACAGACATACCTGTCATCTGTGGTTTTAAGCACAGAGTCCTCCAAGGCACCTTCCACCAGCCTCAGCTGGAGCAAAGCAATTTCCTCTCTGTAGTTTTCCTCTGTTACCCGCAATCGCTGCTCAAAGTACCTGAAGGACAATGAAGGTAAAACATGTATAATGTACACAGGGTCAGTGAAATGGTTTGGTTTGCACAACATGTCTTGTGTTGGCCAGAATTTCAATCTCAGTTTTAAATTCTAAACATCACACTTCAAACACTGGAGGTTAAGAATTTTGTGAGAATAAATGCCTCATGACTGTGTGGACGCCTGTTGGAGCTCTCATACCTCCTCAGGCTTTCCAGCTCAGCCTCATTCTGCTCTTTGATTTCCTGTTTTTGTTCATTAAACTCCGTCTTCAGGCGCTCAATGTCATCCACACGAGATGAGCGAGCGAGCAGCTGCTCCTTCAGCTCTGTAAGAAAGTAAGGCGGACAACAAAGACGGAATATGGTAAGAACACAGTAGCTGGAAATACACAAATGCAGTGATGTCAGAGCACAAGTTTTATTTTCCTCTGAATGTCAAATCACAACACAGACAACAGTAATTGTTAATAAATCAACATGTTTTCTAAACCTTGTAGTTTTAATATTTTGAGTATTTAAATAAATGTAGTAAATCAAAGTGCAGCAATGTCAAGCAAATGACAGACTGATGCATAAATCTCACCTCCCAACTCTTGGCGACTAGTCCTCATGCTCTCCAGCTGGGTCCACAGCTGACCTACTTCTAGTTCTGAGCTCTGTTTTAGCAAATTCTTCTCCTCCTGTAGGCGCAAAACCTGTTTCACAGAGAGGAAAAAAAAACTTGAAATCTAAATCCACATAAACTTTTCTATTGTTATATAGACTGGTAACTAAATTAGAGAATTGTCTATAAAAGTTAAAAAAAAAAATACAAAAATATATTTAGTTCCATTTATCAATGTGAGGGTCTGAGTACTGATATGAGAATAAATAGCAACTTGACTACATGTAATTGTGTTCTCACAACTCACCTCTTGCTGCAGTTTCAGTTCCTTCTCCTCTAGGTGGAGTGTTTTCTGCTCTTTCTCCTGCAGCACAGCTTTATGACTAGAAACCAAATCCTCCAGAGCGCCTAAGCAGCATTTCAGAGTGAGCAAAGCAATAACAACTTACATAAAACTAGAACACAAAATACAGAGAATAACACTGAAATTAGTACTATCTCAAATTAGCATAACTCATATGCTGGTAAAAAGCTCTGCCATTAGCCAGTCAACACGATGCTCTACTATTATTGTGTTTTGATACAGATTAAAATGATATGAGGATAGAAATAATGAATTTAGATGATTGTGCAGCCTTAGTAGAACCGTGCACTCAGAGTGAGGAAGGAAGGAGAGGCTGGAGGGATTGCAGAATGATGTAACTCACGGGCAGCAGCATCTCTGTCAGCCCAAGCTTGTTTCAGCTCCGCTTCTTGTTTCTGGTTTTGGTCTTTACTGGAGGTCTGGAGTTCTTTCAGCCTGGCCACCGACTCCTGCAGCTCTGACTGGGTCTGGGACAGAGATGCCTGGGCTTCAGTTAGAGCTTTCTTGGTCTGGGTGAGGGAGGCCTGGGTGCTGGTAAGTTCTGTCTGGGTGGCAGTAAGGCTGTTCTGGGTCTCTGAGAGAGATGCTTGGAGGTTTGAATTGGTGTTCATAGTGTCTGTATCCCACTGTGACCTCAGAGCCTGAGAAAAAGAGAACAAAATGAAAATATATAATTGAAATATAAACATGGTATAACTTCCAAAATATGCAATTGAATGGCAATACATGTTTAAATTGGCTTTCAACATTTGTATTCCAATTTTTATAAACCTTAACCTGTATCTCTTTGGCCTGCTTCTCCTCCATGGAAGCTCTCTCCTGAGCAATATGAGTCTCCCACTGCTGCTTCAACTCATCTGAAAAATACATACAAGAAACAAATGAAAAGATTCACCCACATCAAAGATTTTCAAGGTTACATCTGACACTGTGCTCTACTTTGTTCTGAACAAGCTTCAAAAGAATGAGGGTGACTCACATACATCCATAATGGTGGCACACAGGTTGAGTGCACCTGAGGGCAAACATGAAAAAGAACACTAACTGACCAACTAAAAAAGCACTCTGGTCTGCACTCACTCATGTCTTGTTGGTGCAGCTCATGCAGTCTCTCCTGCTGCTCTTGGTTCTGCTGTCTGACCCGGTCCAGTTCTAACTGATGCCACGCCTGCAGGAGTTCACATTCCTGGGAAAATGTCTCCCTCAGGGTGGCCTGGGCCTTGGTGAGAGCAGACTCCTTCTCCTGCTGCAAGTTTACCTGGGAGAGCTCCAACTGGGACATGTGGACGTTGGTCAGGCTTAGACGCAAGGCTTCAAGATCAATGTTTTTTTGGACCTAAAGGAAATGAAAGCGTAAGGTACGGTTTGTGTGAGAATTTTTCTTGAGTCTAGACTTGTGTATTCTATTTACATTTCAGGAAATTAGGTGACAGTCATTTTCCATAACTTGTGCAAAGTAGAAAAAGATTAACTGTCTTTATCTCCAAAGTTACTAAATACCAGTATTAAGTACAACTAAGGAGTTACTGTAGCACCATTCCTCTGAGTATAAAATGGTTATGTACGGAGACAATTGATGTTTTGCAACATGCTGTGGCTGAAGATGACACTGTGCCTGTATATACACTGTATACTATACCTGAACCTGCTGCAGTTCAGCCTGGTGGGCAGCCTCCATGCTCTCCCTCAGCTCCAAGGACAGCTCTGCCTTCAGTTGACTAAGCTCCTCATTGTGTTTGGCAGTCAGCTCTGAAACCATCCTCTCGTGCTCACGTTCGGTTACCTGGAGGAAAACATAATTGGAGGTATGAGAATCTGAAAATCATTAAATATAGCTAAAGAATGCAAAAAGTTTAATAACTAAAAAGACAGGAGATTTAAGTGTAGTGTGTCAGAGATAAAAGTTGAAATGCTTGCTCGAGTGTATTCTGATACCTGTTTGATCAGACTGATCTGTCTCTTCTGTTCTTCCTCCATAATAGCCTGCCGCTTAAGAAGTTCTGACTCCAGGTGAGTGTTCAACTCAGAAATCTAGGAATTTATTCAGATAAAGAAGATAAAATGAGGATTGTTATTCAAAAAAGACAGAACATGCAATACATGTGAAGTTTGAGATACCCTGCTAACAAAAAATATGTAATGTTAATGTAGGTTTCACCACCATGCTATCTATCTATATAGAGGTCTTGGAAGTTTTAAATAAAAATATTTACATTAATCATTTAACAATGCAATTTTTTAAAATAAACGGCATCATTAATCTATAAAATTAAAGACCTTTGGCATTTGTAAGTCACACCTCTTGTTGATGTTTCTCCGTCAGGTTTTTGATATCCTGTTGGTGAGATGTCTTGAGCTTTTCTGAAGCCTCCTCAACAGCTATGACCTGCTTCTCCAAGAGAGCCTTTACCTCCTCCTCCCTCTCCCTCCTCTGCTCCTCCAGGAGAGCTTTCACCTCCTCCTCCCTCTCCCTTCTCTGCACCTCCATGTGATGCTTCACATTAAGAAGCTCTTTCTCCTTCTCCTGGCTCTCTTCCTCCCATTTCTCCCTTTCTTCAGCAAACTGTAAAAATAATTTTATACATGAATACAACATAATGTATACATTTATACATGTTAATCTATTGACAGTAGGAATTAAAACAGATTTGTGTTAAACAGAGCAAAACTCAAGTGTTTACTTTATACTTTATATCTCACCTCTACATCCTTGGCTTTTAGCAGGATCTCAAACTGTTCCAGTTCCTCCTCCAAGACTTGTTCCATTTTTGTAATTCGTTCCTCCATCTCCATTTCTTTTCTCCTGTGTGCCTCCCTCTCCTGCACTGCCTGGGCTTGGGCCTCCTCTAGGTTGACCAGGTTTTGTCTCAAACAGAAGATCTGGGATTCCAGATCACTCTTCTCTCTTTCAGCACTGTCCAGACAGGCCTGGCTCTTCTCCAGCTCTTCCTGCAATCTCTGCACTTCCATTTGAACATTTAGAACCTGTGCATGAGTAGTTTCAAGCTCCTTCAATGTTCCGTCCAGCTCCATTGTCCTTTGACTTAGTAGTGTTACTGTGTTTTCATGCATTGTTTTTGTCTCCGCTAGCTCAGACATGACAAGTTCACAATGGGCCTTGAGAAAAGATGAAAGGGAAATTCTTTTAGCTTTTTGTACATTATGGTCTTTTTTCATACCAATTCATTCCCTCCTCCCTCCCCTTTAGCACAAACATCACTGTTACTGTATAGCATTATTTCCATCTATCTAAATAGAGTTGGGTAAAAAAAACAAGTGCATTCTGGGACTAGCATGTTGACATTCCAATAAGCTGTTAACTCACTTATTACCTGTAGCGTTTGCAGCTGGCTGTCATCTCTGAGCTCGGGGCTCTGTTGGGCAGAGTTTGAAGTCTGCTTTATCTCCCGCAGAGACAATATCAGCAGTTCCTGCTGTTTTTGATGAGACGAGAGTGCAGCCTCCTTCTCCTGCTCATTTTTTAGCTCCCCTGCCAGTTTATCTCCACCCTCTGATGGAGAGATAGCGGGGACCAGTGGGGAGGTTTCAGCACCTTCCTTTCCCATCAATGTTACAGCATTCTCTTTTTCTCCTTCTTCCACAAAGGCACTGAGTTTGTTTTTCAGGTTGTCTTGTTCATGGGCTTTCAAGCTGATCTCCTCCTCAACATGTCTCCTCCTCTCCTTTTCCTCTTCAAGTTCCCAGAGAGCCTGTCTGAGCTCTTCTGTTACTTGAGCCCACCTAAACATACATATTTAGTTTAAAAAAAGAATAGCTTTAAGCAACCAATAAACTATACTCACTTTTGAGATAATGCATCTATCTTTTAGACGAACTAACACTAGCACATGAGTTTTACCCATGTATATTCACATTTAACATTCACAAAGAAATTCAGGGGGTGCTAGTTTTTGAAAAGCAGTGGCAAAAAATGTGCTGTACTTTAAGAAACCATGAATAAGTTTTTATGTGGTGGAGAAAAGAAAACTATTAAAGATGTAAAATGGCCCCCTCAAAATATAAGTCAGTACAGGCATACTGTAAAGTAAGTAACGAAGGTAAACTGAACACCAAGGAATAAAACAGTTATAATAAAACATAAGCTATAAAGTAATGCAAAGAAATGTATCTGAAGGACTAAAAATATATCTGAGGAAAAAAAAAAAAATCAATCACATGCCCTAATTAAATTTATTACTGTACCTGCTCCTGGCCTCCTCTAATTCTTCAGCACTCTTGATAACTTCCTCCTTTAAGACAATTAAGTCCCTGTCCTTGAGAGCCAGCTCCTCACGGAGCTCCCCACACTGCTGATTCAGCAGCTCTTTTTCCAAGTCCGTCTTCTCTAACTGCTGCTCGGACAGGTTACTAATCTCCAGCTCGCCGAAAGTGGGGTTATGAAGCCACGGATATGGAGAATGAGGGTTGGTATAATCAGCCACAGTAACGTCAGGGGGGCAGTGTGGGCTGGAACTGTTGTCATTTTCTTCAGGGAAACGGTTTGAAATTGACAACAGAGGCTCATCTCCCAACACTTCACTGTTCAGTTCAAAGCTGTGAAAAGAGGCACATAGACAAATATTGGGAACTAGCCTTTAAAAACAAAAACCAACACACACAAATAGTACTATGCATTTCTCTAACCTGCAATCTGCAGAGATGTCCAACTGACTGCAGTGTTCCGAGCTTTCACTGACCACTGAAGACTTTGAGTGTGCAAGAGGAGCTGAGGACAAGTAGCGCTCCATTAGAGTATCCCCAGGTACTGACACATTGATGCTGTCCTGATCCGGTTCACTTTCCAGATTCGCCTCATCTATAGCAATCCTTTCATCACAACTAAAACCAGCTTTTGCCTGGTTCTGCCGATTCTTTGAAGCTTTGAGTCCTATGACCTCTTCTTCTCTGAACTTCAGTTCTTTCTCCCTCTCCTCCAACAGCTGCCTGACTCTCTCCACCTCCTGTCTGTGCTCCTCTTTGAGCCTCTGCATTTCCTCCGCCTGTCTACGTCTTTCCTCCTCAAGGCTTTGCAGACGAAGGGAAGAGTCGGCCACTTCCTCGCTAAATCTCTTTTCTGTATCTTCCTCCTCCTGAAGCCTTTTCCTCAACTCCAACACTTCTCGGTTGAGCTTCTCCTTCTCCTCTTTGTACTGCTGCATCTCAAGGCACTGAGTTTTGACTAAGCTTAACTGGGTCTGGAGGTCTTGCAGCTGTGCATCCCTTTCTTTTCGCTCCTCTTCCCTGCCTTTCTTCTCCTTCTCCAGTTCAGAAAGCACATGGTGGTGTTTCTCCATCTCCTCCGCTAGTTCAGCCCATATGCGTTGGCTGTTCTCCCTTTCTTCTTCCAGCTCAGCCTTCAGTTTGTGCAGAACAGCAGCCATCTCACTGTCAGTGTCTGTGCCGAAGCTTTCAACACTTGACTGGGAGCCAGGACCTGCACTCTCTGATGGTGCCTCCTTATGACTGATGTCTGCATCTTTGGAGCAATGGCCGTGCTGATCCTGTTGTCGATGAGTGTTGAACACTTCAGCCCCTGACTGACTTTTGATACGTAGAAAATCTACACTGGTCTGTGGGAAAGATTCAGAGATTCAGAGAATATGCAACTTAAGTTACTGTGCATATGAATATAATAATGCTTGAAAAGCTGCCAGACAGATTTAGCTTTGAGTGGCACTTACCTGCTGGAGCTGTCTCTGTAGTGCCTGAATCTGACCAGTAAGAGACTGTGCCTCCAGTTGTACCTGGTCTCTACTGGCCAGGGCTTCCTGCAGGTTGGCGCTGAGCCTGGCAATAATCTCATTACGCTTCTCCACAGCCTCCTGTAACTGCTGCAGGCGGAATAAAAGCATCAGTCCGTTTTATAAGCACAAATTTACAATCATGCATGCACATAAGGTAAGGTAAAGTGCAGCACACAGAGTGGGGGAGGGGCTTATGCCGAATTTTGTTTATGGACCTTGTGGGAGCAAGGCCTGATCATTGTTCACACAGATTGTGTCTGACTTGACGCCACTGTTTTTATTCACCCATCTATGAAGTCAGCGAAAGTCAGTCACTTATCTCGAACACACCTGTTGACTACCAGGTATACAGCGTGCTAACTTCGACTGCTGTCTTCCATAGTTAACATAGCTATCCTTATTTTGGACAGATTTGGGCAGGGGTGTTTCTAATACCAACAATTCAATTTACAGATGGGTCTGTTGAAGGTGTTTGCGAGACAGAGAGAGAAAGGCCAAGTGACAGGATGTGCGGAGTGAATATGCGCTGCAGTCAAAAATTATTTTAAAATGGGTCACCAAATTTACTTGGAGGGGGTGTTAATGTACCTGGGCGGCCCGCCCAAGTAAAGCCTATGTATGGGAAACACAGTAAATAATAAAAAAAATAAACTAATTAAGAAAAAAGATTTTAGGACTTTGGACACCCAGTTTAAACTCATTCCTCTACACATTGGCATACATAATGTAGATAAACTATGCGCTATCTTCGAATCAGTGCAGTCAGGCAGACTCTTACATTCCCCCATGGGTTGGTGATGACAGAACACAGATGCACACACTCTCTTGATCATACACAGTAATAGCATAACAAGACTCAAAGCATGAAGACAAATAAATCCATCTGACCAAAGTAATCCAAATACACTGCAACACTGCAGTGTATTTGGATGACTAACACTGATTTAAAATAGTTTCAGAAGCCAGTTTCCAGCGTGAGCTTAGAATTATAATGCTAAGTATGCATTTGTGACATTAAACCCCTCTTTCCTTTTACTAGTGACGAGTCATACTTAAGCTCAGCGGAGTCTTTAACAGCAACAACCAGATAAGGGCATAAACTTAGAGAATTGTGCCACACAAAAAATAGGGTTTGTCGGACACTTAGACTTTGAAACATAACTTTAGTAACAATTTGATATCTTCTGTAAACGTTCAATCACTGACTGCATATACCTTGAGCTGCTCTTTGCCAGTGAGTGCAACTAACTCCTCTTCTTTAATATCTTCCACAGGTGACAGGCTTTGCTTCAGGGTGGGAGGCTGATCCTTCTGTTGGTTTGGCTGAACCTCTGATTTCTCTTGCTTCTGGGGCTCCTAAGGGATTAAACAGTTTCAGAATTAAGTCATTTTTTTCATCCACTTTTCCTAATAACAATGTAAAGTGTCAGTGCAATCCATGTGCCACAAATATAGTATGTACAACTAATGGTGTGGGTGAACTTTTCTTTTAAAAAGGCAGTAAACAGTGCCACAGTTAATCCTGGCCAGGTTGCTATGACAACGTGTCCTACAGGCAATGTGATGGTTAGTGACCCATTTCTCTAATGTATGTTTACCAAGCAGGGGGCACGGACCACTTGTTAAAGCATATACAGTGAGCAAACAAATTTAGACAAATGCTCTAGGTCCTGTAGTGTGACCGGGTGAATAGTCCAGAGTGATTTCATTAAATAAATATTTCTGTGGTGAAAATGACTAGTTTTAATTCAGCTAAACATCATATAGATTTCCACACAAATCAGATTTCTTCAGTCTCCTGTCTAACTCTATTAGTAATGCATGACTGATAAGCTCTGTGTGATCCATGGTGTACCTCATGGTTGGTCTTGCTGTTCAGCTCCGTCTCACAAGCTGAAGAAAGTGCCGGTACTACACGGCCGTCTTGCGTTGTGCTGTCATTCTGCGAGACAGTCTGGCCCTTCCTCTTCTGCGTCTTTTTCGACGCCCCCGCACCGTCGCTTTTCGCCCGCTTCTGTCGGAAGCTAGCAAGCTGCGCAGGAAGGACAGCGAGAGGTAGATGGACACATAAGTCAGGACCACTGAACACCACCACACTATCAGCATGATGAAGCTCAGGGGTCAAGGGTGATGGAAAAATAGAGTCCAGACTGATCCTTAGTTGAAAAAAGGTAATCAAAACAACATTCTGAAAACATTACGCAAAAGTATAAATGCATGTGTACAAGGTATTGATAGTCCCAGATGCAGAAAAGAAATTAAGATTGGCAGCCCTTATTTTGATGAGTCAAGGGTGATGGAAAAATAGAGTCCAGACTGATCCTTAGTTGAAAAAAGGTAATCAAAACAACATTCTGAAACAATTACGCAAAGTCTAAATGCATGTGTACAAGGTGTTGATAGTTCCAGATGCAGAAAAGAGATTATGATTGGCAGCCCTTATTTTGATGAGTCAGTTGTGCAGCAAAAAAAAAAGACAGAAATCCCAAACTCACACCCAAAATAGACCACACCATAGCCTTACAAGGTATCCAAGTTCAAAATGAGGTGATGCTAAATATTCTCAAATCTCCAGAGAGCTGTATCAAACCCATGAGAAGTGCACATTTGAGTGACACACATTGGACAACCTCAAAACAGCACAAGGTTACAAAAAAAGTACACATCCTCCTCAGTCACTTTTCGACATGCAAGAAAGTCAAAGTCGGAGGCAGCCAAAACGGTTGACTTGAGTTTGCGAAGCATCAAAAAAATAAAAATAAAACAAGAGTCAAGAATCTGAACCTGAGATGTTAAGTTACATTAAAAAAAATCCCTAATTCAGCTACAATACTTGGCATGAATTCCAGAGGGACTGATTTGATACAAATCCACCTCAGGCCATTTGTCTTTGCAACACACTCCTCTTTTTAGGCGACGTCTCTCTCTCTGTCTCTCTCTCCCAGTCTCCCTCTTCTTTAAGCAGCTTAAATCAGATCAGAGCAGTTCACATTGTCGTGACAGGGCCCTTCATAAAGCCCTCCATCACGAGTGACAGTCAATCATCAACTTCCTTTCTTGCTGGTCGTCATTTTTTCATTATCAGGGCAGTTGCTTTAGTGTCCAAATGTAGATCTTGCGGTCTATAAGCAACAGCCCACTCTGCAAAACCATTCATCCTAAAACTCCCTGCCACAGCCAACCTACAGTGCAGAGAGATCCACAAACTCTGGATAGGAGATGGCATGTGTCTAGACTAGGGAAAGAGGGTGGAGACTGGGAGATGCATTCACATGGAGAGGAGGAGACAGAGCTCTGTGTGTGGCAAGAAGCATCGGAGTGTGTATGCTCAGTTCAATTTTGAAATTACATTGCCCTGGGAGAGCTACTTGTTTGCCTTGTGTGATGAGTCACATATATGTGAATGGCACCATTATGTGCGCATGTGTGGCACTGTTTATTTTGATGACATGCTACGTGCCTGGTCATAAAACCAACCACATTGTAGATTTGCTTTGTACTCTTAGTGCCATGCAGCGCATCCGCAACCATCCTCCTCTTTTGTCTCCCCCCTTAAAAAAAATGAATAACCAGGTTAAAGCTTTGCTTAAAACAATAATTCCCTCAGCTCAACAACACTTGAATCAATTCCCACCTCCTCTACCAATGTTCATCTGCTTTCATACTCATTATCACTTAAAACCCCACCCTTCGTGTTCTTCCATCATCCTGTTCACCGCCTCCGCCTGCCATAACACACATCACATCTCAGAATGAAACATTAGCCAGATGAGCTGTGTTTTGCCCAAGGCCACTTCTGCACTACTGAGACTAACAGACTGTAGCTGGAGCCTATTGTGGCCACATCAGATGTTGCTGGACTGCTGGATGCTGCTGGTGTGTTCTCAACAATACACCTTGTGGGGTTTGATTTTTTGTGTGTTTGCTTGTGTGTAATTTGTATATGTGTGTCAAGCTTAAAGTGAGGCTAATAAATCAGCTTTTTCATGCACCAAATACAGTAAAGGCAACTGACAGCACTGTATTACCATAGCAACACCATTCATGTGAGATACAAGTGCAAGATATTCAACCTTCCCAATTCTCATGGGCTCACTGCACCACCTAATGGCCTACAACCTGCATGACAACTTGTATGCAACTTTCTTGGTTATTTTAGACATGGAGATTATTAATGCACAACAGTCCATCTATTCAGGTTTACAATCTCGATAATCTGTCTCGAGTCATTCTTGGTATCTGTGGGCCTTAATCTCAAATGCTGACATCAATTAATAAACAATACAGTGTAGAAAAGGAGAAGAAAGCCATGATTGTCCACCCAAGAGAAACAAAAAAAGCAAGAAGCCTGAAATCACAAGAGGAATAATATCTCAGCCAGTCACCACTTTCTGTACTTACCGACTGACTTCGCGGCATGTTAGAGGATTTCTGTCATAAGGAATATCAGTGGTTCAGTTGAGTTATTTAATATTTAAGTATTATGCATCATACTAATGCACCAACATATCTTTTGAAAGTTCTACCATGAGCATGAGGGGAACTGCAACAATTACGAAATGCAATGTATTTAGCTATTCTCTACACGTGGCCTAGTTTAAGACTTTTTTTATACAATGTGGGCTGCTTATCAATACAGGACAGGCCATTCTTGCTTATTGGCCCATCACTAATATGGCCTCCCATGGAAGTAAAAACAGATGCTTGTTTTTTCCATTTTGGCAACGCCACAGTAGCAGTGTTCACAGAGAGGTGAAAAAAATGCCATAGGAGATTCATTCTCTAGCTGTAAAATAGTTTCTCTGAGTTGGTGAAAGCTGTAATGGCTGTTGAAAAATCGGCTGTGTATTGGGATGCAAAAAGCAAATGTACCCCAAATGCACCACTGGACATGAATTATATCAAGGTTAATGTGCCAATTTTTTTTTTAAACTCTTACGAAAACATCGGATGCACCTGCGCGCTTAAATGTAACAATTTGAAATATGTAAGAATTTTTTCTTTTTTACGAATTGGAGAAACATTTGCCTAGTCTTTGTAAAAAGGGCACATCTGTCTCCGTTGAACTTCAAATGTATACGAAATGATTCAATTCATTAGCCGATTAACCAAACGTTACTCCATAAACGTTATACTTATAGTTATCTTTACGTTAGCTACGTGCAACCTTAGATTAATGATCAACCCGCGGCATATGCGCGCCAAATCAGTAGTTACTACAGCCTGTAATTTAACGGGCAAACGAAATCTAAGCAACGACAAACAAAACGTTGAAACAACAATGTTGGAGGTCGGTACAGTTAGCAGTGGACAAACGCAAAGCCATCACAAAAGAGTTGGCTAGCGGTAACTGCTAGCATTCAGTAATTAGCGTGCGTTAAGTGTTAGCATCAAACCTTAGCTCTCCCAGCTTCCAGTTTCCTTTGCCGTTCATCTTCGTCCATCTCTTGATTTAAATAAAACCATTAATTGTTTGGGACATACGTCCTAATTCAACTGAAAAGCACAACAGACTTCTAGCATGAGTTAGCTAAAACAAAATCTCTGAGCTTCCTTCAGATACAACTGTCAACAGATAATATTCAATATGGCCGCCAAGTCAGTTCAACTCCGCCCTTATCGAGTTTCCTTGACTGAATGGACCAATCAATTCATTACGTTCCACTTCTTCACCCAATTGCGTCGCTTGAATGCATCCCCGCATGCCCAGTAGAACCACCCTCTATTTTGTACGGCTCTCAAAACTGAAGTCTAGTTGACCAATGAAATGCCTGTGTCAAGTCGCCAATCCTCGATTGACGGCTCTTGTAGCCAATCAGGACAGGCTAATACAAAAACATACCTCCACTCACATCCATGTTTTGAAAGTTAATGTACAGAATCGTCCACTGGCTGAGGAGTTTATATGGCAAAAGAACAACCTAACTTAAGATGGCGAATGTATGGTTATAATAAAGCATATCTTACAAAATAAGATCAAAAGGTAGCCACCATTCAGATGGCATTTATTGAAACCATGACAAGTATCTTATTACATTTACTTAATAGACATATCTCTCTGGTTATTTATACCTTTCTAAATAAATTAATCTAAATGTGGGCAATATATTATGAGCAGGGCTTATTTCCAATGTGAGTGACTGAACCACATTGGGTACTTTATCTTGGTCTAGTCATCTACAAATCGATAGAAAATTCTGAAGTAAGAAGGTTATTTGATGTCCCTCTGCTTTTTCTCTGCATAGAAACAAAGTAGTTAGGCAAGTCATGGTTAGGTCTCTGTGTTACAGGTGTGTCTCATGGCAACCACTTTCTGGCTTTTGCCTTGACTCAAACACACAGGTATACACAGTCTGTGTGACTTCAGATGCCAAGATTTCAGGTAAATAAGATTTTAAAAGCATATGTTTGCATGTCCATTTGAATGCTTGTGTCTAGTATTTCATCCAATTATGTATATTAAAGCCCTTAGAAAATGTTAACACTCCTTTGCGTGATCTCTTAGCATGGCAGTTCTGCGGCTGATCAGATGACAGGACTCAAACTCAAACTGCTGGAGAAGGTAGGTGAGAGGCTAGTTTAAAATGTGTTCAGGTGGAAAGATACTGCTCAAACTACATTTTCATTGGTCATTTAGTATTCTCAAGTGAAATAGTTCAGCATGCTTTTATGCTTTTCTTGAAAATTTTACATGAAAAATCTTTCAGAAATATTCTTTACTTACATTTCTAGAGACTGGAAAACGAAAAGCACAATATGGACACAAGAGCAGAGTCTGTCCAGTCTGCAAGTAAGTTAACAAAGACTTCTTTGTTTCCCAATTATAGATTATACTGATAATGACTTCCCAAGATGACAAATGAAGAATATACTAAAATAATATACTTTAAAAACACTTAAAGTCAACCTGGTAGTAAATGGATATGATGCTCAGCACTAAAGAGAAGTCTTGGGAGCTGATGAAAAAGGATTTTTATTTACTTTTTGCTTTGGAGGGACAGAGTAAATAGAAGAGGCAGACACAGGGAAAGATAAAAGAATTGTGGGAGAAGCTATTGAGAACATGATTTTGTCTCTTCAGGGAGTTATGATGGACAGTTAGATGAACTTCACCTTGCACTGAGGCTCAAGCGGGCCCTCCAGCAAATACTCCGGGTTTGTACAGAATCTTAATCTTTGTATTCCAAGAATACACATTTTTCTTTATTAACATATAATTTCTTACATAACTAAATTCAGACAGTAAGATACAAAACTAGTGCAAGAGAAAGACAGAAGATATTCCTTACAACTTTGAGCAGTTAACAAATGTCTCAAGCATTTAGTCTTTCACCTGTCATTGTGAGTGTATAATTGTGTTTTGTTTGCATTTGTTATCTTTTGTGAAGGAGCAGCACATGTTAGAGTACCTCAGCAGACCCCACACCTGGGGAGGGTCACAAAGACAGTACAAGTCACATTTCTTCACTGCCCCTCAGCCGCCTCTATCACTCCCAATTCACCAGCCAGCCCCTGTTCTGCCCTTCCTGACCCCTCCACCGCCTGCCCCACCCCAGCCTCCTCGCATCATCCAACAGACTGTGAGACACTCAGCATTAATCTCAAAAACACCACCAATCTCCCTGTATTTAATCTTCTTTTCCTGAGCCCCTTCTTCTCTTCAATTTTTGCATGTCTATTTCCTTTCACATTAGGTATTTATACTGACGCTGCTACACAATCTGACTAGCAATGAGTTCAAGTATAGTGCAAGAATAGTGCAAATTAAAAGAAGCAGTCATTCCCCTGTCTTTCTTCTACCCCAGGCTGCTGGGGTAGCTGCACAACAGCAGCCTCTGATTACGCAAATCCCCCCACATCAGCCCTACCCTGCACCACGCTCAGGCAGTATCAAAGAAGGTATGCAACAACAAATACAGATCTATCTTATTTGAGTCTTCCTGTATTCAGATGTTTGTGTGTGTATTTTGCATGTTAGACATGGTGGAACTGATGTTGATGCAAAATGCCCAGATGCATCAGATCATAATGCACAATATGATGCTGAAAGCCATGCCTCTTATGGCCCTGTCACCAACTGGAGGGCCCAATCACTGTGCCCCTCGTACTACATATCTTGGGCAGGTACACACAAACACGTACACTCTCTGACACGTAAAGACAACGCAAAAAGTCTCGACTTTGTCCCTTTGCAAAATTGTCCCAAATCTGTCGCTCCAGGACAGTTTCCAGGGGAACCCTATTTTTGTAAGCTCAGATGTCAAACCAAGAGGAAGTGCTGTCCATCATCATCATCACTATGGTCCTACTTCTGTGGCAACACAGCTGCCCCCCATCAGCAACCCTACATGGCCACCAGGGGTGTCATCTATTCCAGCAGGACAAGCAGGGGGACATCTACCCTCCATACACCATGTAACAGCCCCTTTTACACTCCCACCACTCAATGGTAAGCCTCACTAACATAACATGTGTAGTTATGTGCGAATATTCAAATGTATAATTTTATTTTTTTATTTTTACTAACAAATACATTTGTGCGTGTGTGCGTGTCCTTACAGGACACAGATTTCACTCTGAATCTCCCCTGTTGACTTAATATCATTGAAATTTTCAAAAATGTAGGCTATCATGTAGCGTTATGATTATGAATGGTAGACAAACAAAAACAGACTTGGTAACGTTACACTACCTTACGTTACACTAAATTATTGTATGCTTAGTATAGTAGTCATCAACTCTGACCACTTGGGTCAACTTCAACGGCGCTGGATGGCGTTCCCCCTTTCAGGAACGTGATCCACAGACCCTTAATGTTATAGGTCCTTCATAAGAGCAGTTGGCGATGGCACCATTCACACATTCTATTGATGGGACAAAAAAATTGACGCCCGAACAGGGACTTGAACCCTGGACCCTCAGATTAAAAGTCTGATGCTCTACCGACTGAGCTATCCGGGCCCTGCTAGGTGTTCCACTTGGACTCAATAAAAGCATGATTTTCTCGTATCTACCGTAATAGTTTTGTCCGGTCTTCTATAAGTCTCCACATCATTAGCTCTGTACACAGCTAATACAGGCTAACTATCCAAAGTACAAAACTAGCCGTATGCTAACTTACGGCTAGTAGCGTTTAAGGTAATTTATCCGCTTGTTCAGTCGGCATGTACGCCCGGCATGTTCAGTCAGTCACTACTCGTGCCATTTTGTCGTGTAAGTTGCTTTTTCACGCCAAAAAAAAATCATTGTCTCGTCTTTATTGAATGAATTTACAGCTGTACAAAATGGTATTTTACAGGATCTATAAAACGAACAACAGAACTTCCTCACACTAATCTAACATTACCGCAGTGAATCACTATCAGCATCCCGGACCACATTATCTGTCTATGTTACTAGTGACAGGGCTCCTTTATCCGACCCGAAATGCACAACAAAAAACACAACCTGGATTCACAACTGTCAATCGTCATGGCACACCCCTTTGATAAATAAAATATACACATATAAACAAATGACACCCTCTGCATTAACAAACTATTAAAGTGCATACTTCTTTTAAAGAATTGCGTAGCCTAATGACAGGGGAACAAGGTAAAGTCATGCTGTATTAAGCGATTGTGGATGATGGTCATTGAACAATATTCTTACTGTGAAGATGCGTTACAACTCTTTAGAAGAATGTGTGGATGATAGTCATGCACTTGTGCTTAAGGGCTTTTTTTAATGGCACAAAAGTCAAAATGACATGCTTAAAAAAAAGTCTTGTTTTTTTATGCTGCGCCATTTTGCAAGTCTGTTAAAAAAATATTGAATGGTTAACAATAAAAAAACTAGGTTAAATCAGCATACAGCATCTCTGTTTACACATTACAAAATGTTGGCCTTATAATTGTGTAAATGTGATTAATTTAATATTCTGAATGACTGCTTGAAATAACTTCATAACATTTATTTAAACAGTGCATGTGTGTGTACTCAATACCAGGCTATGCTGTACAATTAAGTTTTATACAAGCGTCTTTCTGTGCAAATGGAGCCAGACTCTGGGAAAAGCTTCAGAACATATTGAAAACTTCATATGAACTTTGTAATCCAATAAGAAAATTCTGTAAGGAGTGAAATATGTTATCTGAAAAGAAATCTGAAAATGTGAATTCAAATTTTTGAGACCTTAAATGTTTTGCAACGAGGCAGAATGCAAGCTGAAATACAGAGCACAGGGTAGAATACATACCCTCCTGCTATTGGTACAAGAATAGATATACACAATGAAAGCCAGTGTGTTAACAGCATCTTTCTGAACACATTTTGTTGAATGCTGTTATTGTTGGAGAGACACCACACATTCTTCAAATGTCACGTTTGTTGCCATCAGATTTGTAAAAGAGGGAAACAATACAGATGTCACAAATTGGATTATTGTGATCACATTTTGGGCAAATTGTTTAGTATTTTTCTACAGAAGACAAAGTGCCAAGGATGATGTGTTCACAAGTTTTGTTAACATTGCAGCGAGGCATGCACTTTCATCATGTAATCTTTTGACACTATAAAAGAGCGTAGTGTAATCTGATGGTATTAATGGCTAGTAGAAAGAACTTGATCCTGTAGGCCCTCCTCTGATTCACAAATTCAGATATATACCCTGACTGGTGTGTAGTAAGTAATATACTATCTTTGAAGGGTTGATGGTGGCATCAATGTTAACTTGTCCAGATGATTTTACAAGTAAAGTGTTCATGGGACACCACTCTTGTCCATCTTCATCCGTGTCAAGTCAGATGGTCATTCCCGGACAAATGTTTGGTCAAGGAAAAGGGTGTGGGTTTTTGTTAAATATGGAGAGTGGGACACCGATGCTTCTTCACATGGCATGGTTATGTAACCTAAAGTGAGAGAAAGAGAACAAAAATATGTTTACTTGTAGCACACACAGGCAAATTGCCATTGCCATTGCAATCATTCACAAACAACATTCACCTTGTGTATGTGAGGAGGCATTTCATCTTCTGAGCTCTCCTCTGGTAGTGGTTCATGGTGTCGTGGCGCTGCCTGACCATCCTCTGCCCACCCTCCCATGGGCACACGGGCTGACCTCACTACTTTCCCGCCTGCACCAAAAGAGTCTGGTAAACAGAAAGACATAGACAGTGTTGTTGAAAAGTGTCAGCCATTAACGCTGATCTATATAGCATGTACAGCTACTGTGCTGTGAACTGTCCTCAGATGATTTAAACAAATAAGGAAATACTCTGAAATCCATATAGTTTTTATACTAAGCCAGTGTGACATAAACTAAGGGAAAATTTAGAAATTACACAGAATGAGAAACTTCACTACTCATTGTTACACCAGGGTTGAAAACATTTTCCTGTTTTGTACATATTGCAACACGGCAAGAGAATATTTCCTGTCTTAAACTGATATCATATCTTTCTAAAACTAATTAACTAACTAACAAATACAATTTTCAGTCATAAAAATAATAGTGTTGCAAGAAGAGTAAGGACTTTTACTGTTATTAAGAATATTAAAAAGAATAGCAGGTGACAATCACTTTCATGCTGTTCAAAGTCAGACTGGATCATTTAATAAGACTCCATTCAAATGCATGTAGACATGGCAAGATTATCAAAACATAGTACCTGTGGTAGGTCCACTGTAGTGGCGCTGGGTGCTGCTCTGCGAGGTAGCCCCCTGTTGGCCCATGGTGGTACTACAGGTGGCTGAAGCTGAAGTGGGAATAGCACTAGGACTGGGCACTGTTGTGGGGAAAGTGTGTGAACGTGGGAAATGTCTGGAGAGAAAGTTGGGTTCGCTTCTCACTTCATCAGGGACGCTGTCACTGCTTTCGTCACTCTCCTGCCTGTGCCATGTGTGACGGGATAGCTCGCCACGGGACTGCTGCTTGTGTAGCTACAAGGACAAAAATAAGGATAGGAGGAAGAATGGATGGCACCCATGATGAAGAAAATCTGTGAGATATTCAGGATGAGGAGACAAGCGTGGGAACACACTGTGCTTCATTCAGTTTATGATTCCTACAGTCCTCTACTCTCTTCCCACACATGATCACACGCAATTACCTCATGCATGTAAAGTGCATGGATGCTCATCTCAGTGGAGGCATACTCAGACAGGACCAAACTGGTCAGTTGACCCTCCCATGCACTGCTGCCTGAGCTCACAGTTCGGGCATCAGTCCTACAAAATGAGAAAGCAAAAATGTGGAGAAAATGAGGACATGTAGAGGTGGTGAAATTATTGTTGGACAAAATTGAGTCGAAACACAATTCAGAAGGAGAATTCTACTACCCAGAGCCTGCCATTGCTTTGCTCATGGCTGAAGTGTGGCCAGCTGCCCTGTGAGCTGCACTCAAACTGCCTCTCAGGTGAAGACTGCTGCTGACTGGGGAAAGGGAGCGTAAGGCAGATGCCCCATCACTTATGCCAGCTGCTGCATGATTGGTCAAAAAGCCATCCCTGCCGAAATGAACGGATGCCAGCGCAGAGGGACCTCCCAAGACGTTTGCAACGAGGCTCCTTGGCTACAAGAATGAAAGGGCCGAGGGACAAGACAGTACACTTGTTTTTATCTCTGTAGATGTAATGAAATTTGATGTATTACCACTTTGATACCTGAGCATGAATGTTAGTTCATCAGTGTACCTCAGACTCAGACAGTGAGAGTGGATGTGTATCTGAAGGAGCCCCAGCGGCCTCTCTGTGAACTCGTTCTTTCAGCTGGCTGATGAAGTGGGTGGTCTCCTGAGGCGGCTGCCACTGGGGGTTAGTGATTGCAAAGTGCATCAGCGATAACTCTGTCTTCCCATCCTCTGCCTGTTGGTAAATAGACGCCTCTGTCTTCCCCTCTGACATCCACTGCAGAGGAGGAGAGAAGGTCAGGCCACAGATATACAAACAGACTCTCATTCATTCATATTTCAATTTTGAATGAATAAGTCTAATACATGTCGACAAGTACTTTATTTAGGTATTTTCAAGTGTTCCTTCATCTATGTATGTCTGTGTGGCTGCACTTAATGTGGCAGTCCCTCACCGCAGGGTGTCCATGCTGCCTGATGTCCATCTGGGCAAAGGAGCAAGTGTCTCCTACACCGACCACCTCCACAGTGAAGTTCCTGAAGAAATCAATGATCTCCAGAGACTTCCTCCTCAGACAGAAGATCAAGATAATGGGAGTCACCACTGGACTTATTAACTCCTCTAGAATAAACACCTGGAAGGAAAAACAGAAGGGAAAAGTTAACACTGTATACTTGCATAGCAAGGTAAGGTTCAGCAAGCACATCAAAGGTATACTGATCCTCTGATTCATAAGGTGAAATGTGTTATTTAAAATAGCATGTTCATTTTAACTGCAATCTTGAAAAACACTTTATGACTTAAGATCCAAATGCCACCAGCTGCAACAATCTGGGAGTGGAGAACAAATCCCTTCCCTTAACAAATACCAACAAGGTGCTTCTCAGCATGGCACTAAGACCACCACTGCTTCAGTGGATCTGCTTAGATAGCTAACAGCAGAAAACTACAGTTATAATAGTCTCTCTGAGATATGAATACAAGTAACAGAATGAGGGTAATGCTCAGCATTAGAGAAAAGAAGCTATGTGTACTCAGATAATAATCTCTAGGAAAAAAACAGTTTAATAGAAGTAGATGTTCAGTGAGGGTTTGACAAAAAAACAGCAGGTCACAGTAGGCATTTTGAGTAGTCACAATAGAATCAGCACAGGTGTAAGTTTTAACATAACTGTGCCGGAAAGCCATGTCCATGAGTCAGCTTACATACTTGCAGGGCCCTGAAATTGGCATACATATATTGAATACAGCCATCATTAATGTTAATTAATTAAACCTAATTAATTAATTACGGTAATTAAATTCATGCTATGCCATGTTAAAATGTCTACTATGGGCAAGGCCCATATAACACTGTTTTGACAAGTTAATTTCCTTGTAATTATCCTCAGTCTTAATATTTATCCCGTCAGTATCCATACTCACTGCTTTGTATTGGAAGAGCTGGGAGAACTGGTCACGGGTCTCGTATCTATGTGCATTACCCTGCCAGTGGTCAGGCATGTAGTGGATGTGAGCCAGGATAACCCGCAACAGCTGCTCAGGACAAAACACCATGTGCTTATCAGGTATAAATGATCTGAAGAGAGAGTGAGAGAGAGGAAAATAAGTTAGGCTTACAGCTTTAGAAGTTGAAAATCATAGGCAAAGATTTAACTACTTTGTGGAAATGTGCTTGTTAAATATATGTCTGGAGTTTACAAGACTGAAGCATTCTTATTCAGCAATAAGGCTTTCTCAAAACAAATCACAAATTTGATGCAAATCTACCTAATTTCTGATGGATTGTTGTGTGTCTTGGAATTTTCCTAAATATTTAATTATTTCAATTCAGAGCTATTAACAGACTTCAAATAGTTGGAGCTACTTAAGGAAGGAAACCCTCTTAAACTCATCAGTTATACAGCAGAATAAGCTGCTGTAGAGCATTAAAGGGATTACAACTCTGGGTAGCTTTAGACGGGCAATAAAGAAATGGCTCCCCTACGTTCCACATAGTTGAATATTTGTGTCATATATTCACATTTTAGTTTTGTATCTGATGTTTGCCATTTCATATCAGTTTTATAGTGACAAAGCTATTCATTTATGGGTGATTAATAATGATCTAGTGATTTATTTGAGCTACTTTAGCTGTTATTACATTTGTGATGATTAACTACTGCAGACTGTGTAAATAAAAACCATGTCGATGAGAACAGCAGTCAGATTAACTGGGTAACACTAATTCCCACCTGCAGACTGTGATACACACTCCGAGCAGAGTGATTGATGAGAGAACATGTTCCACTGCAAGAACGTCCTCGTCATATATAGTCAGGGCGATGAGGACGGCCAGGAGAGACCCGGCAAAAAACGCTACATTTTTGGCAACCACTGTCAGCAGTGGTGACAGGAAACAGTTCATATACTTGGATGCAGCCTGAATGAAAGAGGGGGAGAGGAATTGAAAAAAGCAGGAAGCAGACTTATTATTAACTCTACAGGCTGAGCATTAAGAGCATAATGTTACAAAACAATGTGAATCTTAAGTGATGTTCTGCCCTGCTATGTGCAAACATGTTTTTTCATTTAATTTAAAGAAAAATATGTCAGTGTTATGACATTTAGCAGAGTTAAAAAAAAGGGTTCAGAGGAGAAGCAACGTGTGAGTGGAGCTGGGTGATATGGCCATAAATTTCATCATGATAAAAAATTTATATCAGTCGATATCGATAATTATCACGTTAAATGTCGAATCATTATTTCTTTCAAGTTTAAAGGCTGATTTTTGCTCCTGAGTAAATGTTGAAGCCAGAAACCAGATGGTTAATTGTGTTTTTATTCTTTATGATCAGAACATGACAAACACTTGCCAAACAGTGGATCACTGAACTTACATGCAAAACAATTATGATAAAATCCTTTTTCAACAAATATACTGGAGTGAAATCTTTTTTCAGTCCTTTTTCCTCAACAAAATCAACATAACAGAAAGAATTTGTGCTGATTCGTTCGTGATTCAAATGAATACAAATTCGACATTCAGTGAACGTGTTTTATTTATATTGAGGAACATTATATCATAATAATATTTGTTATCACTCTATCACCCAGCCCTACTTATGGGCAGTATTTGCAGGAGATACGCTGACCTTGTAGCCTTTGCTGAGGCGTGACATGAGCTCATGATCCAACTCATTGAAGTGACGCAGGTAACATCGACCATACAGAGACCAGCATCTTGCTCCCAGAGAGCCCGGCTCTCGCTTGATCACCTACCCGCACACATACACACACACACACAAAATGATCCACGATAACACTTAATGAAAAACGAATAATTATATAATAACTTAATGAAAACTCTATAAAGTTTGTATGTGCATACAAACCACTTACCTCTGTGTAACTAAAGAAGGCGTAGAGAATCTGCCACACCAGAATAACTGGACACAGCAGCAGATTGGCAATCCCAATCCATAGAATACGGGATGCTAGCCTGTCTGCCAGCTCAGCCCTGTTCCCTCCTCTCTTGTATTCTGGTTTCAGGCTCCACTCATTCTCAAACAGAGAGCCTACAGAGCAACCAAGACAAAACCAAGGGACATAGACTCCTTTGTCATTCTATACCTTGACAAATAGGCAAATGTAGGAATGCATGCATGCATATAGTTAATTTCCCCTGAATATGACACCACTGAAATGCAGACACATAAAGTACCGTACATGCATGAATCCCATCAAACATGAACACACCTGGTCCCCAAAAGAAGATGAGCTCAAAGTTGTATTTGAGACCCCGGGTGTAGAACACACTCTCCCCAAGCATAGGAAGTCGAAATCGCACAGGAAGGAGTGATTTGTTCACCATGGCAACCTAGTGAGGTACAGGAAGAAAGCTTTGGTTTGAGGTCACACCGTTTAGTTATGTTTGCAAGTAGCTGTGTCAGACACAAACTCTTCAGCAACAAAGCTGCAACATTTCACTGCAAATGTACACACCATGTAGTTTTTAAAGCGGAGGATGCGGTGGTAAATGTCAAGCTCGGTCAGCTCTTTTTTATGGATGCAGATCTGGTGTTCCTTCTGGATCTCCACTATCCTGGCCTGAACCTCCTGCCATGTTGCATAGGGGAGTTCTGACTGAATAGAAAAAGTATAGTGGAAATTAATAGGCCCCGCGACCTTGTATGCAGGATAAGCAATTGACGATGGATGGATGGAAATTAGTAGGTACAATGATTGCATGTGATTATAATTTATCTGCAAGCAAAACAAATCTTCAGTAACACTCTATAATAATATTTTTTCTAATAATAATAATAATTTCCTTTATAGACATAATTTTGTGTGACTGACTCACCATGGTCATCTTGAGTGCGTTGATGTAGAAGGATCGGATCTCCCAGTAGCAGCAGACATTGTAGATGAATTTTACCAGGCGATGTAGCCAAAACACCCCAGAGATGATCAGCACGAAGATCACAAACGCATTGTCTCGGATACTGTGGAAGAAAATATTTTCTGATGATGTATGTTTTCAACAGCACTGAGGTCTTCAAATATGTCCAATTGGTTTGGCAGATTAAATATTTCTGTATTTAAAAAAAAACACACGCTGGCGCTAACCTGGGTAAATAATTTAATTCATGCCACTTTTCAGCTTTATCAATGACAACAGGAACATTATTTCATTGCTATTACTATGGAAGAAAATACTGATGAAGGACACAGACACTGGGGAAGGTGTCTGGTGTTGCATTGTCTTATTCCAAGATCACATATCACTCTTTTGAGTTCTGTCATTCAAAAGGTATCACTGGCAGATTAACAAATAAGGAATAAATAGTAAAATAACAGTCCTGTGTGATAATTTACATACAAATGTAGAAAGGCTGTTAAAATGTTTAATAATACATTTATGGCTTTCAAGGAACCCAAGGACACTTTACACATTCAGATAAGAAAAACACTATATAATGAAAGACTAGTGAGTAACACTAATGCGCATAACAAAGTGTTTCTGTATCTCACAAACACCCTTCTAAACAATCCTAACACCTATCCTCAGCTACACACTTCATTAACTAAATGAACTAAATACACTGTCACACTCACCGGGCACTGCAGACATCCATTGGGAGGAAGGCATCAGGCAAGGTGACTTTAGAGGAATCGGTGTGATTTACAAACTTGTTGGCAAACAGTATGTCATAGTCCACACAGTTAGCTAGGAACACGGTGAAGCCAACCACAAACAGCAACTGACTGCATACAGAAAGAAAGAAGGAGGAGGCAAGAAAGGAAAAGACAGTAAGAAAAAACCCTTACAGGGCACATCAAGCTCCATGCCATAAATATTTCCTCAAAAACATCAGTTCAGGGGGATAGGATACATACACTAGCTCAAAGATCTCTCCCAGAAGCATACAGGTGAATCCATTCTTCTGGTGCAGATTATAGACGTAATGAATGTTAAGGAAAAGTGCAAATGTATCTGCGGTTATCAGTCCTAACTGTGTTAAAACTTTCAAGGTGCTAAATCAAAGAAGGACAACTCAGGCCCCATCCACACTACTACGTTTTAGTTTACAAACGGAGAATTAAAACGTATGCGATCTCCGTTCACACCAGCGTTTTAGAGTTGATCTCTGTCTACATTAAAATGACTGAAAACGCACAGCTAGTGGCCGTTCAGGTATGCACGTGCCAATGTAAACATGAAGCAGATGGATCATTCTGTAATTACAGAGGATTTGGTAAAAGAATAAACAAATACAGATGAAGAATCAGACCAGGGTTTGTTTTTTTTGCATGGACCATTAACGAGCTAGGACGTTTACTGATGTAACACAGGAGTGTGGTGGCAGAAAACAGACTGAGAGTCATCGCAAAGTAAACGGCGACATGCACAGTACAAGAGTAGGCAGGTAAGTGTTATTTGCACGGTACAGAATATTTTAATAAAAATACCACGTCAAAAACCTGGTCAGTAGCATCGTGTTTCTGCTTTGCATGAGTTATAAGGCTGCGTCATCGTTTCGAAAGTCCTCCATTTTGGTTCGTCTTCACTAATACGCCCTCCAGAGTATTGAAATGCAAAACGGGGTCGGCAGTGTTTCCAAACTTCTCCGTTTTAGGTCTCGAAAACGCAGTAGTTTGGATGGGGCCTCAGTTGTCAGGAACACTCAGAACATAACACTATAGGAAAACATGCCACAACCAGGTAAAAGGATATTCTCTGGAAAAACAGGTCCAGGTTCTCTATGTGGTGCCACTGGGCTGCAAAACATTTATTACACGTTAGTAATGGTGTTGTTGCGTGTTGGCATCGCTATCAGAGCAAAAGACAAGGATGTGTTTATGTGTGTGATAAGTTCTTTACATTTGGCTCCTTCAGGCACATGCATCAACAGGTTCTCCTCTCCAGGGGGAGAGTCGCTGTAGGACGCCTCCAGGCGCTGGTACTCTGTGTCAAAGTGCGCCATAGTGACAGCAGCTTCAGTCTCACCAAGTAGCCAAGCCCACTGCTACAAACTGGAGCGTAGAGAACAAAAGGGACAGATGAGGGGAAGGCAAGATGGTTAAAGACATACAGACCAGTCATAAAAATGATGAGGAGGAGAAGGGAAAACAGAATGATATAAGTTTTAAGGTTTATAAATCATATGTTGGTTAATAATAAACTAATTTTGACACTTCCACACCCTGCAGTATGGAAAACAGGCTACGGCCTTCATTGAGGCTTTACCATCAACATGAACCTTGGTTTTGGAGGGCTAAATACCAATACAAATAAAAGTGTAACTCGTTATTGATATATTCATTATTCAATAATGTATAATTTATATAATTGTAGGAAAAATTTATTTTGCCTGATCCTTCTGGTGGAGGTCAGAGGTCAGGAATCTTGCTGACAAAAGGGTTCAAAACTATATTCTCTGGTTAAAGGTTAGTCTCTCTATCAACAATGCAACCCTCAACTACTGAACTATCTACACACCTTTTGAGAGAGAGTAGACATGTGAGAAAGAATGCTAAATTTGAGTTTGTGACTGACTCTGTTCACAGATTGTCACACTTTCTGTTGTACAACTGAAACAAGTATCTGTGTGTAAAAACTGTGGTATAGCCCCTTTATGCTGAATCCGCCTTTGTCAGTTAGACTGAAACTAACTACTTAGAAACTAAAACCAACCATATAAGTAACTGACAATAGTTTCTGTCTCAAGATCTATCTACTTAGTTACAATTATGACTAAAATATACAAGCCCCTTGGTAGATAACATTATCACCAGGAACTCCACAAATTAGGATCGTGTGAAGACATGATTACATGACCTGCAGTACAAACAAGGTATACAAAACAATGGCAATGACAAAAAAGTATAATGAAAAATTACTTAAGGATAGTCAAAATATTTCTCAACACGGCATTTTATTTACTGTACAAGTTTTATCTTATCTTACTCAACAATGTAATAACAAATTATGTGATGTAATGACTGCCTCTACACCTCAGTCGTTACATCACGCAACCAGGGACCCTCCTTTGACATGTAACGTATGCTACAGGTGCAAAGAGGTACTTCAGATACGTGAAAACTGAATTTTAAAATTAAACTCATTATCAATTGACTAACTACACGTCTTAACCACACATACTGTCTCAAAGCAAACCCATCGTCTGACTTATGTCAGCTACAGAAAGTTGCTTACCTCCATTGCAGTATAGTACGTCCTATCCAGCTCTGGTGTTTACTCAACATTTCCAGCTGAGAAAAGGAAGAGACACTTCACTTAAAGCTGCCCTATTCGGACTAAACTAGGACCACAAAAGAATGTCAGACAGGGCTTCCTTCTATTCTAACAGCACAGCACAGGTCTTAATCCACAGAACATGACACAAAGGGCTGACTGTACATGAGTAGCTAGCTAGCTAGTTACTTGAAACGGGTAGTTAATTAGCAGCACATAAACGTACGAAGCCAACACAGGATCACCGATTCAGGTGTTGTTGTTGTCGTGGTTTGACAGCATAGGCCTGCCTCCCTCACAAAAATGTCACCTCTAAAATCCCATCACAACGACTCCTTACAGTTGTGTTCTTCTGCCACCTCTTCCCCAGTTTAAAACAGTGTATCCACGGGTATTTTTTTTTAATTTAATGACCGTCTCGTTTTCGTTTTCTTACGGATCCATCGACGCCAGTTTCATTTTCGAAACAGCAAGCAGTGTAACGTCTGTCACTGCTGAGTGACGGAAAGGTTATCAAATCAGGGAAAGAGTTCCCCAACGGTGAGAACAGCATCCAATCAGATGCAGTCAGAGGCGGGTTCTAAGAACGCGTTGCGTGGTCAGCGACACGCCCTCATGGATGTATACGGACGTATATCAACGCACGCCCTTAGAGAGTTTAGCCTCCATGATGGGCTCTTGTCATGCTTCACCGTTTGCTCTGGTTTGTCTTATTCAATGGGTGTTTACTACCACCGCCTGGTCGTTTTCAGTAGCACTACAATAGTGTCAGAGGTACTGTCATTCTGCAAGTGTTCTCATGGTGATGCTGTTACATGGACATCAGAACTAACAGATAATTACTTTTACTACACAGATTTAATCTTTATTTTCAGTCATCAATTATTTGTTGTTTTATATCTTAAAATATATTGGAACGTGTAGATACAAAACTGCTTTTGATTATTTGTACCACATAATCATACGAGTTATGTGTCATTCCTTATATACACGCATGCCCACATGCGTTAGGTTGCTCTAAGTTTGTACAGGGATGCGGTAACAATATCAATTAATATGAGCAGACAAACATATACATTGAAATAAATCAAAATAAGGGTAATGCACTATTTTATTTTTACAAATATTTCCTCAAGACGTTTCCTGGGGAAAACAATTTAATTTGGTACTATTTAAGGAAAAGGCTATATTGCTACACTTTCTGCTACACTAATTTCTAGTTTAAGAGAATGTTTTAGTCGGTGCACATAGATAATCTGAACATGCAAATGTGCCTACATTAAATTAATAATGCTCTATAATTAGCGTTAAATTGGATGGTTCTTTCAAGGAAAATAACAGACCTGTTAAATAAAGTGTTACCAAAATAGGTTTATTTAACATTAAGTGTTTGTTTTTACGGTCAAATAGTGAGATTTTTACATTAAACCTAAATCTGATTTGATATTTGTTTGGATTCAGACTAAGATTTTGATGTTAATTTAAATATCTGTTTTATAAGGCTAATAATACAATATCATTTTTTTTCTTACATGAGTCATGTTTTGATGAGTCTGGTTCAGGACTCCACAACACCAAGATGGTGCTTTGCAAAGCCAAGCTCACCTTCTGTCGCTCTGTGCTGCGATGAATATTCATATATGACTGTTAAGCCTCTGGAGTGACAGCTGGGCTTTTGTTCACTGTGTTAACTGCATTAGTTACACTGTTAACACCAATCACTGTGTGATTGTTTGTGTGTGTGTGTGTGTGTGTGTGTGTGTGTGTATGTTTGTGTGTTGAACTTACCATTGACCAATCTCCCCAGACAGTAGTCAATTAATAAGTGGGTTTCTGTTTTCGAGCTCAGTAACTTGTATAGTTGGAAACACACACGCGCGCACACACACACACACACACACACACACACACACACACACACACACACACACACACACACACACACACTAAAAGTCATTACTGTTAGCAATCTGACAGGTCTACACTTTACTGTGCTTCTACTTTTCAACTTCGCTTTCTTACACCTCCACAATAAACTTACTGTCTCTTTGTCACTCCTCCCCTCTCATTACACTTCTCTTCCCCCATTATGCAACCATTTCTGACAACATTTCTGTTTGTTTGTTTGTTTGTGTGTGTGTGTGTGTGTGTGTGTGTGTGTGGACAGAGATTTTTCAAAAAGTCTGTGTAATCCACGTATTATAGTGATTTGGGTAATTTAATCTCTTCTGTTCAGGATTAGGCTTCATTCAGATTAATCCAGTAGAAAAAAACTGTCACCACCAAACATTAACTAAGATATAAAAGTATAAATTACACATCTTTCTAAGTTGCTATGAACTAATGTCTCTGAGAAACACTGATGAATCCCCACCTGTGTTTGAACTGCTTCATTTGATTTTATTTCGATTGATTTCTTAAGATTTGCACAGGAATTTAAGGGCAACAAGTTAGATATTAAGTTAAGGAAAAGTACATTGCATTGACATAGAGTATTTAAGAAAATGACAAAGAAGAAAGTCTTTTAGTTATTAGAACCGATCTCCTTTTTTCTCTACTGAATTATTTTTTTTCAGGGTGAATGATCATTGTTTTGCTATATTTTTTACCACACTCTTTGTGAATAACTACTCCTTGTGTTATTGTGCGTTTTGAAAATTCTACATGATTGTATGTGTGTGTGTGTTAGCATGTCTGCTCCGCTGAAGACTATAGCTGACTGATTGAATTAACCTACTGTCTGTTGGGAATTAGAGGGTTGCATTGACAGCTAATTTGGTCCAAAGACTTGCTGTCATGCTGCCATGCAACCCGTGGGTGGGGTTGGAATGGCAGGGGCTGCGGGCTGGGGGGTGACAGGTGGGGGTGCTGGGAAGGGGGTAGGGAAAAGGGAATCAGGATGAAGTCATCTCTCCAGAGCAACTTAATTAGATCAAGCTCCTTCCTGTACATACACCCATGCAAACCCTACACAGCAGGAATGAAATCTACTCACACACACACACACATGCACATACGATTTACACAGGGTGCAGCGTTTTAAACCTCCCTTTAAAATTTTAATTGTTGCTTGTCTTCCTCTCCCTGCTAGTACCCCTGGGGCAGATTTCCTTCAGGGCTCAGCAAATATACAATAGATTACTTTATTCATCTATCACTGTTTTCATACTGAGTTTTAAATATTGGGAATCATGATTCAGTTGTTGTTTAAATCATGTCAACTTATAGTTATAGGGCTGTAGCCCCCCCCTTTTTAAAAAAAATGATTTGGATTTATTCAGTCAACTGTTTTATATTCTGTAAAATTATATTTCTGAGCATAAAGGTGCAAATGCTGTTTCAAAACCTTCTCTAAACTGCCAGGAAAGATAATCTGGTGGCAAATATTGAGTCATTTATGGGGCTATGTATTAAACCTCAATATATTCTAGCAACTGAATACCGACTAAAAGCAGTGAGTGTCAAAAAGTGTCATGTATTTAAAGGTGGTAATGAATGCTTAGTCAGATTTAAATTTTTGTTTACTGATTTATGATCGGATAGTAACTGATTTAAATCCAAAAAGCTAGCAAAGCTTTTATTCAGTTTGATATATTTTGATATTTTTTATTAAATGAAAAAGAGTTTCAAAACCTATATGGATTTGCTGAAGAAAAATGTTCTATATGCAATGATATCTGTAAACACCCACAATTTGTCAGTGTTTAACTGTGAAATGTATATTCAACCGAGGTTGCTAAAAAAACAAATTCATAAAACTCCAATGATATTACCTCAGTTTCGTCAATGGTTTCGTAAGATTCCTCTCCAACTGATCTCTGAAATATGCCAGCTTTCTGTTACCATCTAGTCTGGTGCGATTTTCAGCTATGTTTAACAAGCAGTTTTCCTAACCTGAACCAATAACAAGACTGATGTGGAGCAAAGGTCTTCTGTTTATTACAATACATATTTTTTCCCATATTGCGCAGCCCAATCCTTTGTGGTTCCTTTTTTCCCTCCAACACATGATTTAGACACTTGACAGAAAATAAAACACATACAGTACATGCACACACAGTGGTTGAGTTTGATATCAATTTCCTGTCCATGTTTGAATTATGTGGAGATGTATGACTGATACAGTAGTGTGATTGTTTTTGTGTGTATGTGTCTGAGTGTGTGTGTTACGTGTGTGAAGGAGATTGAAGGCAATGTGAACCAAGGGATTACTGATCTTTGCCATATAGAGGGTTAGCAAGGAATCCAAATCACTGTGTGTTTTGTCTGGTATATGATGCCAAGAAAGATAAAAAGTAATTATCTCACCAAAAGTAAAAAACCAAAAACCTGTGTGAAGGACAGGAAAGGGGAGGAGGTCAAACTTTTATTCATAAGTCACTGAAATGGCACTGTTTGCTGATATTGTTTCAAAATAATTTGCAGCTGTCTCTGGATAAGAGAAATAATAAACTCCACAGTCTGCTGAGTATTTAGAACTTGAACACCTCCATTTGATTCCATATAAAATTAAGCTTGATCAGTAAGTTTCTTTCTGTGACTGTCTGTGGTCCTCCTTAATTTCAGAAATGTGATTTCATTTTGAATTCAGAGCCACAAACTGTGTGTGTGCTGCATGAGTCATACAGATCGGGTGACATCATATATGTCACTATCAGAGAGTGTGTGTGGGGTGGTGTGCATCAGACATGAATGTATGAATCATTGTATCGCTCAGTATACTTTTCCCCTGGGAGTGAACTCTGACACCAGACTGCATGGATTGTCCCCTCAGAAGCACCACAGTGGCTCAGAGTCTTTGTATTCATTTTTCGGCTTGGCCTTTTTTCAAGCTTTTCTACCAATTTGACCTTTAAATGTAAAAAAAAAAATTTATTTATTATCTATTTATATAACTTAATATTTTAACTAAAAAATCAGCAATTCAGATTGTGTCTTTGCACAGCATTTGTCTCTCCATTAGCGCTATGTCTCTTTGTCCTCATTCTCTCCATGTATTATAAATGAATTAATGTTCAGACATGCAAATGTCCTTCAGACCTGCTCATTAGGAAGGTTAATGGTCAGCAGTGATTTTGATAATCAATACAGAAGTAAAGAGATTTTGAAAGATGGTGGCATGTACAAAATAACAGAAACACTTAACGACACATAGCCTACAGTAGCTAACAATGAGTAGCCTTTGAAGAAATAGTTCAACATTTTTGGAAATACATTTATTTGCTTTCTGGTGGAAAGTTAGATCAGAAGATTGATACCACTCTCTTGTTGATGCTACCGCCAGCAGCCAGTTAGCTTAGCTAACACAAAGGCAGGTGTGGTCACTTCCTGGAGTCTTGTCATTCCAACAGGCAACCAATGGAAACTCTAGGAAGTGACAGAAAGCCTGCGCCTAGTAGGGGGATTTTGTCATTTAGACACACTAAGGGTAGCTGTTTCCCCCTATTTCCAGTCTTTATTCTAGGTTAAGCTAACAAGCTGCTCAGGGGAAGTATAGCTCTATATTTACTACACAGCAAATAAGCGTGTTTCCCAAAATGTCAAACTTTAACATCTTTAGTCCTCCTTGTGATTTTGAGAGCTTACAAATGTAATTTAAGTTTATGTAACATAACTCCGGTTCTCTGACATCAAGCCGAGGTATTCAATCAGTAGGATATCAATGGTTGGACTACTGGAGAACCTCTCATAAAATTGATCTGGGTATTTGGGTTTGTATGTCAAAAGGTATTTTTGTTTAATTTTGTGTGTCTTGATGTGTTGATGAGTATCAGAGTGACTAATGTTGAGACATTACTGGTGTGGACAAGAGTGTTTCATCTCTGCTGGCAGAAGTTTAACACTGAGTAAATCTGAATGCTCTATATTGCATTCAGCGTTTGTGCGTTTGTTTATACATGTTTGTGTGTCACTGCAAACCTCATAAGCCATAATTTAGATGAATGAAAACCAGGTGTTAATAAAGCTGCTGCAGTTATTGTAATAACACCCACGTCTTGTGCTGCCAGCAGAGTGACAGGCATGCAGAAATATAAGTAATAATATAAGAATGAAGAAGGGTATCTAGGCATTAAATGTTTGATTATTTAAAATATATAACAAGGGGGATTTTGATGCTGTTTTGATTGGGTTTATTTATATTCTGTTAATACATTTTCAAAGGTTTTATACATTTTACTCCAGAAATTCCATTAGACCAAAGAATGCACATTTGTCTCTCCATAAAAAAGCCAAAACAGAGCTTGTTAAGAACCAAATTAAGCCTCCAGGCCTTGTTTTAGTTTGTCTCATTTTACCACTTAACCATTACAAAGCAAGGTTGATGATCAATCAGGACATTTCACACTGCACTTCTTTGACTCAGCGTGTCCTCTCAGACAGCCATAAACAGATGTGTCTGCAGTCTGGCCACAGAAGAGGGGCGACTGAAAGAGAAAGAGGTTAATAAATAAAAAGACAGATTTATGGATGCTCTGGTTGTAAAACTGATTGGCTGTGACATGAGTGATGAGTGTCATGTGAGTGATGCCTACTAGCATGTGCTAGTAGGCATGTGCTAGACACTCATCACTCATATGCACACATATGCACACATAGATACACACACCAGTTATTAGATACATGTGCTAAATGATATATGCTTGTAGTTAACTATGTTATTAATTTTCAGTGTGTTTCCAGACATACTGTATGTACATAGAGATGAAGACTCTGAGCTCTTCAGCAATCTGGCTGTGTTTTCACTCAGAGAACATGAGGACCTATTGATGATCTGTCCACAACACACACTTCTCTCTGATTTGCTCACACACACACACACACACACACACACACACACACACACACACACACACACACACACACACACACACACACACACACACACACACACACACACACACACACACACACACACATATATACAGTGTGACAGTAAGAGGAGAAGGAGACATCAAGGAGAAAGAGAGAGACAGTGGTTAGATGAGTAAGCAGAGTTCTGCTCTTGACTTGCAGGGAACAAAATCTATCCCACAATTCACCACTGAGGGTCACTCAGTCCTGGCGTTGTCATGGTAATGAGACTTTAATAGCCCAGGCTTTCTAATGTCTATAATATCTGTGTATTTCAGTGTGTTTCAGTGCATGTGTGTGTTCCTGTACACATGTGCGTGTTGGATGAGTCGTCTGTTGGGTCGATGGCTTTTAGTAATTATGGACAGCAGCAACCCCCATGCCTTTCCACTCCAGAGAATTTTCCTTGCAAATTTGTGTCTGTTGCATTTGGTATATTGACTTCTTTGCAGATCAAAAATATGTTTAGAGCATGTGTCACACATCCCGAAGTTACCAGTCGGGAGGGGTTCAGTGCAGACGATATGAAATGTAATAGAAAATTTAGCCAACATCTTTTTTTGTAAAATCAGTAAAGCATGTCTTTATGTCACTTATAGTGTTACTTCACACTAAGGCTGCAACCATTATTTTCATTTTTGTTTTAATTAATAATGATGACTTCTGATGAACGCTATTTTCTGATGATGTCGGAAAATAGTAAAAATGTCCATCAGAAGTTCCTAGACCTATAGGGAACATCTTCATATGTCTTGTTTTGTTCAACAACAGTAAAAGCAACCAAAAGATAGCAAATCCTCGTTCTGCATTTGAGAAGCCTTTCAACTTTACTTAACGCCACCTGGAACTCTGGATTAAAGGAACATAGCAACTATCATGAATGGTATATACAGTGGCAGGCAGAATATGAATCTCCGCTTTTCTCACAAAGTGGCAAATGATGTCAGTGTCTTTCAGAGCGAGGCTTCATTAAATTTTAAAAGAAACACTGCTGAGAAAACAATAGAGATGATTTGAGAGTCCATTATGATTTGTAAGCATTGCTGCAGGCCACCTAATCAGTCTGACAATGCTGTAACCTCTCTTAGTCTCTGTGTCAACAAACAGCTTCTGGTACCTGAATGTATCTTTACAATAACATATGCAATTGTTTTTAGTGTAGGTAACTGACTTGGATCATTGTAGAAGCGGTAATACTTTTGTGTTTTCACCCTCTGTCAATAAAACACTAAATTATCTGGACTGGTCTTTATATATTTTAATTAAATAGTTTTACATCATTTCTAATTTGTTTTTGTGCGTTTGATAAGTGCTGTATGACCCTAAATTAGTTTGTTGATTGTGTCACTGACAATGCTGACTTCATTATTTGGAGATCTTGTGGTGGGTATAGAGATGATGGATTGTATTGATCCGCCCGTTATATATGCAGTTATAACAAAAATGATCACAAAATCCCCACCAAATCATCATTATGACCGTCACCATTATTGTTATTGTCTTCATAATTATTATCATACAGTAATCAGCAGCAGTCACCACATGAAACATATGCAATTCTGGAGTTTGGGGCATTGGCTAATATTTATACACCTCTTCTACAAGTCAAGATAATATTTCTTACTGCAAGTGCATGTGATGAAGTGAAGTGGTCTCAGGTTCACCATGCAAGATGTCTCTTCCCTTAAGGCCATCCCATATTAAAGATTATAAAGATCAGGTCTCATTTCCAGAGTGTTTGTGTGTATGTGTGCTTACCACTACAGACACACACACACACACACACACACACACACACACACACACACACACACACACACACACACACACACACACACACACACACACACACACAGACACACACACACACACTTCTAACATAAAGGACGGCGCCGGTTTTGGGGCTAGCTTTGATCTGTCTCCCTGATGAAGATGGAGGGCACAGCTACATAATACTTCCACACATGCATACAGGAGGCCCCCTCTATACCTCCAGGGCTCCAGAGGGAAAAGAGCTTGACAATACTTTACCCCAGAGAGGCCTCAGCCTGCTGGGCTCCTGATAGCTGCACCTGGCCTCTGCAGCTTGGTCTGAGGAGGAGAATAAAAATATACACTGTCAACATTGCATAAACCATCTGTCTATCCATTTCATACTCATTCATACACACTGTTGTCTTTGGGGACATTATGTGTTATTCTGTTTGATTTCCCCCCCCCTTGCTGTTCTGGTCCTGTATGGATATATGTTTTGTGAGATATCATTTTTCACCCTACAGGGGCTCTGACTAACCCTGTAACCAAGCCTTCTCCACCTCAACAAGGGGTAGAATTTTTCAGAAAGTTCATACAGAAATATTAACTCTCCCTCTCTCAATCTTTCTGTCTTTGAGTGAGTTTTGATATACATGAGATTGAATCCTGCTGACAACTCTTGCCTCACGGCTGATTTAGACATCATCTCATTCAGATAGAGAGATGTCTTTTTCTGTGTTGATACATATTCATATCCAGTCGGCAGCCATAACTGTAAGTCAATAACAGGGTTCTTACAATAATGCAAGTCTGCAGTTGTTTATAAATTGCTAATAAATTAAGTTTTTGCAGACGATCAGAGGTCAAACAATCCTTTAGAGTCTGCCTGATGAATTAAAGAGCTAAAATGAAACTTCAGGCACCAATAAATAGTATGCTACAAAAGGCAATAGCAAATTATTATTAATCCATTAGTAATAACTTTTAAGAAAACTGTATCAGCACTGAGATAGGCTATTGATTCTTGACCAATGGGCCAGTATATGACAAAGAGGACTGGCTGAAGAGCCTTTGAGCAAGGCATTGAAGCCCTCCTCGCAAAAGCAGCTTTTTTTTCAAGTGGAGAGAGATCTTGCTTTTCTTATTATCCTTTTGAATGAATCATCTTTCCCTGTTTTTTTGTCGGGGACCACTGCTGTGTGAAATCCAACATGCTGCATGGTGCTTGCACAGTCTGGTTCCTTTCGGCATCAACACCTGTAATTGGGCTAAGTGGGACAGAGGCTATTTCATCTGTTCTGGTAGCCGATTCGCCAACCAACGCAACTTCTTTCCCCTCTGTTGGTCTAGACAACACAAAACCGGGTCCTTTTTCTGTTCGGAGTAGAGAAAACCAGATGTTGGACCACTGTTGACCACAGCAACAAAACTGCAAACCTATAACACCCTCCGTCTGCTGTGTGTGCGTGTCTGTGTATTTGTGTGTGAGTGAGTGAAAGAGAGAGAGACCCGAATGTGTGTGTTTTGTATTAGAGCAGGCCGCGTCTGCACCGCCCCGTCGGTGTGTGCGGTGCGCAGCGTCAAGCTCATTCTGCCCCCGGACTGGTCCTCTCCCTGAACCCCACACATAGCCTATACGCACACATCCACACACACATACGTGTACACACACACACGGGCCTAAACTGGAACACCAGAACGAGGCAACCAGGGCACTTAAATTAGCGCTACTCCGACGGATCCCTGGCGTGGACATTTTTAATTTTTCATCACAACCTCCTTGGATTTTTCTCATGTGCCTTATTGCGCTTAGAGCGCGGGAGATGCTGAGGTGTGTTTGAGCATTTGAGCCATTTCGGATATGAATATAAACGCTCTGTGAATGGGAAACACCGACACACGGGCACCACTTCCTTTCCCCAAACCTGACAAACACGCTCGCCCTTCCATTGGAGAGATTTGCGCACCCGAGACCGGAGCCGGTGTCAGCGCTCTGCGGGGCCGGGCGCGCGTCGTCTGGGAGGAGTAGGGACGATGGAGGCGTTTTTCACAGAGGTAAGCCATGGAGAATATGTGTCAGTATTGCCGAGCTAAACATTAATGACATATTAAGCGTTCAAGGTGTTATACAGCCTACATTTGCACCGATGCATGACCTATAGTGGAAGATGCTTTTACGGTTTTTCTTTTTGATTCACATCGGGCTTGGTTGCGGCAGGTGTTGCTTTGCTTCCGTCGACTGTAACCGTTCCTTACCGTTACCTACAAAACCCACAAGCAATAGGCCTGTGCCTTAACTGCATGTCTAGGCTATATCGATTCAACATAAACTAAACACTCCGTTTATTTTATTATCACTGCAGAACATCAGGGCCTGGCTGCCGCTTGGAGAATTAATTCAGAGCAGAGCCGCAGACAAATTGGCCAAACGAGAGCTGACACGGGCTTTTGCATCCATAAGGCTGGCTCTCGGATTAAAGCCAATCTGTTAAAGGAGGGTAGACCGTGATGGCCTATAGCAACAGCCCTCCCACACCATGCTGCTGTTAAGAGATCCTTTCTGTGCTAGTGCGCTGTGAAGGGGATGTAACAGGGACCCATGGGTGGGTGCGGGTCGGTACGCGGCTGCAGGAATTGAGGAGAGGGTGGTAGAGGAGGAGGGGTGGCTATCTAGAAAGTGGAAGAGAGTGTGTGTGTGTGTGTGTGTTGTGTGTGTGTGTGTGTGTGTGTGTGTGGAATATAGGTGAAATACGAGGAAGACAAATTAGGTGAAGCTATGGTTATCAACTCCGCCTAATGCTCATTCCACCGCTGCCTGCTGGGTAAAAACTCATCTTTCAGCTCCAGCATCCTGGGATTTATTTGACAATCCATTCTCATGCTCCTGAAACCAAGCCTGATGTTAGCTCATTTAGATAAGGATTGTTGTCAGTGCTTTACCAATAATTGACTTCACTTATTTCCATATTTCCATTCCTTATTCCCTCCAATTAGGGTTTTCATTGTGGACTTTCACCCCCCACAACCTCTTTTTCCTTCCTGCGTTTCATTTGTGTTTTGGGCTACCTGCTCCATTCACAGGCACGCACAGATGCACACACATCCTCATGAAACATGGTCTTGTTCGCTGACTTTAATGCCAATATCCGTCCTCTCCAAGCTACTTATCCCCCCTCTTAAATGAATCTGATATGGGTTTAAATGCCTCTCACATTGGCAGTGATGTCATGCCATTTATTAGTGTGTGAGTGGTTGTGTGGGTACCAGGGCCATGGTGAGCACTGGTGTCCAAGGGAGTACAGAGGTGTGATCCATCAAATGCTAATAATAATAATAATAATAATAATAATAATAATAATAATAATAATAATGTATCTAATTAACAATAACTAAATAAAACATAAATGACTGAACAACATGATCATGACAACTGTTCCGAAGATCATTCAGCAACCATCTCCTCTGCTCTATTTCCCATCAGTCTGTCGGTAATATATTGATTATCGCATCGATTAACAGACCACCACATCACCAACCCTGCAGCCTCATGCAGCACAGACTCTAAAAAGCCTACGTGAGCCCTGAAAATAGAGTGACTTATTGAGTTATGATTTTCAGGCCTGCAGTCCTGCACAAGCTTCATATCTGATACCCAGAAATATGACTTCATGGTGGTAGGGCGCTGAGTAATCAATATTCTCAGCGGTGTCTGTCCAACATCCACTTAGTTTCATTCCTCTGTGTTCATTGCTCCATCCCCCAGTCTTCTGCATTCATCCTCTTTCTATCCTCTCTATCCCTTAAACCAGAAAGAGTGAACAGCTGACCTCTCTCTCTGTCAACCCAGGCAGAAAACATTCTGGCTGGCCGACCAGCCAAGAATGAAATGTCAGGTGGCAGTAGACTACAGTGTAATCCCCTCATATTTCAAACTAGACTGGTTAGTAATAGAATATAGTTGTAGTAACATTATGTGCCCTAAATACCTACAAAGAAATATCAATATTTTTTCTGGTTGGAGCAGCTGAAAAACAACATGCATGTAGTAGTGATAATAAGAAACCTAAAGGGACATTAGACTATTGCAAAGAAATTGTGATTGAACGTGATTCTGGCATAAATTTTGATTATGCTAACCTAGTTGATGTTATTGCTCACATATATATATCAAAACATACTAATTAGCAGAAAAGTGTTTTAATTTGAATTATGTTGTGCTATTTTTGTAATAGAATAGAAAAATATCTGCCTTTCGCCCAGTGTCAGCTGGGATAGGCTCCAGCCCCCCCGCGACCCTGTACGCAGGATAATCGGTTGACAATGGATGGATGGATGGATGGTTATTTAAAATCTCTCACCATATTAACAAGATAACGTTAGCTTTGTCAGTTGGTCCAGTTAGCTACCTAGCAGTCACGACTGGCAGTTACTGGGTTTCAACAATTAATATCTAAATAAAAACCTGTTTGTGTGACATGTTTTAATTTAGAGATTCATAAATCTCCACTCAAACTACGTTGCAACTAAGTTAAATTTGAATTTACTCACAGCTAGTGTCTTGGTGCCAAAACATCAGCTCTTTTGATTTAGAATCAAATAGGGTATTACTCAAACTCAATATTGCATTGTAATGACTTAAAAGTAGGCTACTTTAGAATAGAATAGAATAGACAATAGAGCAAGTTCGAAGTCCTTAAAGTGCTCAGAGAAAGTATACATTTATTTCCACTTCCTTTTCTTTTTCTTTTGTCCTCATACCATGAGGTGGACCTCTTTTGAATCTGTAGTGCATTTATCACATGAGAAGCTGCTTTTATACTGCAAACTTCTGTCCTCCCAGCAGTACAATGTAATGTATGTCTCATTAATGAGTACCATGTCCTCTTGACACGTACTTGTCTGTATGCGTTTGAGCAAGCTGGATAAAATTTGATCTCAGGGGAGACATTTTATGTGTGTGTGATAGGTCTGGACTGGATTACAGGTGCAAAGCCACCATGAAGCGATAACTGGGAGACGGACACGTGTGAATGACGAAAAAACAGCTTTACACATTATCTCAACCTGGCTGTCATTGTTGCTGTATCATATCTGCCTGTTTATAGGCTCACCTTCTGACCTGTTTTTGTCTAGTCAACAGTTCTCTCCTCTTGTTCTGTCTTTCTATTCTTAGTCGTTTTTCCTCAGTGTGTATAACTAAACAGGCTGTAAATAATCATTTATTCTGAAATGTGTTGAGTGGCCACTTCATACCTTACTGAGAAGAGTTACAATGAATGCTTTCGCTTAATGAGGATGATTGATCATGCAAAAGTCTTGCTCTGCAGTAAATTATGAATGACCTGGATGCATACAGCATGGCTGTTAGCACATGCTCTGTGAAACGTTCAAGGAAACAAACTAAACTTCAAATGTTTGAACTTGAACTTTGGAAAGTATCTTCTAATTACACCAAAAAAAATCCAGTCTTTTGTGCAATGCATTTTGACATTAAAAAAGCTTAGGTGTAATTTTAACAGAGCCTTTGTCCATAGATTGCAGTCTAATTATGCAGGATTTTGTATAAAGTGCATACTGCAGGAAGTTGGCTCAGTGGAGGAAAGGGAACAGTCACTGGAGATGTGTGACCTATATTCAGCAGCTCCAAACACATTTGTTCTGCTCAGGAGCTGCATCAGCTTTGCTTCTCTCTCCCTCTCTCTCCTCTTTTCCCTTCCCTCTGATGCTCTCTCTCCCCTTGCGGCCACTCGCTTGGTGCTTCTCCATCTCAGTCAACCAACCGCTTTTGGTGCTCCTCTGCCAGTCTCCCTCCTCCTCCTGGCACTTTTCCAGCTCTGTCTGTTCTCTCCTTCCCCCTCCTCCTCTTTTTTCCCTGTCTCATTCTCCTGCTTGTTCTGCATGTGTAGGTGTAAGACTGCAGCTTCAGTCAAACTGCATTAAAGCTATTTTACAGTGTGCAAATAAAACAACAACTCCCAGAATCCTACTTTTCTATTAAAAGTTCTGTGATGGAACTGGGCAATATGACCGAAAATTCATATAATGATAAATTGTAACAATTAGTTCGATAACAATAAATGTGACAATTTTTTAAGTACATTGTATGGAATTTAATGTGTTGTATTTGCTCACTTCTGATTTTGTAGTTAAAGTAAAATTTCTTAGAATTTCCAGACTTATGCACTGGACTGGTGGATGTTTGAGTGGTTAAACTAATAATTATATTGCTGCAACTAAGAGTTCTTTTCATTATCTGAAAAAATAATGAAATTAATGACATAATCTGTTGATTATGTTCTTGAATTGTCGTTTTGTCTGAACATTGAAGAAAAAAAAACAAGAACAAAGAAAAAACATGTCAAGCACAATTTCCTAAAGCCCAAGATGATGTCTTCAAATGTCTTGTTTGTTCAGAATGTTTTTATGATACAGTATCCCAGAATTGTCTCCACCTGAACACCATCTCCCAGCATCCACCAGTGCCTAGAGGAGAGAGGCTGTTTCCATGGTTCCGTGTCCACACTGTTGCGTTGGAGTCTTGTTGCCAGGGTGTTGGTGGGGGTGGGGGTATGTGACTGTAGTTTAATCCAAGATAAGAGAGAATGTGATAATTAGCAGACTGCTCAAAACAGGCCTCTCAAAGAGGATTTGCACTGTGACCCCACCACCACCACCACCACATACACACACACACACACACACACACACACACACACACACACACACACACACACACACACACACACACACACACACACACACACACAAAATAACATTCACAGCTGCTTTTATATCTGCTGCCTTTATCCCTGTTAGTAATTTAGCAGAATATGCTGATCTGGTTTACTTTGGATAAATCATTTGTGTGTTTGTTTTGGAATTCAGGACAGGTTAAAAGGTTATGTGTTTAAAGCTTCAGATATTCCAGAAAAAGAGTAAGTAAAACAGCCAAACAGGGAACACGATGATTATGCATGTCAAGTTCTGTGTGTTTTTCGATTGACCACAGCTCTGCCCAAACTTGAAAACTGCTTTATCTCTTTAGAACGCAAAGGACAACTCGAATCTGTTCCCTTTATGATTCTTTATTTTCTTTCTTAAAACTCGTGGCACTTCTGTATCTACAGTAACTCTGTGAGAGTGAGCTTTGACTTGATGCCTCTGTGTGTGTGCCACATTAGTTAAATCTCCTCACAAGAATAGAAAGAAGAGATAATTGCAATGAAAGGCTTTGTAACTAAGCCATTTTAGAATGATTTGGAATCACGAGGGTTAAAAAGAAGTCATTTATTCTTTTGAAATATGGCATGTACACAGCTAGGGCTGCAACAAATGCAACAGCATTAAAGATGATTAAAGAGGAATTGTGAGAGAGCAAGTTTAAATAAAATACAGGTGAAACTCAAAAAATTAATATATTGTGCAAAAGTTCATTTATTTCTGTAATTCAGCTTAAAAGGTGAAACTAATATATTATATAGACGCATTACATGCAAAATGAGATATTTCAAGCCTTTATTTGATATAATTTCGATGATTATGGCTAACAGTTTATGAAAACCCCAAGGTTCAGTATAGTAGGCTCAAAGTGTCACACTCTAATCAGTTAATTAATCCAAAACACCTGCAAGGGGTTCCTGAGCCTTTAATTGGTCTCTCAGTCCGGTTCAGTGGAATTCACAATCATGGGGAAGACTGCTGACCTGACAGTTGTGCAGAAAAATCATTGACACTCTCCACAAGGAGGGAAAGCCTCAAAAGGTAATTGCAAAAGAAGTTGGATGTTCTCAAAGTGCTGTATCAAAGCACATTAATAGAAAGTTAAGTGGAAGGGAAAGGTGTGGAAGAAAAAGGTGCACAAGCAGCAGGGATGACCGTAGTCTGGAGAGGATTGTCAGGAAAAGGCCATTCAAATGTGTGTGGGAGCTTCACAAGGAGTAGACTGAGGCTGGAGTTACTGCATCAAGAGCTACCACATACAGACGGGTCTGGACATGGGCTTCAAATGTTGTATTCCTCTTGTCAAGCCGCTCCTGAACAACAAATAACGTCAGAAGCGTCTCGCCTGGGCTAAAGAAAAAAAGAACTAGTCTGTTTCTCAGTGGTCCAAAGTCCTCTTTTCTGATGAGAGCAAATTTTGCATCTCATTTGGAAACCAAGGTCCCAGAGTCTGGAGGAAGAATGGAGAGGCACACAATCCAAGATGCTTGAAGTCCAGTGTGAAGTTTCCACAGTCTGTGTTGGTTCGGGGAGCCATATCATCTGCTGGTGTTGGTCCACTGTGTTTTATTAAGTCCAGAGTCAGCGCAGCCGTCTACCAGGACATTTTAGAGCACTTAATGCTTCCTTCAGCAGACGAGCTTTATGGAGATGCTGACTTCCTTTTTCAGCAGGATTTGGCACCTGACCACACTGCCAAAAGTACCAAAACCTGGTTCAATGACCATGGGATTACTATGCTTGATTAGATGAAAGACATGAGACTGAACAATGCAGAAGAGCTGAAGGCCGCTATTGAAGCATCCTGGTCTTCCATAACACCTCAGCAGTGCCACAGGCTGATAGCATCCATGCCACGACGCATTGAGGCAGTAATTCATGCAAAAGGGGCCTAAACCAAGTACTGAGTACATATGCATGATTATAATTTTCAGATGGCTGACCTTTCTGTATTTAAAATCCTTTTTTTATTGATTTCATGTAATATTCTAATTTTCTGAGATTTTGAATTTGGGGTTTTCATAATCATCAAAATTATATCAAATAAAGGCTTGAAATATCTTACTTTGCATGTAATGTGTCTATATTATATATTAGTTTCACCTTTTAAGTTGAAATAGCTGAAATAAATGAATTTTGCACAATATTCTAATTTTTCAAGTTTTACCTGAATGTCTTCTTTTGTCAATCCAACAGTCCAAAACCCAAAGATATTGAGCTATTACAGTCGGTGTCTGTTTCCAGAAAGATTTTCATCATCACATGAGAAGCTTTGGTTTCATTCCATCAAAAATACAGACAAGACTACAATGTTGTTAATTCCATTTGTTACCTCAGTGCTTTTTACTTTACTTTGTGCTTTGGTCACATGGGGGTTCCCTATGCAAAACATAGCCAGCAGCTGGTTGTATTTTGTGGAAATGTTGGATTTAAACACTGGTTCCGCTGCAGGAAAACATTTCATCATTCTGGGTAAAAAGCATGTGATGGACAGATCCATCACATGCTCACTTTGTCAAATACTGCTGCTTGGTCATCGGCCCTCCGATTCAAAATATCATGCTTTAGGTATCCTTTTCACAATAATTTCTGAGTGCACAGAGTCAAGTTTGCCACAATAAATATTTTAATGTCTTCGAAGATGCAATCAGCTGCTGATAGTAGCTATAGATAGAAAAATAACTTTTTCACTTTTTTCCTAAAGTTTGCATAGGGAACGCTACATGACGATATGGAGTAATGTGGAGAGCTGAGGTTTCAAATAGGACTACAATGAAGTTTGACAGTCTTACAGTGACTTTGTTCAGGAAGTAATCTACTGTAGAAGAAGGAGTAGAGGATCTCATTTCTTGGTGGATTGTTAGACTTTAAGGCAATGATGCAACAAGACACACTTTGAATGTGCTTTGTGTGTTTTTTGGAAAAGCTTGCTATCACAATTTCTGTTGCCATATACTCTCTTCACCTACATGTGCACCCACAGCTGAAGATTCAATTCAGGGAAAATCCAAGAATTGTTTTTTAAAAGGCAGCGTTGAACATCAGATGTAATCTCTTTCACTGCCAGATGTGACTCATACAGGACAGGTGACACCCGCCTACACACACTCACACACGCACACACACACACACACACACACATACACACACACACACACCCGCACACACACCCGCACACATAAACACATGTTGTTGTCCTTCCAGCCACCATAATCTGCTGAAAGCCTTGCTGTCCTGATTGTATTATCACCTTTAATGGAATATTACTGACACAGTTTAGGACGCTGTCACCAGCTGGTCTGCACTAGAGGAGAAGGATCAGGGCGCTTTATTGCAGTAATGTTAAAGAAAATGACAAAAGCATTCCCTTTAATAAACACAAATTCACCTATGTACTTCATATACAATCACCTCCATGGGAGTCAATGCTTGTAGAATGGCTTTTACTCCAAAAGTGCAAGTTTGACATTAGGCACAAAAAGGCAATTTTATCTGATATAAGGATGGGCTGCACTCTTATGTGGGATTCTGCCATTGACGGGATGTGGAAGTTGTGACAACAACAATTATTATTGTAGAGAAGAATGATGAATTCCTGGAGTTACGAAATTACTCTCCAGTCCTACTGGAAAAAATTAAAGCATGGCAGAAAATACATAGGATACAAGATTAGAATATTACAATATTGTGATAATTTGCATTTCAATATAGACGGTAACATCTGAGTGGTATAGCTGCTTTGTATGTGCTCCTCTTCACTTTACACTGTCCTTTATTGAATTATATACCTTTTTTGTGCATGTAATAAGTTTGCAAAGTGAAAAAGCCTAAAGTCCACCCCAAGGGGAGTTCTCATCTTCCACAGAAAACTCTGCTCTGAACTGCCTGTAGTCCAGCTGTTTCCCTTTGATCCCTGTGATGACACATCAAAATGCACGTCACAATGCTCGCCAAGCGGCTACACACTGAGCTGCAGCACAAAGTGACAAGACATCCACCTGCTACCTCCACTCTTCCTTCCAAACATTAGCTACCCTCCAGGCAGTCATTGGACATGCTATGATGTGGAGACAGTGCACAGTTAAAGCTTTATGGATGAAAGATACATTTGTTACAAATTAGTAACTCACCACTCTGAAAACCTTACTCCAGTCCATGTTGCTAAGTATGCTGGTAAGGGGATATACAGCTAAACCAAAGTGTTAATTGGCTTCTCACAACCCACCCTACTCTGCTTGTGATTGGCTAGTAGTCCTTAACTAGGAACTGCACATGTGCAACTCCCAAAAAAGATCTTGTAGAGGTGAGATGCATCACTCCATACCTAAAACAAAGCGTTCAACACACAGGCTGAAAAGAGGAGCTGCAGCAATTTGCAGTATGACAAAAATATGGTGTTTTTTGAAAATGTAACTAGTGAAGTTGTAAATTGAACATGACATATACAATCAGACAACATTAAACTGATTGAAATTCAATTCAATTCATTTTTAATTGTAAAAAAGTCAGCAAAGTATAAACTATAGTATAACTAACTTTAAGCTATCACATCGGCTCCATTTAAAAGCACAATATAACATAAATTACAAAACCTGGCACTCCATCCAGGATTGATAAGAACCACAATGGCCAGAGGAACACTCCCTCCTTGCCCTAGCTCACATAAGCACCACACCCTCACCACTGTCCTATAAGACATCCATCATTGTAGAGACAACAGAATCTGTGCAGGTAGAGAACTGAAGTTATGACAAACAAGCTTGGTGGAGCGTGATGCTTAATTAAAATGTTAAAACAACAAATAATTGCCAGATTTGTTTCCTGGACCTGAGATGTCAAGAAATACCGAAACACATAAAAAAGAGAGAATCATTTGCTCTAACTGCCTGAATACAGCTTGTTTGTAGTCCAGCCTTTTCTTCCAATTTGCTGTGACCTCACAGCAAAATGCCATCACAGCAAAATGCCCATCATTCTACATCACAGTTACAACTGTGATGTACTGCCTGTAGAGACAGAACTCAGTTAAAACTTTATGGATGAAAAATACTTTTGTTACAGATTAATAACTCACCACTCTGAAACTCTTGCTCCAGTCCATGTAGCCTACAGCTGAACCGAAGCTGTTTCCCGTCTAATGGCTGACCCGTCCGTCTCTGCTTCTGATTGGCTAGTAGTCCTTAACTAGGAACTGAGCATGTGCAACTCCCAACAAAGACCATTTAGAGACAAGATGTAGCACTCCATAGCTAAAACGAAGCCTTCAATACAGGGTGAAAAGAGGAGCTTCAGCAATGTGTAGTATGAAAAAAAATATGGTGTTTTTTGAAATTTAAATTATGTAAACCTGTTCTGGCACAACCCCTAAATAGGATTTTGAGCCTGAAAATGAGCATAATACCACCTCTTTAATGAGTTTGCAAAAGCAGCTAGACAGAGAGAGGGCGAGACAGATAGAAAGACAGATACATTCAAAGTCATCTCTAAATGCACCCCTGACCTTTAGTCTCCAGAGATCCTACTGTGTCCTCCCACCTCATTATACTGTTCTTCCATTAGCTAAGGACTGGTCAGCTGTTCTGTTATTATTTATTCATCTGTGCCTAGCTTCTGTCATTCTGTGTCTCCCTTAACGCTTCTACTTTTAACCTTTGGTCCCATTTTCTAGATTTTGTGTTTTCCCTGCTGTGATCACCATTGTCTCTTGTTCCTGTTGTTTCTCTGTTGTGTCTGTCTCCTCTCCTCTGTCCTCCTATCAGTCGATAACAGGCAGGTTGTCAAATATGCTTCTGCTCTTGTGAGTCACTTCTTTTCTCTCTTTCTGTCTCCTTTTTATATTTTCTCCATCTTTTCTTTTTTTTCTTCTTCTTCTTTTCTCCAGCCAGCTAGCTATGTGGCTCTTGGAATGGCCATGTCGGCCATCTTGGTCCAGACAGAAATATCTCTTAACAAACTATTAGTTGGATTGACATGATATTTTCTGCAGTGTATTAGACATTCAGTCCCCAGAGAATGTATCGAACTGACTCTGGCAATGCCCTAAGGTTCAAATTTGGGGTTTTGAAAAACATGTCTCTGCAGTTATTGAAGACAGATATTTGGTACATACATACACGTCCCTATCCCAACATTGGTTAAAATTTTATTTGTCCAACACCTGAAGAACTTATAACATTTCCTTAAGCAAATTACCAAATCTTAACATGGCCACACACAAAGTTAAAATGGTGACCATAGTAAACATTATACTTGCTTAAGAAGAGAATATTAGCAATGTCATTGTTAGCATTTTAGCATAAAGTACAGCCTCACAGAGCCGCTGGCATGTCTGTAGATTTTGAATATGCCTCATGATGCAACGATCGTGTCATGTTATTGCATGTTAGACTGTGCAAGATATGTCTAATAAAATTTTGGTCATAGTCTGTGTGAGACTGTATAACATTAAAATGAAGCATTGATTGTGGTGAATAGTAATTGCTGGTTTTCTATAGAAGTATACAAGAGCAGAGGCACTTGTGTTTTAAATATTGCTTTTTTTGTTTTGCCTCCATCATTTTTGTGTGTGTGGTGTGTGCGTTTTTCCCCTAAACTTATACCGGTTATACACCAACCAGTGTATTTTGTGTCATTTCATGTTATATTCTGATTGGTTGGTCACATTGCGACAACACTGCCCTGTCTTTGGTCACCAAAGCTCCACCCAAAAACCAACTGAGGCAAACAACTATGTATGTTAATATTTGAGATAGTAGTAAACACTGTGGTGGTGACTGTATGTATTTGTGTGTTTTTATGTAACAAGGTGTATATCAGTTGAGTCTCACTCGTGTATTTAATCAATGTGTGTATGCTTGACACATTATTAATATGTTTGGGTCGGTGGCTGGTGTTTGTCGGGGCGTAAGCAAAGAGGGGTCCTTCATCAGAGGCTGTCTCCAAGGCGATGCCTCAGTCAAATGGCAAGGCGGTCCATGTGATCGCTGGAGCAGAAGCAAGCCCTTTATCAGACACCGACACATGCACACACAAAAAGATATTCAGGAGTCTGTGCCAAATGCTCTGGGCTGCACTCTTTTGTATTTTAAGTAATTAAAAGTAATGAAAAATTATTCAATAGTCAGATTTTCTGAATAGTTCTTCAGTTTTTCTTCTTGGGAAAATCAACCTTGCCAACTTTTTCTCAGCATAGAGGCCATGATATAGAAATATAGAAATATAGTACAGAACCACATGATTTGATCTTATGGATGATTAATCCATCAATTACAAATCCTATATTCTTTACATGACTTTTTACTATAATAAATAATAATAATAATAATAATAATAATAATAATAATAATAATAATAATAATAATAATAATAAATAATAGTTTTCCTACCCTTCAGGAAGTTCTCTTAGTGCTTTTACAGCGTAAAAATGAATTACAAAGGCTTTGACTAGACACTGAATATGCCCTTGCCCTTATTGCTTTGCTAAAGGTCCTGCTTTTGTTGGGTGGTAATGCTGCCTCCACCAGGGTTTGTCTTGACTATCAAGGATGTTCTACCAACCAAGATTCGAGAGCCAACAGGCATTGCGTTCAGAATCTATGTTGTCAGAAAATCAAACAATGTAAACAAACAATAGGCAAACAAAACGTGAAGCACCAATAATTTTTCTTAACTTGCACAATAAAATGAATCAAACAGCATTCCTTCTGCAGGGTGTTTTGGTACTCTTTCAACTTGTGTTGGTTAGAGAGCATGGTGTAAGATATGCGGTCAGAGGTCATGTTTGAGTCTAAAGTGACAATTTTAGTTGGCTGAGGTTTAATGGAGCTTGACTAAAAGGTGATGGATGATGCTTGAGGCCTGAGTATGACTGTGGTTTGGTTTGAATTTCATACAGCAGGATAGTTTGAAACAGAGACGGAGAGATATGTGGAAGCACCGTTACTAAGCCATGGTTTTCCTTATACATGCAGTTTTCAGCACACAGAGAGCACTGCTGTTTGTTGTCATGCACTGCCATTCCTGTCTGGGGGAAGGGGAGGAAGACACAAAGAAGGTGAGCAGGAGGAGTATGAGGGTGTTTACGGGTGTAGGTTGCAATGATGGTAGGTCTCCTCTTCACTGCATTTGACCCAGAGGTAGCACATGGCTCAGGCAAAGTACATCGACCTAGGACTGGAGACCAATTTATTAAAGAGAAGACAGAAAGAGAGGGAGACAGAAAGTAAAAAATACATTATCTGTTTTTTGGAAAGCAAGGAAAATTTATGTATAATAAGTGTACTTCAGGACTAGTGCTAAAGGTGCAGTATTAGAGGTTTAAGTGAGATCAGAGGTCATTTTATCAATTAAAGATGAATGCAGTGAAGCACTCGTGAACTGTGAGTTGAGCCTTAGGCTGGAGTGGTCATCAGGTCAAGTCACAGCACCACCATCATTACAATGACTCTGTGTGCTGGAATCTGACAGCCAGACGAGCTGGAGTTAGGGACGGGACAGGCTGACTGGCTGCAGGGAGAGAGAGGATCTAGAAGGGGCTATATATAGAGAGTTGCTGAGGAGAGAACAAGAGAAAGAGAGAGAGCAGCTGAGGCTCTTGAATTTTTCGGCTTTCAGCGAGATTCTAGATGTGTGAAAATAAATAAATTTTAGATCTTAGACTTTTATGTCCTCACTGAGGCAAGTTCAGATAAAGCGTATGATAAGATAAATCGAAATTGGCTCTGTGAGGCTGTATGTTTACCATGTTCACCATATTAGTTTAGTGTGTTTGCATGATAACATTTGCTAATTAGCACTAAACACAACATACAACTGAAGCTGATGGGAATGTCAGTGGTTTTGCAGGTATTTGGACATACACCAAAGTACTGGACACAGTTTTGATCCGATGAAGCTGCTAGAGGAAAAGTCAGGTGATCATTACGCTAATCATCCTGAGGGGAACATGCATGTGTGTACTGAATTTCAAGGAAATCCATCCAATAATTGACATTTTACTCTCAAATGTCAAAGTGGTGACTCTGGCGACTGGTGATCAACAAAGTCTTTAGGGTTCATCCTCTGGGGATTATGTCAGTACACAAATTCATGGCAATCCTTTCAATAATTGAGATTCATGCCGCTCTGTTAGACAGCTGCAATTACTAGAAATAAACCCTATTATATCACATTTAACTGGTGGCAGTGTCCCTCGGAATAAAATAATTCATAATCCCCCTTACTCAATTTAATACAATAAAATGTTTTGCAGCTCCTGTCTTACTTGGTCTGGCATGACAATTAGCGTCTGGTGGCTAATGCTAGCTTAGACACCATGAGAATGATATTGTTGTGCAACTAACATTACCATGTCTCTGTGCTGCTGTTACACCAGGTCTTAGTATGTCACAGATTAGTGCTTTTGGTCCATCTGGCATTTTACCATGACATACAACTCATTCTAGTACAACTGGCATAACATTTTGATCCACATTGTACAATTGAGCAATAACCGTCTTTGTTTGGAAAAAGAGATGAAACTTCTGAAACTTGTCAAAAGTATTTTTTTTATCATGCAGTGGACAGAATATTTTTCATCTAGATGGTTGTAAAAGTCTTTGAGGATCCTGAAAATAAAGAAAAGACCCACTACCTCACTGGGACATGTTATCCCAATTCACTCTAAGCTCTAAGTCAAGTGAAGTCACCCTTTGATAAATGTTTATCCCAGTGTATAATAATTTTATTTAGGTTAAGTGTTATGGTTAAGGTATGTTAAGGCTTGTAGGACTCGAAGTTAAGGGTGACTTTAGAATGTAATCAAAGAAAGCTCTTCATAAGGATGGAACAGCACAGTGATGTATATTGCAAATGTTTGACTACAAGAGGTTATGTTTGGCAAACACCAGCAGTGTTAAACTCTCGATCTAAAAGCTTTCAGACATTCTTCCCCTTAAGCCTTACCTTGAGCTACCAAACAGTGTGTATATATAGTAAACTGCATGTGTGTGTGAATGATTTCTGCCTGGTTAACTAACTGGCCTAGGGCTCGCTGGTTTTCTATTGTCACACGTGTATGTGCGCCAGATTGATTTAGAGTGCAAGAAAAAGACTAAAAAAAGAGCAAGAAGAAAGGTAAATCAAAGAAATAAAAGTTGTCAAGGAATGCTTGGGGGTGAGGGACCATCTGTTGCTAAAACAATTCATTTCCGCCCCTCTTCTGCTGTTCAGAAGATGCACACATCTGGTGTCCCACAGAGTCTTTTCAGGGCTTTAAACACCTTCTCACCACTGCTCAGATTTTAAAAGTCAAGAAACACATGGACACACATTATTGTGAAACTTGTGCACTCAAAACCTGAAAGGAGGTGCAACTGACTGTGCAAGACCTTACTGTAACATAGAATATAAAATGTAGAATAACATGGAATACAGACAATGTAAATTGTATAATGTTTTAAGGCTCCAATTGTTTTCATTATGATTTAATCAATTAATGGTTTGGGCTAAAATGTCAGAAAATGATGAAAGATGCCCATTACACTTTAAAAATGTGTAGTTTTGTCAGACCAACACACCACAACTCCAAAAATATCATGATATACATGGTACATTTTACAATTTAGAAGCTGAAACCATTGGCATTTTGCTGTAATTGTTTCTACACTGATACAATTTGCTATCCCTTCTCATCACCAGCCACTTTCTATTTTTTGTTTTGACATAAAATCTGGACTCAGTAGCATCTGACATATTAATATCCTTAACAGTTAGATTACTGTTGATTGGTTGATTTTGTTTATTTTTGTAATTTACATTGTCACATTTGAAAACAACTCAGTGTTGGTGATACATGACATTTAATACACTTAATTGTACAAGTTTAGGGGAGGACATGTGGCCCATTTCCTGTCTTTACAGTACTTCAGTAGCACTGTTGACGGCCTCCTCTTCTTCTTCCTCTCTTGTCTCCTTTTCTGTCCATTCCTCCCTCCCTCATCTGTTATGCTGTGCCCCCTTTTAAGGGATTGAGATCAGAGGTCAGCGACTTTGTGAAAGAGGTCTTTGTCTGTGTGGAAAGGTCTAGGAAGGGCACACTTCCTCTGACCCTGAGTCAACCACACACACACACACACACACACACACACACACACACACACACACACACACACACACACACACACACACACACACACACACACACACACACACACACACACACACACACACAGCATTGTTGCTTCACCTTGGTAGAAAGTCCAGATGTTACCATCTTTGGCTCTCATTAAACACATCTGTGACATCTGTCTGTGCACCCATGCACACCCATCATACATACAAACCGTGTTGTGCGTTGTAGGTGAAAAGTCAAAGGTCAGGATTTGCTCAAACAGACCTAGTTCGTACGATGTGTTGTGTTTAACGTTTCTTCCAAAAGGCCAAACTGGAAGGCTATGAGGATAACAGTACCAACAGTACAAATCTTCAGATGGTCTCTCCTGAAAGTCATTCATAGTGTTACCATCAGTTATTCTTATGATAATAGAGAGTCAGAGACAGAAATTCAAACGCAGCTCACTTTCTCATAAGCACACAGCTTTCTAAACATGGAGTGAAGTGGGTGTTAATGTTTGATTGCCGATTTTGAAAGAAGTTATAACAATGGTCAGACACAATCCCTCCAAATGCCATGTCAAAAAAATTGTGTGTCAACCTTGACATTGTGCTTTTCTTTGCGTTCATCGTAAGTGTTATTTCATTTTACATCAACTGGAAAAGTCATTGTGCATTGCTTTGAGTCATTGGGTTTTATTACACAGGTTTCTAGTGTTAGCTGGCTACCTAGATGGTATTATCATATGTAATGATTATGATATATCAGTGGGAAACTATCAGTTTATATCTAAAAGCACAAGGAGAAAATCTGTATTTTAAACTGTGTTAAGATATGTGTCCTTGGTTGCTGTCCACATAGACTGTCTGTTGTGTTGTGTTGTGCATTAGCAGTTCACTGTGACACAAATGTAGAGCACCACTATAAATCATCACCTGGACAGTCACCTGAAAAAGACAGACAAGTAGCTCTGAAGACCTCAACTAGGGGTCACTAGGGGATTCATTACTTTATACGTACACCCCTCTTACTGGTTGCACTGCTTAACCTCAGTCTTTGTGTGTGTTTATGATACAGGGGGCCCGTGTTTGGGTCAGAGAGAAAGAGCAGCTGGTTCCCGCCACAGTCAACTCATGTGGAGATGGAACCCTTGTCGTCACAACCGACTATGGAGAGGTAAGAAATGTGCACACACACTGAATGATTATTCGTTTTCAAATCAATTAGCTAATCACATAGACGCTGGTTAAAATGTAGGTTAATTATACAGTGCATCTGACACGTTTTAAACAGTAATGCAGTTTCAAATTCATTCTGTTGTCATCCTTATGTGACAAACTTGCTAACCATTGGGAGTTTGCACAGGGTGTTTTATTTTGAAAATTGACCGGATTCTCTCTGCTGTTCTGTGTCTGACATCCTGCCCGGTTTATCTGCTCTGTGCTGCTTGATGCGGATCCGTCAAAAATAGACTTGCAGCGAATACTGAACTTTAGCTAAACTTAAAAAACAAAACAAAACAAAAAAGAATTGTAATCACAATATCTGGCAGAAAAATTGCAATTAGATTATTCTGTTCTGATTATGTTTGCCTGTAGTACATATTCATAGTACATAGTACAAGTATCCATTTTCGACAAAATAATTCACCGTTCACAGCTTACACAATCTTGTGCAGTATATGACTTGCTCTAACTGAGGTCCAACACTTTCATGAATGCGCTCCATTGACTTTAATGCAATAAGAGTCGTTTTCTAGCTTTTTTTGGCTGTATTTTTCTAAGATATATTCCTACTGTATGTAACGTAATAAAGCCCTACTGTTCTGTTTATTAATTTGACAATATTTCTCCGGGGATTGCAGTAATAGACAGTGGCAGCGTTGACAGTTTGTTGGACTTAGCAACAGTAACTAAAAGGGTGGGGCTTAGCGAAGGGTCAATTGTACTGTAAACCTAACTGTACAGGTAGAACTAGATAGTGCTGCGATCCAAGAGACCTGGAAATATGAGATATGAAATATGATTGTTGTATGTGGACTAGAATGAATATATAATTTGTAATTACTGGGTAGATACAGTAATATATTATTAATGTAAATTATTATTATTATTATTATTATTATTATTATTATTATTAGTAGTAGTAGTAGTAGTAGTAGTAGTAGTAGTAGTAGTATTATTATTGGATGAAGACACAGGTTGATTTATGTAGCTACAGGAGGACAACACTGTTGTTTTTACTTAAATAAAGACTGTTTTCTTGAAAGTATGGACATTATACTGGTCTATGTAACATTTTTGGTAATTATTGCTGAATATTTATAATACTGCTAAAGTTTGCATGAGCATACAGGGATGATGATTTACATATTGCTTTAATTACATAGTTACCATTATTATAGAATTGACAGTAGAGAGATGCCAGCGAATGAGGGGAGAGAGAGAGAGAGAGGGGAACGACATGCAACAAAGTTCCTAAGGCTGTACTGTACTCACTACCTTTAATCGCCTCCATGTGTGACGTTAACCTGTAAGACATTTGACACATGTAAGGCCTTTGTTCGTCATCTGTGATGTGAAAACATCAGATTTTCACACAGTCAAAGAAATATAAAGTGTGCTTTCTAGTCATACTTGAGGCATACAATGCTAGCGCACAATAGAGCTCCTCTGCTGCTTGGCTGCTGACAGCGCTGTCAGCTGAAGAGTCAATCACACTGAACAGTAGAGGAGGTTGTACTAGAATCTGGTTCAAAAGTAGTTCAGCTGACTTTGCTAACATTCAACAGCGCATAGAGAGAATTTGCCCTGCCCTTCTGTTTCCTTTATAGTTAGTTTTATAGTTTTAGAGAAAAGATTCAGTTTGTAAAAGTTTACAGCCTGGCATGCTGGTGCTTCTGCGTTGCTCTGTATACACACATGAAGTTACAAAAAAGTGATCCGACTGACAAAAAGAGAGTCAGCTCAGGGCCTTCTCGACTGATTTAGATCTTCCATGTTTAGCGGATAGCCTTCAAGGTCCCAGGAATGATGGGTGATTTTTGTGACAATTAATACACTAATACCTGTCATTTTTAGAACAAAAAGATGATTACACATACAGGCAAATCACATGATACATACCACCCATTAATAACACATTTATTACAAAAACTAGTAAATAATAATAAAAGAATAAAACATTATAACACAAATATGAATAAAATATATTAGAATACCAACTATATAACTATATATACTATATGTGCCACTTTATTGTCACAAATAGCGCCTCTTGTTATATTTTTATCTACATGTCACCACACCACACCACACCTTTCTGCCATTCTCTCACAGTTTTTAATGCAGAAGTGTGCGACTGTGCAGGTTCTTATGTCACATAGGTTTCCACAGTAATGTGACACAGGCCAGCTAAAACATGTCAGGGCTGATCATTGATGCAAACATCATAAAAAAGTAATGAAAACATTTCAAAGTGATGCAGCCATACAGGTTTTGTAATTCTATAATTTTATTATTTATATTTTTTACATTGAATTGATACCAAATGAGTGGCTTGAAGAATAGATCCCGCAGTATTGATCTGCCTATCCCTAGTCCCCCAGCTGATTTTGAACTGGGGACATTAGTGTCATGTCAATTAAACAGGTTTTTCATTAAAACTGTAATGATCTGGAATTTTTTGTTTGTACAGTATAAATGCAAGGAAACACTGTATGGACTGAAAACACATTAGACACAGGAAGTAAAAGGTGGCAACATTTGAGTAATGCTGACCGAAAGCTGCAGAAAATGCTTATTATGTGTCACCAGGTCAGTGCATTCGTTTTCCAATAAAGGTCAGAGTGAAGCTGCAGGTTCATCCTCTCCTGTGTGAATCAATAGAAACTCCTGGTCATGATGCTCCACTTTCCTGCCCCAGTTCTCTCCTTCCTCCTCCTCTTCTTCCTCATACATATGCAAAATTCATCTCTGACACAGATTCAGCCTCCAGAGGAGAGCTAGAATAGATAGAGAGCATTATGGGAGCACACATGCACATGTTCGTTTCAGGATGTCAGATGTCAGTGTTGCCTGCCCCAGCCCTTTAACACCACACCCCCTGCCAAAATAATGGAATTGAGTGTTTAAATCTCATTATGAGTGTGTGAGTGTGTGCACGCATGTGCTCATCTAATCTGTATCAAAGCGAGGACATGCACACGTTGCTCTTTGGATTTCATGTTTTTTTTATGGCTCGATGTGTTTGGCACACGCACAAACGCATACATGCGCTCCAGTTGGCAGCGTTTAGATGCCGCTAATAATACACTTGTTTTTTTAGCCCAAATTAAAGCGTCTCCATCCACACTTTATACCCCCAAAGATCAGCTACATCTACTCTCTTTTTCTGTACATGTACAATGATTCATGTTTTGTGGCCTTTCAGACGTAAAATGGCTAAATGTAGCTCTAAAAGCATCGTCTTTTGATGTAGCTGTCTTGCAGGTCTTGTTCGGGGACACAGTAGGGGCAGACGGGCATTTCCCAAAATAGAGGATGGGTTATAGGAGCAGGCGTTCTCTTTGCTCTGGATTATAAATGCCCTTAACCTCCCCAACCCCCATCCAGTGCTCCCTGCCTCCCTCTGCCCTCCCTTTCTGCTAGCTGTTGGTGTTTAACTGTTAGCTCTGCAGGAGATTGTGAATATTTGATAGAGAATCAGCCAGATGCGGATCTTTACCCTGTTACAACATGATCTAACCACTGCAAACAGTCCTAGGTCTTCCCATCACTCCCTGTTGCTCTGCTCCTGGTTCTCCTTATCTTGTAAATAAATACATTTTTGATTGTGAGTGTCCAAAGAACCAAGAGAATCCCAGAAACATTTTCAAATTCTCTTTGCAGCTGCCATGTCACTCTGGTTCTGTAATGTACACACCCTGACCCAGCTCGCTACATTACCAATTCTGGGTTACAAATGCTGTGGCTGCAAAACTACAAACCTTCATGTCAAATCAGCTCATCTCGTAACTACCAGGGGTATATGTGGAAGCCTTTACATCATTCATCATTCAGTTGTTTTTACTCAGCTTTTTCACGAGTGAGTCTTTATGAAAGAGTCGATTTAAGCTTATGGTAGATATTTGGAATGGCAGGCTTATGTTACTTGTTCTACGTCTTCTATTCTGTCATCTCATGTCAGTCATTTGTAACTACATGCTGACTGATCTTTTGATTTTGATATGTTACCACAGCAGTGGCAGCAAGTAGCACAGACATCCTCATCCAGCTACATCTTCTACCTTTTCTTTGAGTTCCTTGGTAATGTGACTAAGCTATGTACTATCAGCCAGACATTTTATTGTTAAAAAATATAGTTGAAAACTTGTATACGCTTTCCAGTGGACGAACCTTGTAACAGCAACACTGTTTCTAACAGCCAATATATTGGCTGATGATTGATTTATTTGTCAGGCAACACAAGAAGGTTACGTAATCCGTCCTCGGGGTCTGCTCTGGGGTCTCCAAAGGGGGGCCTCCAGGAGGTCTCCTCAGCAGATGTCTGAACCACCTCTACTATCTCCTTTCAAAGTGAATGAACTGCATTTCCACTTTCTGTGAATACAGACATCCTCTGCAGGGAATTCATTTAATTTGCTCGTATATGCATTCTTCCAGTGCCTACTACCTAAAGTCTGTGACCATAAATGAGAGTGGAAGATAAATTCACTGTTAAACAAGTGCTCATTGGATCTGTACAGCACATTGCGGAGAGAATAGAATAACAATGATTAGATTAGCTCAGATTAGATGAAACATTAATGAACCTGTGGTGAAACTGGGTTAGCAAAGACCTGCATATAGATGAATATAGAACAAATAGATGGTATTACTAAGATAATAATAATGAGGATGAATTATAGTTACCTGAATATTATTTGAGTTTAGAACATTTGGTCTTTAGATGCAAGTTTAAATTTCCAACTTCGGATTTACAACATAGACTGTATATAAGAAGTGGACATCGTGTCATCACCTGTTGGTTTGGGGACTGCCATTTTGAATCCTTGCTGCCATGTTGAGTTTTTGCAACCAGTGGCAACGGATGTGACCATATTTGGATGAGATTTTGGAGCTAACGGTGGTGTGTGGAGCTCGCTAACTTGCTTAGCTAGGTGCATCTGTAATTTATGTCAACAGTCATTTTAACAGAGCTGACAATTTTGTCTAGCGAACAACAGTCTTAAAACTAAATGAACTCACCAGAGAAAGTGTACAGTCAACTCCTAAAATGCTTTTTCAGTGGCGCTGGTTAAATTTACACAGTGACTTGGGTATAAGTCACTCTAGCCTGATTGACAGGTTGTCATGGCAATGACTTGACAATCATAGATAATCCCGCACTGAAGTGTACTCTGCTTTATGGTCTATTTTCCTCTAAATGGTACCATAATTTACTAAATGAGCATCATGTTGTATTGAAGAAGACATGACAGAAGTGATTGAGACCATAAACTCATTAGGAAAGTGTTTACTGGGGTAATTATTGAGGTGAGAAGTAGGGTCATTTCACCATAATATCTAATAGAGCTGGACTTCTTTTTGCAATAGAATACATGTTTAAGGGACTTCTGCATTGGATTCACGTCTCAAACCGGAAACTTCCTGTTTGATTTATAACGAGACATGTGTAGGCAGTTCTGTGCCTGACAGAGGTCTTCCTGGACTGGTTGCCATGGATAGGATCTCAGAGGTCACATCAGGCTCCTCCTTACATATGCTGTAATTGTGATGTCCCAATGTATACCTCCATTGGATACACATATACGGCCACATAGGAATGTATTGCACATGGGAAAATATGTATAAAAAAACAATATAACATGCACACACACACACCTGTATCCCTATATTGAAACAGTACACACACACAAACACACAAACATGCACACACACAAGTTATATCAGCAGTGAGTTATGGACAGTGTGTGTTATGTGACCTGGATTTCAATAGCTAGCGTGAAAGCTGCAGCGAGAGCTCACGCGAGCACAGAACATGCTGCAGGGATGCCTTACTCCTTGTGCACACACACAAATGCACACACAGAAAAACCTACACTGTCAAGTGTGCCTAATGAAAAGTGCTGGAATCACTTGTTTGGTCTGATTTGGCACAGAAACAAGCTGATGTTGCTGTGTGATCTCCTTACCCATATTCCTCTTCAGAGTTTCATATTTCTAACCCTCTGAGGAACCTGTCGTTACTCACTCGCTTAGTATCATATAATGAAATTAACTTCACTCTGTCAAGCTGATGGACCAAAACACTGCAAACACACACACACACACACGCACATGCACACCTTCCTATCTGTCTCTTGCCTTCTTTCTGTCTCTCACCTTCCCTGTCTTTCTGCAGTGTCCCTTATCTGTGGAAAATGAGGCAGAGATCCCCTTTGGGGTGGGATGTGCTTTTCCAAATCATAAAGGATGATGACATATGAAAGGTGTTATACACCCCAGTGCTGAATTGGTGCTGTGGGGCAAAGAAGACATAAACTGAGTTAAAGCTTGTTGTTAAACTCCTTTTATCAATCCAGTTTACTATGATTGGTGGTAAAGGAAAGAGCAATTTAAGGGAAAAGACTTGTAGAGGGTTGGAATTAATTATACACACACACACACACACACACACACACACACACACACACACACACACACACACACACACACACACACACACACACACAGCACTGAGGGAAGTGAGAGGCAACACTATATGTTGAATGACAATTTAGCTTGAATTGAACATTTTCTCCTTCTTATTTGAACAAATTTAATGGGAATGATTTCACATAACTTTATGATGAAGGAAATTAACTTTAAACCTCCAAATTTAGGAATCTGTTTCGATGCCTTCCTGTAGACTCCTGCATATGAGCAAATTAGTAACCTGGCTCCTGTAGCAAAAGAGTGCGCAATAACATGAAGAATAAAGGATGGATGAAAATAAAGTGACTTGCCTAGCACCGCTGTCTGCAGCTGCTCCCTTTTCCTCTTATATACTCTGCTCTGAAGGGTCAGATTACACAAAATACTTCCTCAGTTTTCCGCAATTCTAATCTGACCCATGGAGGTCTGACATATCTGATCCAAGGTCAGTGAGGAGAGTTGTAGGTGTTGTCAGTACAGTGTGATGCTGTATCTTGCACAGAAAAGAGCTCTGCAGAATATATAGGTCACTGTGCCCATAGCTCTCTCTCTCTCTCATCTCGCTCATCTCTCTCACCCCCTCTCCTCACTCTGGCTGCTGCTAATATGTGAAGTCAGATGAATAGGTCTTGTCTCCCCTGGCTTTGGTCATGAATCATGGAATCACGGAAAGTAGCTTTAAACACCAGAGGGTTTTACAGGAAGACCACTCCATGCACTGTATGTCTGTGAACGTAACATAGCAATTTTCCTGGAAAAGAGAAGCAACAGAAAAAGCTTAATCCTAACATCAGGATACTAACATGCTCACAATGCTAACATGTTGATGTTAGGTGTAATGTTTACCATGTTCCACATTTTTAACATTGTTAACATTAGTCAGTCTTAATATGTGTGTAGACACATTTAAAATGTGCCAAATTACATGGCAATCCATCCAATAGTTGTTGAGACATTTCACTGGCACTAGTGGAGGAGGAAGTTTCAAAGGTCACCAGAGGTTCATCCTCTGGGGTCCATGAATGTCTTCCCAAAATTTAATGGCAGTTCATCCAATAGTTTATTTTAGTCTGGACCAAAGTGGGGGACAGACAGAGGGGGGACATCCCAATAGACCTTCATTACTGTGAAAATGGGTGAAGCCCATATATATACACCATTGTCCTGCTGTAAATACTTGCAAGTGTTGTAGATGTGTATTAATTCATAGCTGAAAATAGTCAACAAATGCAAAATTTACTCATGTTGCATTTACCTAAAAACAACAATGCCAGCTGTTTTAGGAAATTACATAGGTTTTTTTTAAAATTAAACAATATTTGCAACCAATTTTTAAAGATTTACATTTTTGGTGATGTATGGGCTTTGGGTTAAGTGGCATAGACACTGTAGCAATGTCAGAAAGTACTGAGAGACAGACTAACCAGACTTTGCTGGTTTTGGTCTTTTCATGGAATTTTTTGGCAATAAGAAAAATACAGAATAACACCAGCCTTGTCCTTTAAGCCACTTCCTCTTTCTATACATCAGTATGATCAGTCCTAGTAAGAGAAGTGTAAGATTACAGTGAAGTCAAATCAGAATTAGTTAACCAAGTTCTACATTACTCTCATTCTGTTTCTTTCTCTCTGTCAGTCCACTGTATGTCAATCCCCTGCCTCACAAATTGCATTTTTTTCCTTCTGTTTCTCTCTCTAATTATGAATTATTGAATATGATATCCCATTTTAGACAATCTGGGTTGTCAAACCTATTGTGTACGTATATATGTCCTTTGTGTGTGTGTATTGAAGTGCACCATGAAGCCTTACACAGAATGTGTGTTACAGTAAATCCCACCAGAGGGCAATGGAAGGAAATACAGAGACATTTGCAAAAACATTTTTTCCTTCCACTTCAGCTGTGTATTATTTCAGTCACTGACATACTTTCTCACTTTGTAGCATCTCATCTCTCTGAATCATCTGCATCTTTGTTGTCCCAAGTGGTTTTCCCTAAACACCTCTGTTTTATCTGCTGTTTAAGGCTTTTATATTTGAAAACAGCTTTGGTGTAAGAAGCAACTGTAAAACCCAGAATTTGTAGTGTAGGCATTGATGTGCTTTCCCCCTTCAGAAAGACCACCTTTAGAGAAAGATCTTTCTTTAATTAAAGGTCCACTCCACAGATTTTACATGTCAAATTCAGTTTTTGTTCATGAGGAGGACTACTAGGCCTGTAAAAACTGTTGTTAAATGTCTTCTGTGTCTCTGTAAGGAACTTTTAAAGTCTGAGAAAATAACCATAGGCATGCATCATGAAGTGAAGGTCTATGGGAGATCTAGGATGCAATGTTTTTCGTTCAAGGCACTAAAAGTCAGGGAAACTTGGCCTGTTCTGGATTGATTTTGAGCATTCTTTTTAAAATTGGAATCTTAAAAGTCCTCCAGTATTATAAAAGATCAATACTAAATACTTTTAATCTGTGTATTATGTTACAAATTTTTATAGGTTCACATGTTTTCAAATCTGTCTTACAAAACTTTTGTGCCAATTCAACAAGTACTACAATTAGAGTAAAGTTAAAATCAAGGAAATATAAGGAATCAAGGAATATAAATTGCTTTGTGATTTCCAACAACTGGTTGTTCTCTGGCACCAAGCATCATAACAGTAAATGGAAGGAAAGGAGATGAGTAGAGTTGAATTTTGACAACCAAGACCCAGGCCTCCATTTCAGTCATCCTAGTGTCCCTCATCCCTTCAGCACGTGTCCTGGTGTGGTGTGTGTGAAGCCTTATCTTCTGCTCCACTATAATTTACTCTGGTTTGCAAAGATATGCTTGACTTTGTGATTGAAATGGCTCTCAGCAAGCCTTCAATTACAGGCAGGGGTCCCAGATTGAGCCATTTAGGCATTAAGTGAGTCTGTGTGAGTGAGCACTCAGGGATCCATGTACATTAGATAGACAGAGGGAGAGACAGACCACAAAGAAAACTGAACAGAAGGGACCATCTAAGTATGGTATGGAGGTTTCACGAATGAATAGCAGAAGAGGGAAAATGGAGGGAGAGAGTTTAGGTTGTTGGAGGTTGAAATGTGGGAAATACAGTGTGAGGCAGGCAGAAGAGAAATGGGTAAATTAATGAAGATGTGAGGGAGGAAGAGCTCGAAAGAACAGAGAGCAAAAACAGATGCTAATGACAGAGGGGGAAGCGATAAAAGACGAGTGACGTACAAAGGGAAAGGGAAATGAGAGAGCGAGAAGGGATGTTTGAGGATATGTGTGAAGGCATGGAGGCAGTGGGAGATTTAATAGGGTGAGAAAGTAAAGAAATAGGGACGAAAGAAAAGCCTTATTCAGAACTGATGGACTTGGATATAATTTGAAGGACTTTTCATCTTTCCATTCTTACAGATACAGAAATACACCCCGGTCTAGTTGTAAAACTGTCAATACGACTGTATGTGTACAGCAGTCTGAGCCATGACTAACAGGCATGTAAATGCATCTCATCACTTGGACAAGCGTGTCTCCTGTGTACATCACACAAACGTTAAAAGAACATAGGCATACATACATAACACACACATACACAGATGTAAAAGTTGCCAGTGACATCAACTCAGCATTAACGTTGAGGGTAGCAGGAAAGATAAATTAATTAAACATGCATCATGCAACATGCATGCATTGGCTACATGGGGGTAATGAAAACACGCTGTGAGCACAACATTGACATCATCAACTGTAAAGCTAGTTCCAACAAAAGTTTTGAGCTGAGGTGAACTAGCAAGTGATTGTTCTTTGGTATGTAATTGTTCTTGGATAATAACATGTTCTGTGTCTTGATTGAGTACCATGGTTGCTTACAATGAAGACAAAGTGTCAAGTGGAAAGGGTCATACTGAAGATGGTTAGCTTTTAGCCCTTACCCTTACATCAGTTATGCTCTCTCTAATTGAGGACGAGGGATAATTGGGTCATTTCATCACAGCTTAGCGAGTGGAGAAAGGTTAGTGACTTGATTAGTTAGACCTTCATCATCAGTTACCAACAGAGTATCAAAAGACATCTTTTAAAAAACATGAGAAAGAAGATGACAAATGCACAAAACACAGCATGTAACACACAGGCTTCTAACTGTTAGACATAAACAACATTTTGCAGGCAGACATGTTGGCAAACGATGATACCGCTGTGAGTTTGTCCATTGTTTGTCTGAATGCAACAGCTCTGTGCAGTAGAAGACGGTGTTAGTGGAGTGAAATAGATTTATTTAAGAACAAGATGTTTGAACGCCTACAGCGTGCCCCTCTGCCACTCAACAGACTTCCAACACATCTGTTACAGCAGCACATCCACTCACTCACGCACACACACATACACAGGGTGGAGGCTGGCTGGGAGACTAATCTGACATATTAACAACCCAGTATTGGAAAGGCTGTGGTTTCTATTCTTAGACAAGTTGATTTTGCTGGAGTGAATGAACGACCTTTATGCTGAAATAGAAAGACAATTATCTCCCATCCCGATGTGTGTGGACTGAATGCGAGAAAGAAAGAGAGGGATCGTCGTAGCAGCATATGTGTGCCTGATGTGAATACACGTCGAGCTGCTTTCACTTGTCAGACACACATCAGACCTGTTACTCTCTCTCTTCTTCTCTGCTTCTGTCCTTTTTCCCTTTCTTTCTCCCCTCCCACCGCCTGGGTTCCCCACCTGTCTTGTCCCATGCTCTCTAGTTTCCATGGTAATGGATGACATAAATGAGATGGGGGTCTGGCTCAGATCATGTGGATTTTCGTCATGTTGCATCACAATTAGCCTGTTTATGCCAATTATAGACCTTGCGTTGTTGGCATCTTTTTTTTTGTATGTGCTCTGAACAAGATACCTTTATTACCCAATAGTCATCATTACCAGCTTGACAATTGAAACTATGGGATTATATTTACCTAAAAATGAAGAGGTTTGACTGAAAGTATTATGTTTTTTCATTTGCACTTGAGCCTGCGCAACACAAATTAACACCAGCATAATAGACAATGCAATACAATCCATCTTTATTGTAATACAACCAGCACATTGCTTAGTTTCAGTGTGTATGATATATTACACCTTTTAAAATCACTTAAATTCTGTGAATGGATAGATAACATTATGGGAAATATGTTTATTTGCTTTCTTGCTGAGAGTTGTATGAGAAGATTGATACCACTCTCATGTCTGTACGATGAATGTAAAACTACAGCCAGCAGACGGACAGCTTAGCATAAAGACTGGAAACAGCTAGCCTGGCTCTGTCCTAAGGTAACAAAATCCACCCATCAGCACTTCTAAAGCTCACTATTGACAGGTTGAAACTTGTTAGTTTATAATGTATGCAAACCAAACTGTAAAAACTTTTGGTGGTTATACACTATTTTGTGTAGGACTTTTTCCTGGCCTAG